>OX457089.1:10471539-10597949 GCA_949752835.1 Empis stercorea
AAACTGCGATCTGTGACTAACTAGAGATTAGAGATTATTATTTTAATAGCTCCGTTAAATGACATATACGAGAATAATTTATTAAAACACTTTATAATTTACGATACCAACAAATTACAAATACGCGACAGTCGTGTAAATGATTTATTTACTGTAATTGTATACTAATCAAAAAACTAGTTTAATTTTATTTATTAATTAATTAAAATATTGTTTATTAATCATTTTAATTTAATGTTAGACAGAAATAGAGAAATATGAATATAAAATACTAAAATTTTATATGTACTAAATTATACATCTTTAAAATTTAATATAAATTATTTTTCAATATATTTTAATCATTTTAAATAAATTAAACTGAAAAATAAATTATACTAAAAAAGCAATAATATTAACCAACGAATTTATTTACTCTAAATTGCTTCTCTGTTGCTATAATTTCTTATTTTAACCAGAAAACCATAATTTCCTAAAGCTTTAAAAGTTTAATGAATTTTTTTTTAATTAAATTTTAATTGGTATTTAAATCATATTTTTGTGGTGTTCTAATTATGTTAATATACATACAAAATAATGAACTGATTTTTCCAGGAAAAACTATTATGGTGACTGCGACAATATTGCAATAAATTGTGGATTTGTGGAAGGATAATAATCTCTATTAAATATTATACTCTATAATTTATATGGTATTTAAATTTCTTTTTTTTTTTTGCATTTAATAATAATCAAATTTAAATAATTAATGTATATTTTTGATTTATATATAAAAAACAGAGATAACTTTGGTCTACATTTTGAATTTTAAAATACACAAAATATTCAATAATTTAATGCGATTTAATCCATTAAAATATGAAAAATTTCGATATTTCAATGTTCGGAATTATAAAATTTATATATAAAATAATTTAATTCTTTTAATATTTTATACCTTAACAACAATAATTTAATATTTTTAGTCATTTTAATTCCCATATCCATTAATGGGGGTCTAGACATAATATGATATTAATAACTCTATAAATTATATATATATTATAATATTTAATATCAACATCAAAGTCACATCATCATCAGTCAATCATCCTTCATCCTGTCAAACCAAACTAACAGCAACAACAACTACAGCAAAAAGGGAATTTTATATACATATACAAAAACACACTGATTTCTAATTGTTAAAAGTGCTACATAAATTTCACCCTCAAACAAAACGAAACCAAAAAAAAAAAAACAAAAACCACCCCAACTTTATCAAATTTATCATTTATACAATTTTTATGTTGTATAACTTTGGTATAAATAATTTCTTTTCTTCTCTCTCTCAAACAGTATAACCACATATATCCTGTCTGATGGTATCCTGTTGTTGTTATTATACATTATATATATACAACAATTTATTATACATTTTCTTTAAGTTACTTTTTGCATGTTGAGTTTATATAATAATACAAAAGAAAATTATATGGAGTGGAAAAATGGGATAATATATTGAACAACTTAAGATTTTGATAGCTGCAATATTGTATTTAATGTTATTCAAGTATATATATTTATATACAACATTGTTGTTATATTTTCAGCTGTCATGTTGTTAACTGTTAACATTATATGGTATAAAAAAAAGGAAAAACTTTTATAATGGTTTTTTGCTTTGGCCCGAAAATATAACAAGAAAGAAGAAGAAAATGAACCAAAATAAATATCTCTAAAAGTCGATGAAAGAAAATTGATGGCAAACAATTAGGAAATAATCTATTATCCTGATAATCCTTAATAAGCAAAAAAAAAAAAAAGAAGTAAGAAAAAAAAAACTGAATAAAAGGAAAAATGTAATATTGAATGAGTGGTGGAGGAAGAAAGTTGATATGTTATTGCTATTTCATGATTTTTATCCTATTTTTCTTTTTGGTCCTTACATGATCTTTGAAAATATTGAAATTTCGACCTTTTTTGATTTTGTAAGTCAAGTTTGATAGAAAGAATATCGATTACAATTATTATTTTTATAAATTTGATTAAATTCAATTTTGTGAGAAAAATAAATATTTATTAAATAATTTTTTCGTTTTAAATGATAATTCGACATACATTTTAATTATTTTATATTTTAAATTCTATAAATTTTTCTGTTACATACATATACAGTTGCTCACAAAAGTATCAGGCCACCTTTTGGTTCAAAAAATTTAATGTTTTTCAGTTCATTTTCAATTAAGTATTTTTTTTTAATATTGGCTATAATAAGACTTTACTAATGCACTTTTTAATACTAGAAAAACATATGAGAAAAAATGAATTAATTATCAGAAAAACTTACAGAGCTGCCCGAACTCATAAAATAATTCACACTAAAGTCGGCCACTAAGTTTGTATGCATACGGGGGACTTCCCCAAAATAAGTTTAGTTACCAAATAGTTTCCAAATATAGTGCGTCATTCGAAAAAATTGCATTTCCGAATTATGTACTTAATTGTTTGGTTGTCGATTTTTTCTGAAGTAGTATATTTAAATATATAGCTTTGCCAGTATACTTGTAGTATAATTTTGAAAATTCAGAATCAGTAAAAATTAAGTAGAAGAAATATTTTTAAAATTCTAAATACTTTGTAGATTTTAGGTGCCATCTTGTTGGTACTATACTTAAGAATATTTCACTCTGCTTCAACAGAAAAACTAGGAGATAAATGAAGACAACTATTATTTGGTATATCCACAAATTTTATAATTATTTGAAATTCTATTTTATTAGTTTAAATTTATATTTTCATATTTTTGAGTTTAATGCCTGGTTTAGACAATGGCGAAATCTAATGGCGAATTTGTTTAAAGGATGGAGATATATATTTATGTAGTGCGGTAGAGACAGCAATATCGTCCAGAAATTTTTTTGGACGTCCAATTTTCGAAATTCAATTTCGAATTGGACGTCCAATTATGGCAGAAGACGTCGTCTCTCATCTTGTGCCATAATTGGACGTCCAAAAGATAAGATTTTATAGAAAAACTATAGATGGCGTGAATATTATATATATACAATATTATATTTTGTCAAATTTATTTTTTTAGTTCAAAGCTAGGTATTCACTTCCAAAAAAAAGTTGGCAAAATTGTGCGCAAAATATCATATTAAAACTATGTAAATATAATATAATATAAATATAATCATACTGAGTAGCATGTGTATATGACAAAGCCAAAACTAAGAAAAAAATGTTGCCCGGGGTAAAATTTTCTATATAAAATCATACTTTTTTTGAACTGAGTACTAAGCTTTAGGTAAAAAAATGGATGAATTATTTTTTTTCAAATAAATTATTTACATTGTCAAGCAATATTTTTTAGGAATATAAAAAAGTTCCTATAATTTTTTTGAATGCCAACTAGATGCTATAAATTTTTGTCTCAGTCTTTCGTTAGGCCAATTTGAACATGCTCTCTCGTTCTATTTTGCCTAAAAAATATGAGTTTCGCCATTGTCTAAACCAGGCATTATATATGAAAATATTTTGAAATATGTACAATTTACAAAGTTAATCAATATTATTTTGGACTTAAAATGTTCTTCAAGATTATGATGAACATTTTAAATTCTATAAGGAAAATGTCATCCTAAAATTTTCTATATTAATAAAAAATAGTCCTTAACAAATTTATAAATATAACTTTTTCTTGCAAATGATTTAACAAATTATATAGTAAATGACAAATACATATTATTCTAAAATGAAATAGTATTCAAAGGAAAAATAGAATTAATAATCAATAAAACATTAAATTATTAAAAAATAATGTTTATCTATATATATTATAAATTTAAATTTCATCATTAAATCCTTAATGATATTGTTTGCCAAAATATACATCACATAATATCCTTGGGGTGTGTGTTAAACGCTTATAAAAAGCAATCATTTAAATATAATAAATTTCTTAATAATACACCAAATATAAATTTATATATTTTTTTAAGGGTTGACAAGGAAGGACTAATAACAAATCCTTTACTTAACTTGAACATTAATTTGGATCATGGATTATGGGAAGAAAGAGACGTAATTTCGATAATTTAGAGTTTCCCAAGTTTCTTTCTCAGTTTTTTTTGGCCATAAAATTTCTATAATATCATTTATTTAATTTTTTTTTTTTTGGAAATAAATTTATCTATTTCCACCAAAAAAAAAAAGGGAAATTATTTTAAATATGAAAAAAAAAAAAAAAAAATTTGTATAGCTACATAATTTATATAACTGATTTTTAAACAGTTTTACATAAATTTTATGGGATAAATTTATTTATGTTCTAACAATTTCTCTATGCTCGCTGTACAAAGTTTTTGGAACATAAAATATAAAATATTATTTTGGTAAGTAATTTTATTATGTATTTTTCTTCGTTTTTTTTTTATCTACAATTTTTGTTGGTGGCGTATATAATATTTTTACATAAACGACTAGTATATGTATAATATTGGATATCAGACGCAGTAAATTATGTTTTATATGCAATAAAGTCGCCCATAAAAATGTTGCAATAAATTAAATTAACTGCTATACAACTGCTGATTTTCATTTCTTATATTTATATATTTCATTAAAAATTCTTTTCTTTTGGTTTCCTTTTTTGGGATCTAAAGAAAAGTTTTTTTTTTGTAAAAAAAATTTCCTTGCTATATCCTTCTAAGTAGTGCGAAAGCGTTAAAAAAAGGGAACATTTCTGTACTATAAAAAGGAAATAGAGAGGAAATATGGATACGAAAAAGAATTTATATATATAAATAAAATTGGGTGGGCTAAATAGATATATAAATGACAATTTCTTGTTGTTGTACGCGATTTAAATTTTCAATATATTTTATTTTGGTTTTTAGAACATTAAATTTTTTTTGTTTTTGTAAAATGTTATTATAATCATAAAAATGTCATATTAAGGACTTATTTAAGTATAAAACTTAAAATTTATTTCTTAATATTTTTTTTTTTTACATATAATTATATATAATTTTTCTTAATATTTTGCTATGAATGAGGGTTGGAGTTAATTTATTTTAGGGGTATATCGTTCAACCTTACTTAATCATTTTTAGTTAATTAGTTTTTCATAAAAAGATTTATATTTTACAATTGTGTTGTGGCTTTTACAGGGATAATAAAAGTGATATAAAGTTTGTATAGAATTGAATTATTATTTAACATTTAAATATGTAGTAATAAATTTAATTTAGAGAATATACATAAGTGAAAGTGTAGGTGTAGTAACCTCTTAAACTAAAAACTAATTCTATAGTATCTGTGGTGGAATAATAATCCAGTAACAATATTTATAACTTTTTAATTCGTAATATTATATGTATAATTATCGTAGTTGTCCTTGTCAGGAGGAGGATACGAGGATTAACCAGGTACACAGTACCCACCCACTGCACCTACTATGCTTATCCACAGCCACACCCACACCACACGCGACACGACAAGGCCACAAGCAAAGGATGCATGCACATGCACAATTAATTTTACTTATTTATTATGAAGAGGCATCGGCGCAAAGATAGCAGCCAACAGCCTCTTATTAAAAAAATTACGTGCTAAGTATGTCTTGATAGCCATACTTCATTACAATGAACCATATTTATTCGGTTTTTGAATAACAGGTGTCTCTGTAATGCGCCATTTTAATGGAGTATTAGCGAGCACCCTTTTATAAAAGTTTAACACTTCTACTAAAGTTAAAATTTGTTGATTTACTAAAAGTGGCTGTGAATTATATATGAAAGAAAATATAATATTTAAAATTATTATTATCTTTATCCTTAAAATTATTATATCTTTAATTAGTTTCTTAAATGTCGGCATTCTTGTAAACATTCACTAAACTCGCTATTCTCACAAATTTACTTACTTTAAAACAGTGATGGGCAAATTTTGATAAGAGATTCTTCGCACAAACTTTAAATGGCGTGTCAGATTAATGTATTGGGCGGAGTTTAATATAATGCCCACCTTCATTACATTAGTGGGAAGAGTTCGACAAACAATTTAATACATATGTTCGAAACATTATTGCGTGGAGGTGTATTTAAAACCGCCCTTCATTATCGGATGTGGTTTTGACGAAAATTCATGTTTCAATAATTTAGATATTGATTGATTGAATGATTGCTAGTTTATAGAGGCGGTAATTATATTGGTAACTATATGGTAGAACTGCAAGCTCACAAATTAAAAAGATAAAAAATAGCTCCTAATCAAAAAAAAAATTAAACTTTATTAGTTTTTTTTGTATTTTATACTTTGAAATTTATTAAATATTAAGTTAATGACATGAATAAATTTATTATTTAGTTTTTAACATACATCAAAATAATTTATAATCTTTTTTAAAAACACAAAATAATATTTAAAACCTTTTTTTATTTTATTGCCCAAAAAAAAATTTAAAATTCATTTTTAATTCATTGCTCTCTTTTATGCTGTTAACCCAAATAAATTTAAAACATAATTTTTCAAAACTAAATTTATACTATAATCTAATACATATAAACATATAAGAAATTTATGCTCCATCACAAAAGGTATATAAAACACAAATAAAAATATATTTCTTGCACATAAAATAATTTATAATATTTGTATACATAAAAAAATTGTTTAAAGAAAAATGTTTTAAATGAAATTATGAATGTGAAAATCAAAGAGAAAAGCTGTCAGTATAAGGACAAGGGTTAGACAGGACATAATAAATCATTTACAGAGAAAAAAATTCTATTTTTTTTATCATATTTAATGGTTCTTTTTCTTAACCACATCAATTTTATATATAGGAATCCTTTTTTGTGTATATTATGTTTTGTTGCCCATCTAACATGAAAATTTTGCTCCCAGGAAAATCTGATTTTTTTTTTGGATGAGAAAGAAAAGAGCTTTTTCTTGTCTTTAATATATATATTTTTTTTTCATCCTTTTTATTTGTGTTTGTTTTTTGTTTTTTATTTATTTTCTTTATTATAGTAAATTATTAATGATGAAATATCCTGATGGGCAGTTCAGACAATTTGTTACAGGATAAATTATCTTTTAGTGGTTGTTTTATTTTATTTTTTGGGAAAGATCAGAGATATGAATTTCTAAGAATGTTTTTATATACATTTTGAATTATAATTTTTGTTGTATATATTATTTTAAGGATATGAATTATAAATATGTTTTTGACAATTGTATTTATATAATATTTAATGTTTTTGATTAGAATAAAATTGTTAAATTTGTTCATATATGATTTTAAGCTTTAGGGGGAAAATATAATTTTTGAATTTTTTAGTACATTTTTGCAATATAAAATTCTTAAATAAAAATTATTTGGAGCTTGTAAGGATTTCTATCCACTCTACAGTTGTTTTGTTACAAAAGAATTACTAAAATTGTACTTATATATCACCAACACATGACAGAAGATTTATCAAGTTTAGTTTATAGATTTTAAATTAATATCGTTTCTTTAGCAACTCCAATCTCCAACGAATGACATTTTCCCCTTTCAGATATACATACATGGATACATCAAAATACTCTCTACTGCGGAAGAAATTTTAAAAGTAAAATTGTTACAAAAAAAAACCGTTTTATGTAATAAATGTTTTTTTTTTTTTTTTTAAATAAATTTCAATAATAATATTTAAGGATGACGATAAAGAAAACTCGACAAAAAAAAAAAACAATTTCTAAAGTCTGCAAACAATGAAAAATTATTTCAAATGATGAAGAAAAAAAAAAAAAAAACAATTTGTAATTTAAATAAGTGAAATGAATTCAAGTCACGTACTCCTACTTATGGGTTATTTATTTAACTTATACATGATTTTTTTTTATATATAGTAAAAATCCGTTCCCTTCTTTATATATATATTTTTTTTTCACTCTTATGGTAAATATTATTGAAATAAGAATTATACGAATAAAAAAAAGAAAAACAATTCAGGAAAAATATTATAATAAAATTTATATATATTTTTTTAATAAAGTGTTTTTTATTATTATTTTCTTTTTTAAAAAATAAATTCAAGTGGTTTATTGAAGAGTTTCCAATTTATATCATAGAAAATATACTAGAAGAAATATTATTGAATAATTTTAATTGTTAAAAATGATTATTGTTGAATTTTTGTTCAAAAAATTTCTATAAGTTTATTGAAAATAAATTGTAAAATGGAGAGAATTTTAAATAATAATTGCATATTTGGGGAGGAATTTTATATAATGATGGGCGTTATTTATATTTACTAATGATGGGCGTATTTAAATTTTTTATAAGTGTGGGCAGGGCTTATAGTAAAAGTGTGTTTTAAGTTGATTTTACAAAATTTAATTATGAGTGATAGTCTCACCAATTTTAGTTTGTATACAAAAATTTATAGTAAAAGATTTTTCGATCTAAATTTTAAAATCTATATATTTAATTTAGAAAAGTTCTTTAATAACAAACTCTAAATTTGACATTTAATATTTTCTTAAAACTCATAAAATTAAAAAAAAAAGGAAGAAAAATATTTGATCCTTTTATAATGGCTTTTAAAAAAAAAATATCCTTATCAGTATAACCAAAAAAAAAACCCAAAGTCACTTAATATTTTATCTAACTAACTAAAAGAAAAATTACGAGCTAATAAATTCACTTTTTATTAAGGCGGTAAAATGGCTAATTTTATGTTTATTATATATACTTTTTTTCGAAATTCAATTTTATCCCTTTATAAAATAGTGGTTTGAAGCGCGAATTAAATGCGTTTCACAGCATGTCTAGGATTTCCTATAACATACATAATAATAAATTGTACGATATTTGAGTGAACCCCTTTTTTCTGTAGGCAAAAAACTACGAAAAACCCTCTAGAATCATAATTTGATGAAATTTGAGACATGTAATCGAATCGAACCCTCATCGTTTGATGGTTTATTATTATTATTAATATTTTTTAAAACTCATGACAAACATGAAATTATTTTTTATTTTTAAATACAAATATAATTTATTATAATATCATTTTTCTTGTACTACAGGGTGAAAGATAAAATATGAAATTTGATAGTGGTGAGGAATAGTGAAGAGTCATTATTATTTTTCACAATTACTTTTAGTTCCTTTATTTTAAAATTCTTATGAAATTTTCGCAGCGACGACAAATATTGCTTCATAGTAAAATAGGATAATTTTTTTTGTCCTGTACTCCTCTTGGGAGCACAGGGCTTCCACAATACACCGCCATCTCACTCTGTTTCTGGCCGCAGTCTTTACTTGTTCCCATGTGAGATGCATTTTTTCTAATTCTAGGAATATAATATATATTTATTGAACAATTTTCGTATTTTTGAATAGTTAAAATTGAAAGCGTCATTTAATTTTCTATGGTTTTCAAATATATTTTGAAAAATCTGATTTTACAAGATAATGAAAATATGAAACAGATTTTTTTATTTGTCTTCTTCAGCTGTTAGAATTGTTCCCACATTTCCAATTTCACTTATTTGATATAATGTAATTAAATTTTTGTTTCCTCAAAATTATCAAAATGAATCAAATCACTCTGTCCGCATCGCTTATAAGATTTTCCCTACAATTTTCTTTTGCCTCTGTTAATAAAATTTATGTAACCCCCTGTGATCTTATTAAATTGCCAAAGTGAAATAATTTAAGTCTTTAATGTGTCCTTTTATTCCTTTTTCATAATAATAATAATATATGAAAAATTTATACAAGAGTTTGTTTTCCTGTTTTGTAGTTATAATATACAGAAAATTTTATGCCATGTCTGATTATTTATTGGTTTTATGGCGAGGTTGTTCATATATATTTTTATTATTGCATTATACAATCCTGATCTAAATTACCAAAAATATATTTTTATGGTTTTATGAGTAGCTGAGGTTTTTTTTCTTTTCATATATGTATAATAAAGGAACATCTATAAACGAAGGATATTTTAAGGATTTACTATTGTATGTATATAGAATATAGTGTAATGAAGAGTTGATAACAAAATAAAAATTGTTTGGGGTGGTAAAAATTGTATTTAATAATATGAAAAATGAATTGCAATATAGGATAATAAATTTTCCAAAAAATAAAATAAAAAATTGTGATATATTTCATCTATAATTTATTGGACTATTTATTTTAGGTAAAATTTCATTTGTGGACAATTTTCATATTAATTTTACTTATTTTTGTTTTATTTTTGTATAGATGAGAGAAAAAAAAAGGACATGGATGATTGGGAATAGCTACTATAAAAATGAATGCACCTCTTGGGACATAATCATTTTTATTTTTTCATTATGGGATTTGATGTGCCAGTTTTTATTTTTCGGTTAAGGTCATAAATTACAAATTAAAGTCAGTTTTTAAAGTATATGGTCGTATGGAGGTAATTTAATATTGAAAATCATTTATCATATACACAAAGTGGTGGAAAAAAACAACAGAAAAATAATTTTCGGTTATGTGGTAAATTATGGTTAAAATCAAGGATATTAATGGAAAATGGGGACTTAACCATATATTATTTATATATATATTGACAAATTGAATTTTTTAAATGGAAATTGTGAGGTAGAATGATTAATTAGTTGATGAGACAATCAATAAATGTAAATTTTAAATTGAAACATATTTCTTTAATGAAATTAGTGACTTTTGAAATGAAATTAATATTTTATCAATTTAATTCTAATAGATAATTTTTATTCAAGTCAAATTTTCTTAATTATGTTTAAATTGACTTTCCGAATAACGAATTATTGCAAATGGAAATGGTATGTAGATAAGATTCATTTACTTTAAATCATATTCTATTTTTCTTTTCGAATGCTAAATTTTAAAAATCGATTATGCTCCAAGACCCTCCAAAAAAAAAAATCAATTTAATAGCAAAATATATAGTGTAGGACTAACACCTTTTTTACTAATTATTTTATTAGATTCCCAACTTTGAAAAATAATTTTTTTTACATTTATTTTATAATTTCAAAAAATTTAATTTTTTCTTAATAAATGTTTGCGTGAATATAGTAAATATATTATTATTCTTATACTCCAACTAAATATTACAATAATTACCAACAATTTCAGACATTTTTACTTCCTTCCTCATTTACTTTTAGCTATACTCGTATATTCCACATATCTTTATATATGTACATATAGAAAATATTCTATAGAAAAACTTTCAAAAATTCAAAAGTTGAAAAACTTAACTAATAAATTTAATTTTGTTTTTCAAAGTGCAATAAACATAATGTTTGGAGGGGGGGAGGAGAAATGAAAAAAATAATATGGAAGAAGAGATTCACAATCCACATAAAATTGCATATAATACTTAGTATAACTTTTTCTCCATATTATAAATTTTCCAAATAAACCTAACCTACAAAATTTTATATATTTTTTGCACACCTTTTAGAAAAAAAAACCCCAAAATTTTCAGGAAAATCTCTTTTATTTTTCACACTAACCAACAAAATATAATCCACCATAAATGTCTGTATTGGTTATCTAAAACGACCATATGGGAAAACTCATAATAGTTTATTTTAAAATATCCTTTTTATATTATGCTTAAGTTGTTATTGTTTTATGTATATCCTTTCTCTTTGATTTCCCTTTGACTTGAATTCTTAGTCATAAAAATTTTGGGAAATAAATTATTTAACATAAAAAAAGTACAAATTTACAGCTCAGGAAAATAAATATATAGTTTCAGTATGTAAAAGGAAACAACGAACTAGAAATAATTTTTCCTGTTAAATGTTTTATAATATCCTTGGTGTAGTAGTATTAAAAAAATATATAGGAAATTTATTAGTTCAAGTATATAATTTAAGTAAATTAAAGCAAAAGCTAATTAATCCGGTCAGTTTTGTTATCATTTATTGGTGGAGGGAAATTTGAAGGAAAATTTATGTTACTAGGAAAATGTATATAATTACCATAAAAAGGAATATTGGAAATTTCCTTCATATTTTGATTATGTTTAGTTTCCATAAAGATTATAAATATTAAAACGTTGTAAGAAGTAAGGTGACATTGCACTAGAAATTTTGTCCTTTTCGCAGTCGGAGGACTTTCAAAGAATTCTCAATATAAATCATGATGAAAATATGGAAATAATTAGTTAGTAGAATTGGACATATGTATTCAAATCAGTCTGTCCCAACTGCTGCAATACTTTTAGATCCTATTGACATATTTATGAATATAAATAAAAATTCGACCAAATTCAGAGACATGAAAAGAAACTATTTAAAATTATTGATTAAAGCTTGAATAAATAAATAAGTAATTCCAACTTAATAAGAAATAAATTTTAAATTTTTAGAATTGCTTTAATTTCTCCCAATATTGGACCACCACACCCTATTAAAGAATAGCTATTATATAGAAATAACATGGAAAATTGCACTTTTCAGTATTTTAAGTTCAACAACTGGAAATAGTGACATAAAAATTGAAAAGTATAGTATTATATTTTGTGATAGTATAAACTTACTTCTTAAAATTATTTGCAGGATAACTTACTAAATGTTTTCGAACTTAGTTGAGATTAAATTGGTTTTTCCTTGTCCCCAGTTGAACATTGTTTTAGTAAACCTGATAATTTTCTCTCTATATACATAAAAATTGGTTTAACAAAAGTTAATTTTGGTATAATGGCAACCAAGCGAACCGTTGTAAAAAAGAGTTAATAGGTTAACTTTTATAAATCTAACGAAGTTATTGGTGGAGAGAAATCCATAAAAGGTCGATGAAGGTAAAAATAAATAGTTAAATGTAATTTTATAGTTTATTTAATAGAGAATAGTTTAAAATAGTTTGTGAATTTAAATTATTTTGGTATAATAAGAAATCCAGAATTTTTAAAGAATAATATAGAAGGAAAATCTAAATTTATTTATTAAAGAAAATTTTTGTTATAATTTTCCTTTTAATGTCAAAATATTTATTGACTAATAAATTATATTCAATTACTTTGTTTTACTATAAATAAGAAACAACCGATAAATAATTGACATAAATTATGTAAAAATTTTTCCTACAATTTTTTTTCACCAATTCTAGCTTAAATATTATATAAACTTTAAAATAATTTTTCAATGGTAAACTAAATATTAAATTCATAATATAATAAATAATAATATATATTTGCATATTGAAAAATTATATAGTAGCATACTCTAGTTTCTAAAAGCTGCATATACTATTAAAAATACTAAAGACATGTCATTTAATATATAATACTTCTGAAAAATTTTCTTTATCATAATTTATAGTCCAACTTTAACTGAGTATATAATACAATAATAATAATTCTCTTTAATAAAACAAACGACATATTATCACGAGATTTATAATAATTCATATTATAAATTTACCAAATTGCATCATGGTATTTTCCACAACAAGTAATTAATTTTAAATAAAAATATTGTATATTAAAACTATAACATTTTAAAGATATTATTTATAAAATTAATTAATAATTCCATTTTTTTAATGTACATACATGAAATTTATCGTGTGAAACATACAGAATATCTAAAATATTATAGCCTCGATCTACTTTTTATATATAATAATAGTAATTTTTTTCGTTTTTATTTCTTTTTTAATAATCCTCATATGACGTAGAAAATTATATACCATCATAATTTTTTTAATGGTGAATTTTTAATTTGATGTATCTCGAAAAATATGTGAATTGAGATAATATTGTCAACATACATGAACATATAATATAGTGTACTTTTATGATTATACTTTTATGTTTCGACGGGAAAGATCAGTTTCGTTGAATAAGCGATATATCTCAGCCTTTAAATTTGGTGGTTAAAATTGCATGTAAGTTCAGAAGTTACATTTAAGTTCATTACATACAATAATTGGTTCATATTCCTTTACAAAATAATTTTAAAGTACTTACTAAATTTGCAATGTGAGTTATAAGTCGATAAAATATACTTGCAATGTGATGCGAAGTACTTGTAACTTGCAGGTTCATAATTTAATGAAAGGAAAAATTCAATCAATTCAGTTGAATAAATTAATATATAATTGAACTGATCAGATTTTGTGGTTCAAAATTACTTTGAAATAATAGTTTTTTTTCGTAATCACGAAAACTCTTAGAAAACGACTTAAGTCTAAATTCAAAAATTCACCATCGTTATTATAATATTGAAAGCATATAAATTTTAAAATTATCTTGTATATTAACAACAAATATATATTGATGAAAAGTGTTTCATCTTTTTTTTTTAAATTATTATTTTATTAAGTCTATAATTATTTTCATCATCGCCATATCCTATAATTTAAAAAAATTAATTCTCAATTTTCAATTTCACAAGAAATGTGCAACAAAACATTGTAACTTAGTATAAAAAGAGGTTAATTTATAGAAAAAGTTTTCATTAAAAAAAAAACAGAAAGGAAAGACTGATTTTAAGGAAAGTAAAGGATTTGTTGTAATGGTAAATTAGTCTTAATCTGTATTGTAAATTTGTTCAATGAAATATTTAAGTTTATCCTTTTAATTATTTACTGTACTTTGTCACAAAGTAAATTAAATTTTCTAAGGTAAGAGATGATGGCTGTTTTGAATTTCACTGTGAAATAATAAATTTTTGCAGAAAGAATTTTATAGGACTGAAAGAGGAAAGACATTAATAAAGGATATAAGAAAATTATGGTTATTGTTACGGAAATATACTAAAATTTTCCCATAAAAATGTAAAATTTAAATGTTACTTGCTATAAAATTTTCAATTTTAATTAATTTAAAATTCAAAAAAAAAAAAAAAATCCGAAGTAATTTCAATGCTGAAACTTTAAATTTGTCTGTCACTTATACTCAACAAAATTAATAAGTTCATAAAATATACGAGTATAATTTTTATTAAAAAATGATCTCAATAAAAATTTAAAAATTAATTATACAAAATAAATAACAGCGCCATCATAACTGTTATATTATGCTTTTTGAATTAATCTACAAGATATCCATTAAAAATTACAAAGAAATTGACGGCTTTTATACAACGTTTTTTTTTATTATAATGAAACTCACGGTCCTTTTTTTTAATAATAATAAATGAGTTGGTCAAAAAAAAAATGTGTTTTTTTTTTTATAAAATTATATATTTTGATCCGGTGTGTCGATCTCATGTCTTTACCTTAACTGCGCAACATATATATAAAACATAATCACCATCTTATGATCAATTTTTATTTAATAAGGTGTATCTGATTCGAAATAATCGAGCAACAACAAAAATATAACCTGAGAAGTTGAATTTTTGTTGTTTTTTTTTTGGTTTTAAATGCCGCACATCAATGAAAATATATACTAAAAAGATATATAATTTATGGACATATATCAATCAGATATCGTTTAAATAATAATACATAAGATTGGAAAATTGAAACAGAATTTATATTTGAAAGGAGGAGGAAAATATTATTGAGTTAAGATTTGCTTTTGATATTTAAACGAGTTTATAGTATATGTCTATAATGTAACTATCAATCAAAATAATGACAGGTTAGGTTAGTTAATTAGAATCAATATATATATATACTATAATGCGAGATCGCGAATACATAATCAAAATAATAATAAAAAAATAGTATTAATTCATTTTTCATTTTATAAATATAAATTTTTATAATTTGAGATTGAAAGCAAAAAAAAAAATAAGATACGAAATGAAAAAGTTAATTTGATCATGCGAAAATTGATTAAAAATATTTTATTATGGATTCGTAAAAATTATAATTTTTAATTCATTTTTTACAAAAAAAAAAAACAAAATTGATATGCGGTTACATTTTTTTTAATTTCTTGATAAAAATATTCGGTGCACACAAGGAATAATATCACTTTTTTGAAATTGGAAACATCATATTTGGGGTCATAAAATATTGCACTTAATTTGTATACGCTAAATTTATTTTATAATTAACATTTTTTTAACTGAAATTTAATGTTAATAATAGTTCAAAAATCATATGCTTGATCCTTATGCTTGATCTGAAATTCAAATATACTTTGGATGTATAATTAAGTAAGGAAGCTGTACGAATGTTGCAGCTGAACGATTTCAACGTCATTATAAATATGGAAAATTGAATCCTCTTTTTGCTAAATCTACCAAATACTGTAATATCTTCCCCCCAGAAGATGAAAGTGAAAGCTGCGCCATTTTCTGAATAAGGAAATTTGGTGAAATTCTATTACAATTTCCTGCAAAATTCAATTTATTTATAGTACTCTCTGAAACTATCAATTAATTGGAAACTATTAATTTTACTCAAGCAAAAACGACTTACACAACTCAAACTGTAAACAAGTAGGAAGCTTATGGTTCATATTATAATATACAAATATAATCGTGGAGAATATACATATAGTTTATCATAATGTATTGTATTTCAATGTGACAATATAGTTAAAAATGTGACCAAATTTGTTTTCATTTATCATATATTCTAAATCAGGGGCTACTTAAAAATTAGCAATACTAGAATAATCCATCCATTTTTAATTTGTTTTAATTCTCAAAATTTTTGGAATATTTCACATATTTATTGGTGTCCTGGACTACACTACCATTTTTTTTACACTAAAACCGTGTCTTCAATCCAACATATAAATTACAGAATCACTACAAATTACAAATTATACAAATCCAAAAACTATATTATCTACAAAAAATTCTAATTCATGTTTTTTTTGTTTTTCCATTAAAATCAATCTAAAAATTTTTTATTATATCATAAAGATCAATTTAACAAAAAAAAACATTCCGATCAAGTAGCACATTTAAATCAAACATTAATTTATTTTTTGTGATGATAACTGACAGGCCATAGACTAGATCACAGCTGATTTAATAAAAAAAAGCCGACAGTCACCACAGTAGGTTTCTATAAAAACGTCTCTTTTGATCTTCGGAATCAAATGCAAAACTATAAACAATTTTTTTTTTGTTATTATTAAAAGTTTTGTGGCGGTTTGAAGAAGAAGAAGAAGCAAAAAAAGAGATATCACTATAGGACTTCTAATCAATCACTACACCATAATCATGACTTGCACCATAATATAAGCAACAAAATAAAATTTATAAACAATTCAACGAATTGTATAAATCAAAAAAACAGAAGAAAGAAGAAGAAGAAATATATAAAGAAAAGAAGACGTGCGATTGGCATGTTTTATTAAAGTCAATGAAGAAAAAAGAATTTGGAAGCTTTGATGTTGTTTAAGCTCCCCGACAGTGTCCGCGGGACCCATTAGCTTTATTTATAGTGTATTTTTTTTTTGTGTGTTTGTGTTTTATGTTAAATGAACATCAAAAAGTTTTTTTTTTTATTATTATTAGTATTGAAATTTTTTCAATGTTTATTTTTCATTTCGATTGACTGCTGAGCAAATCAAAATATATAAAAGTTGAAGATTTTTGTTTTTGATTTTGATTTTTAAAAAGAAAGAATTAATTTATTTCAATGAATTAGCTAAAAATTGATTATGGGGAGTCTTAATTATAAAAAAAAAGAGTAGGTATATAGATTTTAATTATATGCTTATAAATTTATTGAAAATTCAATAAAATAAATTATGATTTCGTGAAATCTTTGGAGAGAACGATTTGAAATTTATAAATAAAATTAATTTAATTGAATTCTGTTTTAGTGCAGTAATTGACTTACAGTTCCAGTACGGAAGATTGTAATTTTATATTCCAAAACTACAAATTTTTTATATAGCTGAAAAAGTTAATGTTTCTAAGACAGTTTTCATTATATTTGCAGTATTGGCCAAGTGTTCGTAAATTTGTGACAATTTCACATAAAAAATTATTACCAGAATTTTTCAATATAAAAGTTACTATAGTAATTACTATAGTTACTAGTTTTTATCACTCCTTTCGAATTATTGGTAGATCACTTCCATAATTATAGCAATTTGTATGCAACTTTTCTCAAAGTTTTAAAATTTTTATACAAAAAATTCTCACTTTTTAAATAACAATGTTAAATTTTCTTATATCAAAATTGAAGAATATTTTTAATTAAAAAAATTGATTAAGTTTTCTAACTATAAAATTTCCTATTTTGCTTTACTTCTTAGTAAAAATGTAAATGAACGTCTTTATGATTTAAAATGGCCTCTTGAATCAAAATGACAAAAAAAAAAGCTTTGACACCACCTATTTTCATAATGGCTTCAATTTTAACAAATTAATGATGGCCGCTCTAAGTCATATTGAATGCAAAAAAATTAACTCCACCCACAAATGATAATTGAAAATTTTAAGTTAAATTGTCAGTTGTAGTTCGAATACGTCCTACGTATTATTAATACGTATAGGACGTATAATATGTAGGTGCATTTTTTTTTTGCATTTTTGTTGTTACAATTATTTTCAAATAGTGGTGAATATAAAAGAAAGTATAATTTTTATTTAGTATGTGTTATGTAATTAATTTCATTGGTGAGTTAAATAAATTATTAAATATATTAATTAAAATTAAATTTTCTTAATTTACACAATCTTTGCTTGAAATATTCTTGGAAGATCATAAGTAAAATCAATTTAAAACCCAGCTCCATTAAAAATTATTGTTCTTTTAACTATAAATTTTGTATACCAAAACAAATAAATTATCCTTTTTTGAAAATTTTTTTGAAGTCCGTAAATACCAATTATAAAATATTTCCAGTATTTTTACACTATGTATATCAAAACATTTAAATCCCTTTTTTTCTATATATAAATATTATATGACCAAAAGTCATTTTTGTAACATATTCATTTATCAAAAGGAATTTAATTCGTTAGCTACTATACAAAACATAAATCTTATGTCATCTGCTAACACCCTATTTCACATTATACTTCTAAATTATAAATGATTCCCCTATAACAAATTTTTTTTTTAATGTCCTTGTACTACTATTTAATTTATTACCCACACAAAAAAAAAAATAGAAATTGTATATATACTTATTAATCCTTAAAATCCACAACCGTGTAAATTGATGTAAAATTTTGTCATCGGTCTTAAACAGAGAAGAAAAAAAAAACTGGAGCGGAGCTATTATAATTTTCCTTTAAACTCTGTAATTTACGTGTCAAAATAATGTTACATTTATACTATAATGTAGACTTAGTGAGACCAAATATTTAAGCGTTGACACATTAAATTATGTAATAAAAAAAATAAAATAATATTCATTTCGACACACATGATTTTTTTTAGATATACACACAAATACTAAAATTTTTTTCTTGTAGTTAATTTAGTTTTCATAAAAGGAAAAGGAAAACCAAATTATTATATTTAACACACATAGAAAAAGAATTTATTAATCGAAACGAATGCTTACCATTGGTCTTAAATAAAGAAAAGAAGATTCAATTTTTCAAGGACATAAAATATATGATTATAAATGATTTTATGGTATGGATAGGAAAAATAGGGCAAAATTATAATATTTTATATAGTTATGATTATTATTGTGAAAGCAGAAAGGTATTTAAGTAATATTTATTCGGTTACAGTAAATAATCCATAGAAAATTACTATCATCACGGTAATAAAATTGATTTTAATATTCAGTGTTTTTGGTATTGAAATCGAAAAAAGAAAATTATTTAATTTTTTTTTTTTTAAATATTTTCAAATTAATGTCAGTCTAACTAATTAATAGTTATTTATTTGTTTTTCAACACATTCTTACAGTCTGCAATTCTACCGGTCGTATTCTGCGCTACACTCTCAATGCGTGTGATAAATTTAATACTCTAGATCATTTTATAGTCGATAGTTTTTCTTTTTAGAGCAAATGATCGAATTCGGTAAAAATGAATTAAATTTAATGGTAATTGGGCTGTGTGCCTCAATATGAATATGAAATATTTTGTTTGAATAACCAGTCAGGGTCACTCCCTATCAGTGTTACCGTAACCGAGTAAAGTATAAAAAATTCTGGAGATTTTCATGTAAAACATGTGTCGAAAATGCAAATTTACTTAACAGCATTTATATAAGCGAACATCTAAAAGAATTAATTTGTATTTTCAAAAATGACCAAGATCCATCCTTAAATCAACATGAGATAGATCTTAGGGACCTTTTACAATTATTATAATTAAATCTATCTATGTAGGTAAAAAAAAAATTCGATAATAAAAATTTTAATTCAATTTCAAAAGATTAACATAACACTTCAATTATCCGGCACAAAAATCATAATAATTCAGTAAATTATCCATTCAGACTATTATTGTTCAGACTATTGACTATAAAAATTAATGAAATGGTCAATCATTTATGATAATATATAATTTAGTAGCACCACCATTGAGATTAAAGTTATATTATATACAAAAAGGAAATAAAATCACAGGACGACAGAAATTCAATGAAGATAAATTTTATTGAATCATTTTATACAAATGACTATACATTTTTTTTCTTCTCACATATAATATTTTATCAACGCTTACAGATCCTTAACAGTGGTAAGGGGACTCGTTTTTATCAAAGATAAAATTTATGAGTGCGCACAACCCATAACTTACTTAATGTGTTTGGTATCATTCATTATCCAAACAAAAAAAAAATGAGAAAAAGGGAATTTTGCTGCTCTTATATTTTAATTCCCAAATGGCTAGTTAAAAATTCATCATTGACTGGTATATAATTTTTTTGTATTTATAATATCGCGCTTTTCTTTCACATATATTAATATATTATGGTAAAGATTCATTGAATATGAGTTACCTATATGGAGATATATAGTGTAGATTATAAAAAAGGAAACCGACAAAATTTTTAAGAATTTTCATTAATAACAAAAAACCGATAAAAAATATTATATGTGCGAAAATTTGTAAAAATAAATTGGCAATAATGAAGTTCCATCAACTGTTTTGATATTTATATAAACTTTCCAGTATATATTTTGTTATGGTTTCTTGGAAAAAGATGAAATCTTTATAGAAAAACGTCAAATTTGAAGAAACTTTGCTATTTCTTAATCGAATTTATGACCGGTGGCTAATATAGTCTTTTTTGAATCCACATGGCTTTACTATTATGCAACAATTTGGTTTTACTATTATGCAGCTTTACTATTATGCACAAATCTGATAATTTTTATTAATATACATATATCCATCCAGGTATATTATACAATATACACTATATCCAAGTTATCAATATTTGTTAAGCTGGAAACTAGGGCATTTATAAATTTGATAATATATACTATATTCTTACAGTCACAGTAAATTATTGTTTTTTGACAATGTTACATAATAATCTTTAGTGAACTGTGCAATTTATTTCAACAATGAATGATAACTATATACTTTGAACATTCACATAGTAAATGTTTATGCATTCTTTTCGCATAAATTCACTGCCTTTGTCATCTAATTTCGTAACCATTTTGCCTACTAAGAAGGACCTTCAATCACAATTATTTTAAAGCTATATACTTTTAGCCCATAACAAATTATGTGCGAATGGAGAAGGCCTCAAAATAATACCCATAATCACAACCATCCAAAAGGAATGCTACTTAACCATATACTCAAAATTTTTGGTAAAAAAAGACAAAAATTGTAATCCAAGTCTTTCTATCCACACGTGAATATTATGATTTAAATGAAATTTAACCTAATTTCGGTATTCTGTAATTCTAAATTATTCTTTCTACCTATATAATAAACCTGATATTTTTTTCTTTATTATTATTATTATTATTCATCGGTTCTGTTCATTATTTATTATTATGTATTATTATATTTTTTTGGTTATAAACCAATTTACAAAAAAAAAAAATATTAATTTATCCAATTGACCGTAAAACAATAAATTATGATAAAGTTATGAATTATGATGCGAAGCAGTTGGTTGTTTATTCAAATAAATAACGAATAAATATATAACCGAAAATTATGTATTTTATATCCATAATACAAACACATACATCTTCTTAGAAAAACTCTTTCACCACATAGAAAGAAATTTAAAATAAAATTTGTGAGAAAAAAAAACAAACGGATATGTGGAGTGCCATTTTTATTTTTCCAAAAAAAGATTATTGTCTGTACATACTTATTTATATTGTGCAGAGAATTTCATAATTTATTTTAATGTCCATGCAGAATAATACAAAAAAACAAAACAAATCTTTTATAAAAAAATTTTCATTATTTATTTATAATAATTTAAAAAAAAACTAACGATTTATAGTTTTTCATATCCCCAGCCAAACTTAAAGAAGGTCATTAGACAATATTTTAAATTATTTTATTGTTTTGGTTATGTAAATTTTGTTTTTTTTTATAATATAATTTATTGCACAATTAGGAGGTTATTGATAAAATCAAATATTTTATTTATTTTTCGGGTTTTTTTTTTCACTTTTAAATTTTGTATATAATTGAATAATTTGTGTTAAAAAAAATAAATTTATATGTTTAAGGTTAAAAGCTTAATTAAACTTTAATAATTTTCTTGTTACAAAAAAAAAAAATTTATTATATAAAAAAAATTATGTTAAAAATAGATTTTTCTTTTGAATGATTAAATAAAAAAAAAAATTTTATTAGTTAAAAAATGTTAAAAGAAAAGGTTAAATTTTTTTAATTAGGAATCTCTTGTTTTTCGTTCAGGTAAATTAGAATAAATTAAATATATATTTATACAGAAAATGTTTGTGATAATTTTGATAAATTTTTGTATAATAAAAATAATAATTTTTGAATATATTTATTAGTAAATTTAATTTTTTCGTTTAAATTTTTATTTATTATTCCTCAAAAATAAATCACGCGCCGGTATAAGTTGCACTTTCAGGTTAAATATATCTTTTTACAAGTCAAAATGCTCTTTTCAAAATCAAATTGGGCTTTCCTCAGACCAAATATCATCATTTTACAAATAAAATTCGTCCTTTTTCAAAAATTATTTTTTACTGTAGGAAAACTAAAATTTATATTGTCAAATAATCAATTTCAATTGTATAGAAAGATTTTTTAGAATTGTATTTGATCTGAAAATGCCATGATAATTTTTAATTATTGAACTTTCAAGTAATCCTGGGTGTCTTGCCACAAAGCGTCTGAAATATCACAATTTGACTTAAAAAATTATCACTGACTCTATATAGTAAATTATTATTTCTAAATTTTATAAAATTCGTGCATCATTTTCCATTGATGATATATTTTCATTCACCTTCTAAAACATGTTATTCAATGGCGCCATTTCGAACAAATATTTACCACACTATTTATTATACATAATTTTTTAAATTCATTCATTAATTTTATTTAAAAAAAAAAAAATTAATCAAAGAAGAAAAACCAAAATAACCGAACTATAATTTGAGGGTGTAAAATGGACCATTTATCATAATTTTTGGTCATTAAAATTCATTCAGTCTTTTTTAGGTAAAATTATTATATAGAAAAATGCTAGAATATCATTTTTGAGTTTTCAAGAGAATTATATAATTATGCCATTTTATTAATCATTTAATTTTTTCAAATTTTTAATGGACCACAATCTGTTATTATATTTTACGTGATCGATACTAAAACTTTGTTAAATACTGGAATTTAGGGTTTCTTCTACGTAATTTTTAATAGACGAAAGTAATTATGATTATTAAAAATCCTTTTATTTAAAATTTGATTGATGTCTATAAAAAAAATTAGACTCCGCTTTAACATGGTATAGATATAGAGGTACAGGAATAGGAAATAGGATAGGGTATATAGACTTTATTTTAACATTTATCTGTCAAAGAATGATTTAAAATAATTTTTTTTCAAAAATTTTATTCGAGATTTTGTCTCACTTTCGCGAGATGCAAAAATCTTAGAAAAAGTATAGTCGATCTACAAAATTGCCTTAATTTGCCAAATTTTTGCCCAAAATTATTTCCTATAATTAAATGTTATGTAGAAATTCGTATTTTCTCATAAATTTTCTTTTGGCATTTGGTAATTATTTTCATTATTTCTTCTTTTTTGCTAATAAAAAAAAACAATTTTTCGATATCCGTCAACATAACAAACTAATAAAAAAAAACCCGAGACTGTTAAATATCAATAATCAAAGATTCTAAAATTTTTAACATAAAAACGTCTTTTTGACACACCACCAAATAAAAAATTCCTTTTAACTTTTTTGTTGTGTTTGGGAAAACGCATATTTGCGAAAACAGGAAAAATTCATCAAAAAGAAGAAGAAAAAACAAATTTTTTGGCATTTAATTTTATGTTGTTTTCCATCGCTATTATAACCAATAACAAGAAAAAATTGAAATTTTCTTTTTGATCTTTTTTGTTTTCTTAAATGATTCTATAAATTTGTTGTAAACATTATAATCAAATTTGTATATATTATAAGCTATCATCAATGTCGTTTTCTTTTCTCTCTCTGATCTTTTTCATAAAAATGGTGTAAAAAATTAATTTTTATTTGAAAGTGAAAAACAAACAACAAAATGTTGAAAAAAAAATTCTTTAAAGATTTTTTTCTCAATCATCACAATTCAATCAAAATGTATACAAACAAAACGATATTAAAAAAATTCATTTAAGAAAACAAAATTATGATTAAAAGAAAAAAAGAAATTTTCAAAAAAATTTTTGTTATCGTAATTTATAGAATTTTCAAGTCAAATTAGTCTTTTAACGAAATGGTTTCTTCCTCTCAATCAAATTTTGTCAATTATAGAATTGTAAGACCAAATTACTCTTGTTTTTGAATTCGAAATAGTCTTTTTTCCAATCTAATTCATCCTCTTCTAGAAAAAATGCCTTCATTTTGTGTCAAATAACTAATTTGAATTATAAAAAGACTGTTCTAATCTTAAAATTTTTAAATTATATGAAAATTCTACATTAAATTGTCGATATTCATTCATAAAATTCTTGAAAAGAGAAAATTATGTTTAAATATTTGACAGGTTAAAACGTTTTTAATATTTAAAAAAAAAATTGGCATTATAGAAAGACTTGTAATCGCAAAAAGGGAAAAGTAACGACATAATAAATCTGACAGCTATAAATTTTTCTGTATACACCCAGCTTTGATCTTAGTTCTTTTTATTTATACCGCATATTTTTCGGATTTAAACAAATGATGTATTATACGATTGAAATTGTTTTATATGTTTTTGTGGGATATAATTATCGATGGAAAATTGACATTTCAATGTTAACTTGTCATATAATTTTCTTTATATAAATATAAATTTTAATTTGCTGTCAAAGAAATATTGTATAAATAATATATGAAAAGAAGTAAAACAAAAATATGATTTAGCGAAAATAATTTGGAAAGAAAATTTAAAATGTTGTTTTAAATAATACTGGGAAGTGGGAATACTTTACTTGCAAAATAGTTCTCCGTATTCTCTTTTTGTCATAATTCATTAGGTTGGGTTGGCATAATTTTATTAGTAACATCTGAAAATTATTGCTAAAAATATTAGTTTTCGTAATTTGCGGATTGACTCAGTACTAAAAGTCATAAGCTTCTTTTATTTTATGTATATACTACAGAAGAATTTATGTTACGGTGTCTATATACATATTTTGGTTGAATAATTGTAACAGAATTGTAAAGAAATTTCGGAAAGTTAGGGACAAGCCAATATTAGCGCCTGTTGAGCCAAGAAGAAGAAAAAGAATATAAAATGTTCTAAATTCTGGTGGCATTTATGATTGAAAAATAAATATTATATAAATTAATGAAATTTTAAAGTTATTTTCAAATTTTAAAGTCAAATTACTTCAATTTTCGAAACACGAAAAATAATATATAATTATTAAATTATTTCAAATTCAAAATTTGCTTCAAAAACATATATTTATGTAAATAACAAACAAACGTAAACGATCGAAATTTTATTTTAATTTAAACTTATAAATCAACTTGTTTTTTTTTTCTAAATTTAAATTATGTCTTTCTTAAAATTCCAATTCGTTTCGGTCCATATGACAATACAACTTGACCATAGAGACGTGACATGTTGTAACTATTTTCGCTAAAAGTCCAGTAGCTACAAAATTATACAAAATAATAAAAATATTATTTCAATCATTTTGAAGAATTAGTCTGGCTCAGTTTTAAAATGTAAATCATTAATTATATTTTCTATTTTTGCCTTACAAAAAAAAATGAATTTATTACAAATTTGTGCGCGTTTTTTTTTTTTTTTGTTGTTGTTGCATGAAAAATTACACTTTCAGCACCATTCGTTTTTGGTATAATTAATCATATAAAAGTAAAATAAAATGAGCCAGAATTTTTATAGATTATTCACAAAACGAATATCTAAATATAAAAAATATAGTTGAATATTTCATTTTTATTTTTGGGAAATAAATTCATTTTTTCAGTTGTTGTTTTTTTTGAATGGTCATTGAACGTGCCATTTTACTTTTTTCTGAGTTTACCTGTCTGGGAGATCGTTGTGTTATAATTGTTTTGGTTTAATATGATATGCCATTTAAAATTGAAGTTTTTTTTTACATAGTGCTGTTAGACAGACATTCAGTGCTTCTGTCTGTTCTGTTCAAATTAAATTAGTTTTAAAGGTCAATTCGATATGGTAAATTATATAAGTTTTATAGTTTTTTTTTTTTTTTGGAATATAAAATTTCCCATGACTTTTAATTGGAAATGTCATTGAACTAAATGTGAACAATTTTATCTTAGGGTGTTCTTAAATAATTTGTGTGATACTGATGGGAACAATAATACCTCCGTATGCGAAATTTTATTATCAAAATTTTATTTGATGAATAATTTCTGGGTAAACAAAGTTTAATTATATAATTTGGAAGACTTAGAGATCAATTTGTTTAAAGATTATTACTTTTTAAAGCTTTAGGGAACAATTTTCCGACTTCAAAAGCAGAGAATTGACATAAACATTTTCCTTTTTGTACAATTTCAGCTATTTCCATTACCAATTCTAAAATTTTAACATCTTCAACTAGAAAAGGATTCATTACTCTTTTTCAATTAACTCAAAACTAAAAATTTATTTACAACAATGGTAAAGATAGCATAATTGAACTTAAATTATCACTAATAGCTGAAAATATATACTTTCTACTCAATAGTTTATGAACTTTAAATAAACAAAAAATATTGTCAGACAAATTTATATAATTTTCATTTTTGTTTCACAGCAGTCACTAATTTAGCTATTCACACATAAAAACGATTTCATTACCGAAAAACTCAACGCTCTTTAAAAACGAAAAGAAAACTATTATTCATTACCAAAACATTTTTAAGAATTCCATATTTAACAATGGAAGAAATGCGAGAATTTTCTCTTCAGCACCCCATACAAAAATTTACTGGTAATGTAAGAATAATATAAATTTTCCAACTTTCACCAAGAAAAAAAAAAAAAACAAAGAAAATTTATGACATCTTCTCCTATAAATTTACTATTCCGCATAGACTGTCTTAAATTGCAGTTGGGTTTTTAATATATATTTTATTTTATTTATTATTTGCTGGAAAATTTGTTTTGTTATTTAGGAGCACTTAATTTCCAATTTTTACTATTCATTTTATACGTTTATTTTAGGGGTGATAATTTCTTGTTCTCAAGTGTCAGACTAGATTTTCTCTATAATAATCTTTTGTTATTTTTAACTAACAGCTATATAGTAATATACTACATAACTATAGTAGTTTTTCCACAATCCTTTTGTATTTTTATCACATAGAAATAATTTTGACTCGATGCTATATATGAAATTTTATGGTTATAAAAAAAGGAGCAATTTTTGTGGGTAAAAGAACGACAAATGGTATTTTATTATAACTGACAAATATATATATCTATGTTAGAAGTAATATTGGGTATATGGTAACAAATCTTTTGTCCATGAAAATTGCATCTTCTGGTTTTTGTATTATGTACATAAATATAAATATACCCAATATTGCACTCAATGGGATATAGCAATTTTTTTTTTACCTAAAGGTTGACAGGTATTTATATTTATTTGTAAGATTTATATTGAATGGGAAATAAGGGGTATATCATTTGGAGTTGTTGTTTTGCTGAATTTCATAAAAAATTTTAGGAGGAAAAATATGATTTTTAGCATTGGATGATAACTAACTGTATCTGTAATTATTATCAAGTTTGCATTTGGTTTAGCCAATAAAATATTATGCTACATTTCGCAGAGCCAGTTTATTCACTTTTGTCTATCGTCTTGAAATAACGTCTTTCATTATTTTTCAGAAATAATTCTGCAAATTTTTTAAATTTCTTAAGTTTCAAATATCGGTTATCTGTTAATTATTGTAGGAATTAGATTAAAAATGACTTTCAAAATTATAATTTTATTATACTAACAGAATTTTACCAGCAACTATAATTGTTGTACGTGTACGACAAAAAGAGTCAACATTTTATCCGTTTTCATATGTTTTCCAATTTATAATTTTAATTGACTATTGTCACCTTATCTTAAAGTTATATATCTAAAAACTCATCTTGGAAAAGTAGCTTTCAGGGTAAATTTACATTACAAGCTATACATAATTAGTTGCTATATACATAAATGCATATTCTTGCTATGTTGCCAAGCAATATAAAAGTACCAGTCCATTTATGCTCTAATTATCCTTTTGCTCTTCTAAATTTTGTAGACTAGTCTGCCACTATACGACTACAAATTTCTGTTAAATAAATAAATGACATTCCCCTTAATCAAAATTATGAACCATATACAGTCAACACTATCTCTGTGGGATATCCTTTAAATATAAATTAATACATAGATCTATATTTATATAAAAAATAGTGAATGTAATATTTTATCCTGGTGAGTTTTTTTTTTTATATTTCTGATAAAATACGAACTCAGCTACTAAAAATATAAAATTCACTATACATAGTTTTTAGATAGTGGCACTAACAATATAGGGACAACAACAAAAAAAAATCAGTAAATTCAATCTGTTAGAAAAAATTGCTTATTAGATATACTCGCACAAAATAATAATTTTTTTTTCGTATGGTAACAACAATTTGTTCGTTTTGTTTACTCTTTTTTGTTTGTATCAATACTTTGTTTTTTTTGTTTCTGTAATGTTTTCTATATATGCTTTTCACTAGACCGTACAAAAATGTCACTAATAATGCTTTCACTCAAGCAAAAATTTATGACTTCGGACTTACACTATTTATTTATTTATTTAATTTCTTCATTCTGTTTTCTCATTTTTGTATTTTATTTTATTTATTTTTTTATTACCGAAGAGAAAATTGTTAATTTTTTTTTCTTTTTCTAATTTACTGGGGTGTTTTTTATTATTTCTTTGTTAGATTCTGGAAACCGTGAAATTTATTAGGATAAAAATAAATAAATAAAAGAAAACTATGTTACAAAAAAGAAAAAAATACCCACAGAGTGGAGAGAAATGCTACACATTTATCTTATAAATATGCTTTTTAATAAATTTATTAATATTATAATAGTTTTTTTTTTTTTAGTTAGTTACGGACGACAATAAATAATCATTAAAAATGTTTAAATTATAACAAAACAAACAAAATAAAAGCAAACCAGGTGAATAATTTTTATATACCTATAATAATTTCAATTTATGTGCCCCTTAACATTTTATTATATAGAAAATGGGTAACATTTGTTTGTTTGAAAAGTGAAAATTTGATTTGTACAAAAAATTAATAAATTTTTAAGTTAATTTGTTATTAGACATAAAAAGTTTTGCTATTAATTAGGTATGGTTTTTTTGTGTAGAAAAAATAAATGATGAATTGGAAAAGTGAAGTCATTCATTTAGAAATTTAGATAATCTTTTAGTTAACCAACAGCGAGACAAATTATAGACAATTTTTGTAAATATTTCTTTGGAATGAATATACAACTATTTTTCATTATGTGTAAAAATATTTATTGCAAAATTTTTAATTATGAAAATTTACTGAAAAATTTTGTAAAATTTTTTGGAATTAGTAATTTTTTTAAATCTATAAATGATAATTACGAATTGTAGAATTTCTTAAAAAATTTTAATTTGTACAACATTTTCTGGGGTATAAAGTTTAAAGGATATTAATAAATCTTAAAATTTTGATGATAGATTTTAATAGTTTATTTTAAGGTGACAATGTGTAATTTTGACCAGAAAAGATTAAGACAATTGTCTAAATTGTGTATAATAAAACAGACAAATTTAGTAATAAAGAAATATTTACAAATTTTAAATGCAAGTCCAGACAAATCGTTAATATATTTTCGAGGTTTTAGGAGCTAAATTTTTTACTATAAATTTTAGCATATATTTCCACTACATAATTTTTGAAAAATTATTTTTACCAATACACTTTTATTATATTGAATATCGTAAAAATTTACTTCAAATTTTTTGGTAATTATATTATTCGAATTTTTTTCCTTCGTACAAATTTTATGAAATATTCATGAAATTTAATTAATTTAAGAATTTTTTTTTTTTGGATAATTTAATTTCATTACCTAAAACAATTCCAAGAAGTAGAAAATTTTATATATTTGCAAAAATTTCAGAACAAAAAACGGGGACAATTTTTACATTCTGTCCGTATAAATTCTTTTATCCGCATATCTTAAACATAATTTAACCTTAAAATTATTCAATATATGTTTTAAAAAAATGATTTTACTTTCAAAAATTTCCTATTGCCAAAAAAACTTTTAGACTTTTTTTTTTTTTTATAAATTATGCGATGCGACAAATGCCGCCAATAGACGCAAAAAACCAAAATTTTTGTTAAAGAATTATTTAAAGATTTTTGGTTATTATATGTATTCAATTTTTTTTTGGTTTCATAAGAATTTTTATTGACGCTTAAATTTATGTTCTTATTGTTTAAAAAAAAACTTAAGAAAAAGCAATTTTTTTTTTCAAAAGAATTAAAAATGTTGGCCTGATTTCTTCTTTCTTAAAAAAAATAAATAAATGGAAATTATATTTTGGCCCATTTTTCTAAAATTCTAATAAACATAAAATTTATATGCTCTCTGTCCATAATAATGATGATTATCTTATCTTTTATAGAAGAAATATCAATAAAAAATTTGCCGAATTATTTTGAAAATTATTTTATATCGGCGGCTAAACTTTTGCAAAAAAAAGCCGAAATTTTTTTTCTTATTTTTTTTCGGTTTATATAATAAATGTTTATCGTTGAAGCTGTCAATATTTGATATATTGATTTTAAGAAATTTTGAAATTATAGGTTTTTTTCGATCATTTGATGGTTAAAGTTTTTTTTTTTTTAGTTAGCATTTTTAGGGTGTTTTCTACGAAATTTTATAATATAAATACATAATAATTTTCAATGCCCATTTTTTTTTGTACCATTAGATATTAAAATTTATTTAATTTAAGGTTGATCGATATTGGCGCTAACATAAATCATTGTCAAAATGGTAGACAAGGAAAAAGAAGACATTTAATTATAATTTTTAAATTCTTAGAAATTTTAAATGGAAACTTCACCTAAATTGAATAGCTTACTTACGTAAATGGTCAAACGGCAACACTGGTTATGTCATTTCAATGCGTCTATATATTGCATTTTAATTTTAAATCCCTTCTTAATACTCCAAAATTTTACTAAAATATAATTAACTATTTTACTCAATAAAAAAAGTCAAGACAAATTTTTTTTTTTTTCGGAATATCCTTTTTATTATTTTGCATATATGTATATCGTTTTTTGCCAAAAATTTTTTTTTATCAAAATAACAATTTTGTATTTATTGCTATTAAAAAACATCTGCTCAACAATATTTCAATTATTTATTATTTATATTTTAATTTTTTTTATCTATAAAACGAAAAGATAATCAAACCAAAACACGTTATCCTTCATACACATTTCTATGTATATATACGCTCTAAACTAAATAATCTATTTTTATTATTGTTATCGGTTTAATGTCCTTTTTTTTGTATTATTATCTATTGGCAAAAAAAGAATTGTTTTGTGCATCCTTGCATCCAATAAATAACAAGATTTACAAAATAAAATTACTTACATACATATAAAAAGTCACATACATAAAAAAGGATATTTTATTACTCTTATATTGAATTTAAGCGAATTTCTTTTGGTTTTTAACAGAGAGAGCAATAAAAAAAACTAAACAGTGAACCACTTATAATCCGCTTGGTCATGCCCATGTGCATATTATATTTCACGATTATAGAAAATAGCCTATATTTTTTTTTTAATATTTGAAAAGGTTTTTTGTGTTGGTTTTTTTTTGATTGAAAAGGATCTTTATTTTTTTTTTGTTATGTTTACATTACCTACATCGAATAAAAATAGAGAAATGAAAACGTATCCGCAAAATAAGCTATTGAAAGAAAATAAAAACTGTTGAAAAATGTAAACAAAAAAAAAAATTAAAAAGCAAATATTATTTTTTTTTGCTTTTAAAATTTTAAGTCCTGTTGAAATTTTTTTTGACATTGTATAAAAGGAAATTAATTTTTTTTTTATATATATATTTATTTAATCCTTAAAAAACCATTGTTCAACATATTTTTTTTTTTGAGGTTATGATTTAATAATTATTATTATCAATCAACGTATTATAGAAAATTATGATTTGGCTTTAAGTTACATATGTTTAGTCCATAAAATTGAGGTCATATTATTTTTTTTCTGCAATATATAAATTTGTAAATCCTGTTTATCAATTTAACACCGACATTAAATATGACTGACATATTTACAAAAAAAAAAGGATCAGTAAAAAAATTGAATTGCCTTGTCAGGATTTTAATGATAATAACCTGAAAAATAATTTTTTAAAAGAAATTTTCTTTGATTAAAATTATATAAAAATTGTTTTGCACATTTTACTCTAAATTTTTTGTTGTGGATTTATTATAGACATTTGAGTCCTTGAATTTTAGATTTTTTTGTTGTTGTTGAGATTTTTCTCATATTACAAAACGTGATTTACACGAAAATAATCATCATCATTGGGAAAAAATAATGAAAAGGATATATTTAAAATTAATTCGATGTAATCTGAGAATTCTTATAATTTTTAAGGATATATACGACAGAGGATATATTTTCTATTGTACTGAAAATTTTTAGAAGTTAAAAAGGAAAGAGAAAATAAGTATTTAATATTTTAAAGAAATTGAAAAAGGTATATAGAAATTTTGTGAAAAAAAAAAAGAATTTAATGCAAAATTAAAATTCATTCATATGTGAACCAGGACTTTATTTAACACCATTTTACAGTAAATCTGAGTAGAGGGGCGTTATGTTCATTGATAATTCTTTTCGAGAATAATTGTTATATCTCTAATCTTAGATTAGTGTCTGGGATATATTTAATTCTATTGTGTAAAATGAGGATACTCATTTGAGATTAGTCTACCGGCAAAAAAATCTATTAAGAATTTTGTGGACTGTAAATTTTTGTTTTGAAAGGATATCATATTGCCAATGATTTGGAACATGTAGGATTAAATAGTTTGTCAGTTAAGATTTTTGAATTGTTACAGTTTTAATGTAGAATATGATTTTGGTAAAAATTTGTTCTGCATGATATATAAATGGTAGAATATTTGAACAATATTATTTTGTTAGAGGTGATGGTTTTAATAATTTTAGAATGATGAGTATACCATATATATTTCTTTTTAATTGCATCATTTTCGATTTGTGATGATTTGTGCAGTTACCATTATGTACTTAACATTAATTGTAATTTGCCTCTTACTAAATTTGATTTTAACTAAATTTACATTTATGTACTCGTATATTTGTAAAAAGTTCGCAAATTTAAAAATAATCAACGACTATACAATTTAAATTTTTAAATAATTAGCATTAACTAATTTAAATTGTAAAAGGTCTAATTTCGCATACCAATGATATAAAATGACCATATATTTACCAAATGCATTTAATTTTGTAAAAAATAATATTCCTAACCCCTAATAAGTAAAACCACATTCAATTAACATACAATATGTTTCCCATCCATCATATTCAAACAATCTACATATTTCTTTAGTAGCACCCAAATACTTATTATATTATCCCTAAAATTTGATATGCATGTTTTTCCATACCATCAAAATTTATTCTATGTATATATGAAGTTTTTAAGAATTTAATCCTTAAAATATACATCAAATCATTTATGACACTTTGATAGTTGCTTGTCTAAATACTTATGCTCCTTTTCATATGTCAAAACAACCCCATGATATTTTAAATATTATATTAGAATATGTACTTTTATTATGATTCTAAAAAATTCTATCTCTACAGAAAATAAGGATTAAAGATAACCAAAAATTTATTATTATTTTTAAATAATTATTATTCAGATACAAAAAAATATGTAGCAGATTGATATTATTTATTTAAAAAATTTGTTATTCTTTGTAGATTTAAAAATAATAATAATAATAAAATGCAAAAAATTTCAGATTTTATATTTAAAATAATTCTTTGACATTTTTCTATGTAAATTTCTCATTTTGAAATTATAATAAGTATGTATAGATCCTTTTTGGTTGAATATTGTAAAAACACTTCTAATCACATTTTTTGTTATTTTAAAATAATTGGATGGTGTACGGTATACTGAAAAAAATTATCCGAAAATTAAATAGGATATGTTTTTTTAGTTTCCAGTTGATAAGTCAAGGAAAACGTATAGAAATTAAAGTCAAAAAATTGATTTGAAAAATTTAAGACAATATTGTCTTTAGATTCACACAATAATTGGCTAGAAGGGCCAAATAAATTTAGTGTAATAGTAAATACGGCAAATTTAGTATTGCTATGTAATTTTCAAAATTAGATTTTGCCGAAATTGTCAAAATTAATATTGTCACAATTTTAAAATTTGATAAATCTCTATTGATTTATCTATTTAATTATTAAAATACTTAAAAAAACCTATAATTGTGTTCAAAGGCCTTAAGAAAATTATTAAAATACAATATTGCATTCAAAATATCGCAAAATATTGCAATGAATTTATCTATTATCTAAATCTTGTTTCGACAAAATATTATTGTCAAACTTATTTGAAACATATAATAATGAAACTTATATTTCGTCTCATTCCTAATTTTATCCTTAAAATATATATATTGGCAAACTATTACACTGTTCTTAAGGATTCTGTCAGATTATATTGAAGTGTAAATCCGGTTTATTAGATGGATTTTTTTTTTGACTGACATGAGATCAAAAATGTTTATATAAAATACTATTCATGTATCTAGACAGGTTTTCATTGTATATATCAAATTCTTGTTAAGGGATTTTGTGGTTAACATAAACATTTAATTTTTAGGGCAGAAAAAAAAAATTAATTTTCCTGTTATACAACCTAATGACAGCTTGGACAAAGGTAAACTATTAGAAAAAAATTATGCAATTTCCTGTTTGTATTTTAATTAATTTTTACCATTTCAAACTAAATTATTATGTAAATTTATTTTAGCCCAGCATTTGTTTTAGTGTAGTAGAGACTCTTTTTTTGTCCATAGTCAATTTAACAAATGTCATATTTTAACAATAAACATTTTTTTTTAGCTACTGGCTGAGCATTATCATAACTATGTATAATATATTCTAATTGTCGTTACAACCTGTAGAAGAAATATAAAATATATAAATATTGTAATCAAATAATGACTTTTTAAATAGGGGGAAATTATTTAACCTTTCATCATTTTTATTGATGTCCATTTGTTTCTAATTTTCTTATCTTTATTTTAAAATAAAATTTCTACATGAATAAATTCTATTTTCCAAAATGTTTTATTTTGTGGTAATAATATAAATAGTTACAAGCACGACATAATGAAAATTATATATAAACGGAGATAGTTTTAGATGAAGGCAATAATATTAAAATATAATTGCTAGTCATTTGTCGATGTCTTTCTATATATGTATTTTTTATTTAATTTTTGTTCTTTTGTTGCAGTTGACGTGACAAAATTACTACCTTTAGGCGCCATAAAATGTTAAATTAAATTATTTTATCGTGAATATATTATTTTTTTTTTTGTGTTGAATAATTTGTTATATAAAAGTAATTTAATTAATAGATATGAAATAGAGTTTTATTAAATGTTTTTGTAATACAAATTATAAAGAAAATTTGTAAGTTTAATAAATTGAAAACAGTGAACGTTTTTGTCCAATTATAGAAAAAAAATTCTAGATTTTTGAGCAATTTCCAGAAAACTGAAATTTGGAATAAATTATTTAGTATATATTTAATACAACTTCTTTATTATTTTTCAAATCAAATTTAATCGTAAATTTTTAGATTGTAAAATTGTTTAAAAATTATTTGATCATTTTTAGATATTTTGGAATTGACATTTAATATATTTATTTGAATTTTTCTAATTCTAAATTATTTATTTAAAATTAAGGGATCGTGTCAGTAGCCTAATTTGTTAAGGGCTAGAGAAATAACTGAGATGTGCCGCATGCAATCCTCGGCCAGACCTACTTAATTAAAGAAATCTACCGGAGGTCTAAGGAAAAATCCCAAACTAAGTTATTCGTTAATCAAATCTTGTTAGTGAGCCTCTCTTGTGAGCCGAAAAATTATTAATTTAATTTGAATATAGTATTTCTTATGGTATATGTCATAACAAATGTCATGTATAATATTCTATCTATCACATTTACTTAAAATATTAATCATTTGCTTTCCAGTCTTCTAGAATTTTGAAATTGTAAAAATACATAATCAAAATTTTTTATGAAAAATAAATCATATTTTTCAATTCTAAATATAGAAATCATTTAAGTAATTTTTAATATATAAATAATATTTCCTTTAAATAATAATCATAATATTATTTATTTTCTGTTTACGGTATAATATTTCATTTAATAGTTTTTAAATAATTTACGTGATCATTTACCTTAATGGCGCTTAAATTTTCAAATCATGCGCACATTCAAATTCTACCATTTAAAATTTAAAATAATAAAATTAAATAAACATAAAAATAAAATTATATAATTTTATGATATTAAATTATATTTTATTTATTTTGTAAAAGAAGTTATTTAATATTCAACAATCATCCATAAAAAAAAATATAATAAAATACTTAAATTGTAACCAAAAATGTGCAATCATTTAATCAAATAAAAATTATCTAATAAATTAATTTATTTTTAATTTTATGTCAACTTTTTTTAAAAAAAATTTTTATGACTTAAAACATTTCCTTCATTAAAATACAATATATAATTTAATTTATATAAAATATTTAAAAGTAATGAAAAAAAATTAAAAATTCATTTCAAGTTTTCCATATTTTTTATTTTTTTTGAATGGCGACCATTTTTGTTTTTTTTATATCCATTAATGAACCATCACGGTTTTTTTTTGTTTTTCTTTGGATTCTTTTGATTCATTTAAGTATTTATATAATTCATTTTTAATTTAATTCTCTTGTAGATTTATGTTATTTTAAAAATTCATATCACACATAAATTTTTTGTATTAAGAATTTTTTAAATTTTATGGTTATAGTTTTTTTTTATTCTGTCATTTAGTTTATATTGGGTGGGCACATATCATCATTATATATCAGTGTGGTATGTTTACGAATTCTGAAATTTTGTCACTTTTTGAAAGTAAAGAAAATTATTATATACATTTTTGTAGATTCATTTCATTTATGGTAAAATGTCAAAATATAAATTAAAATATTTATGATATTTTATTATATTTTAATTCGTATCCTGAATATTATGGATTATTAATTCGTAATGGCGAATTGTCTTAAAATATGATAGCTAATATTTTGAAAAATATATGAATTCAAAAATTCAAATGACTAATATAATATAATATGAAAATGATATAGAAAATGGTAAACTATTTTTCAACATCTGACAGCAAAGCTTGAGCGAATGACAATTCGTACAAACTTAATTCAACTTTTTTCTACAGCCCTTGATATTGTGAGGTTTAGGTTGATCAAATTGACATTCTACCCAAAGCTTTGTTGTCAGATGTTGGAACATAAAGTTTAAAATCGTTTGGCTTCCTTATTAATTCATTGTGTAAACAAAATATCGTTTTACTTCAAAATATTAATATGTATGTACTATCAATCAACTAAATTACAATTTAATCACTAACTTTTTACAAAATAAAACATTTTTTAAATTCTGTCATAATAGAATTATTTATGTAAAATTTATTTACTTTGACCAATAATTTTAAATATAAAAATGTGACTTTTCAATTTTATATAAAAAATCATGTTTTCTTTATGACAAAATAAACTAACAATCAAAATATTATTCTTATTTTTAAGTCCATAATTTGGGAGATTTAAGTTTGTTTGAATACAACAAAAAAAAAATGCTATTAAAAACAAATATTTTTTGTGATTCAAAATTTCGACAAAAAAAAAAAACGAAAAACCCAGGAGTTTAAAAATAACATAAAAAACCAAAAAAAAAGAGATATTAAAAAATGAACATCAAAGGTTAGTAAACTATAAGTATAATATTAAATTCTATCATCTCTATTGATATTTTATATTTTTCTTGTACAATAAGGAAGCATAAACTTTAAAATCTTTTTACTTTTTTTGAAAAACATCAAAATAATAACATAAACATTATAGTCAGTTTTTTTTATGAAAGAGCATAAATATATTATTATTATTATTTTGAAATCTTTTATGAAACAGTAGCTTTGCTCATAAATACGAACAGCTTACAAACAGGTAGGAAAAAATATAATCATAATTTTACTATTTTTATAATAAACATTATTAAAAAAAACATAAATTTATGTTAAGATTTTCTTTAGCATTAAAAAAAATGTAAAATATGAAAATAATTGAAAGTCATATTTATTGAAGATTCTATCAATGATCCGTAGGTGGTTAATATATAGAGAATTTGTGGTTGTGATAAATTTATCTGTTGGATATGTATCTCTCCGGGAGCTATAATTCTGTTTATACAGTAATTTATTTATTTAGTATTTTATTTTTATTAAATAAAAATATTTATGTATAGTTTCCATAAAATATAAATTTTATTTAATAAAAATTACATTATATTTTATTTACTGATCATAGATAAATTTATAATGCAATTGGCTAACCATTTATACTTACATGGTGTAATTATAGCTAATCTATTTGAAAAATTTATTAGTTAGAAAAATAAGGTGTACAATTTTATAATTGAACTAACATAGTTATTAAGTTTATGAATTTTTTTTAATTGAAATTATGATTTGGCAATAATATTCTACATATATTGAAGTGGATAATCAGAAAAAAATTTGAATATTTAAAATTTGAATCATTATCCCATATATAATGTAGAACAACTGGGAAGTTCAACTAACTATAATAATATAGAAGCCTAATGATGTTAGAATTCATGTTTCCAACATCTGACAACGAAGCAATAAAAATTAACCGAAAAATGGACGTCACAATATCAAGACGAGAACGAGTATATAAATTATGTTGTATAAATTTTCATTTCAACTTAGCTGTGGCTCATCAGATGTTGGAGCATCAATTCTAACCTCTTGAGTCTTATATTTATATTATATTGGTTAATTATATGATTAGATCGTATATATTTTGTGTAAATTTCTTCAATAATCTTAAATATATGCACAAATAAACCCCTTCCTTAAAAGGCTATCTATACCATTTTTAGTCCCAACAAATCCTGAAACTATAGCGATCACAGAAAAACTAATATGCAAAAGTCAAATTTGGGTAGAGTTTTTCTGGTAAAATTCAGTATTCTATATCAGTATTTCAGTTCAGTATTCTGTATCAGTATTCTCTTCAGTATTCTGAATTCATTGTTCCAATAAATCGGTTAAAGTTTTGTTTTGTTGGTATTTAAAAGAATATTCTCTGCAATCTTGGTAATAATTTAACAATAAAATAGTAAAAAATTAGTTCCTGCAATATTTTTTTTCCGGAAACTTATCTATAGCTTACCTATATTTTTTTTAATAATATTGAATGATTTTTTATTACATTAAAATCAATTTATATAACAAAATTTTTTTTTTTCTGGAAATCTTACCCAGAAGCAAAAATATTATACAATTTAAATTATTTCACAAAGAAATTTATAAAAATCAAAAATATTTAAAATTTATGTCCCATAAAATGTCAAAAATTATCTTAAATAAAAATGTTATAATTCAAAAACTACCGGAATATTAAAAATTTAGATTATCTTCGAGATAAATAGATTTGTATAAATGATTTTTTTTTTATTTGATTATTTTTATATTATATCTCATCGGGTGCAGTCAATTCAATATTTACACTACTTAAATTTTTATATATGATTTCTCAAAAAAAAAAAAAAAAAAAAACTGGTAGGAGGTGAGGCCATGTTATACATTTAATCTGAAATGTTGTCGCATTTAATTTTAATAATCATAATATCGAAAATAAATATAGCTATAGAGATCAATTCTTAAATGGAAAGGAGTTTCTATTTTCATATGTTATTGATGGTAAGGTGTGCCATTTATATTAATTTTTTTTTTATTGAACCAACGTGTGCGGTAGCTTTAATATTTGTTGTTAAGTTATAAAAAAACTTTGAACATTAAATAGACATTTTGTGTCGATTTTTATTAATTTTTAAATAAATAACATGATTATAGTTTTATTAAATCAGTCGCTACTACAGTTTACATAAAATTATAACAAAATCTTTTATTAAAATTTTTAAAGAATTTCAGTATTATAATGTCTATTTTTCAATGATTTTATTAACCCAATTTTTGAATTGAAAATTTATACAATCACGAGCTGATAATAAAAAAAAAAGATTATTCCAAAATTATGAGGAAATGTTTTTAAATAAATTGAAACTTTAGCTAATAGATGAAATAACTTTTGGACATAATAATCTTTGATTTGTTGGTCATAAGTCTTTAATTAATTTATTTTTTTTTTCAAATTATAAATTTACATTATTAGTTTCGTATATTTTAAGGAAATAAAGTAAAAATGATTTCTTATTACAAAACTATGTCAAAATTATGTATTAAGAATTTTAAATTTCTCGTTTTATAATCTTAAAATTCATAGAAACTATCCGATATATATATTACTTGAAATTATTTAAATATTACTGATAATTGTGACTTAAATAATTAATTAAATTCTTTGATTATTTTATGTCGAATTTCGTTTCATAATGTCCTGTAAAATAACACTTTAAATAATTAATTTTCGATTAAGGGCCTCTCTAACTTGTTTAACAATTGCTTAAAATTACAAATTTTGACAAGCAAATTCGAAATGTTGATATTTAATTTCACGTTTTCCAGGCACCGAAAATTTAACTATGTATTATATCAAAATTTCATGACGGTCTGAGCAGCTATAAATTTTGACAAAAGAGTTAAATTTCATTCTAACCTAAAAAAAATTGTTAATACCCGCGTAAAAGTTAATTGTAATGACATATTTCAATTAACAAAAATTGTATATTAAAGAGAATGCGGAAATGTCTACATCTGCATTGATTGTTTTTAAAATATTCCAATAATTGTACTCATGTTGAATTTATTTTTTAATTTGAATTGTCAAAATTTAAACCAATTTAGACAGTGTAAAAAATATTTACCACGATTAAATATCTTCCACCTGGGTAAAAATTATTACTTATTTCACTTTTTTTTAATTAGTTCACCTTTTTTTTGTGACCAAATTTCTCCGCAGTTTGTTCAAATTACAATATTTTTTATTTAAATTTTAAATGTCTTTTGAATGTCAATCTGTTAACTAGAAAATGAAATATATCACAAAAGTTAAGTTAATTAATACATATACATACAAACAACAACAAAAACAATAACTAACTACAATATAAATTAAACAATTTTGAAACTCCCCATAATATAATAAAATGTAAAATTACAATAAATCATATTAACAAAATTCTATTCAATTAAATTGACAATAAATTGTAATAAATCATTACATAAAAACTATTATACCTGGAATAATAATAATATACTATAAGTACTTAAATTTTATTACAAAACAAAAATAAGTAATATATTTCTATATAGATAAATATGTATTACAATCATATCTCATTTATAACTGACAACATATAAAATATATCCCTTTTATACTATCTATAATAGATAAAATAGATATATACATAATAGTAGATTTAAATAATAAACATTTTTGTGCAGTATTTATAAATTCAATAAATTTTCTATGCTGTCATGTATTTTGCACACTGTATTACATCAATTTTATAAATGTCCCTGTCACATATGAGTTCCGTTTTTCATAATATTATAAAATATACACTCCTATATATATATAGATAAATTTAGATATAATAGATTTTAACGTTTATAAAGCATAATAAATTTTATCTTATAAATACGTTCTACTCTATAAAACTATATGTAAATATAGTATAATAACTAATAGTATAATCATAAATTTTATGACTGGTTTGTATCCGTTCAAAAATCATAAATCATTTTTGAATACGAATTTTAGCATTATAATATGCATATTTATATTATTACCAGTAAATATATACAAGTTAATTTGAAACATGTTTTTTTTTAGAAATTCAATAATAAATAAATGTAGAAAAATGTGTATTTTAGGGGGTTATGACAATAGTTGGAAATATGCCAATATTCAAATTTAGTATTTTTTGTTTTGGTTAATTTTCTATTCTTTATGTTTTGGTTAATTTTCTATACTGCAAATAAAATGTCATTCAGAAATAAATATTTAGCATATACAGAAAGAAATGTCAACAACAGTAGTGGTGTCAATGTAGAGCTTAGATTATTAATACTATACTCAAAATTCTGGTTTGGATTAAAATTGTTTTGTTTTTCTTTTTGGGAAATTGAGCTGTAACATTTTATAAATTCTACTGAAAGTCACATTATAGCAAAACCATGATCATAATTAAAAGGATTCTGAGATATACATGGCTGGGTTGATAGTACAACTACTTAATTACAAAAATGAATTACAGGACGATATGGATAATTACACTATTAAAGACAATTTATATTGCCGTCTGATTCAACTGTAGAATTTATACCAAAACATAATATTATCACTTTTTAATAAAAACTATTTACTATATGATCCATAATTATGTACAATTATTGGCTTATTATTATTATTATTTAGATATATTGCCCACACCCTGTCAACACAAATAATAATAATATTAAAATAATTTTCGGTTAAATATGAAAATTTTGAGCTAATATATATATATATATATATATATATATATATATCAAAAATTTATGAATAGACCTCTACATAGCATCTATAAAACATATAAATTATCGTAAATAATATTTGTATTTATGTAATTTTATAATGTTAATAATTATTTAAAGATTTTATTATTTACATTTTCGGGTTAAATATTTAGAAAATTTTATTACATAAATTTTACATTATTTTAGCCAATATATTGATGACTATATAATATTTTAGATTTATTTATCTAAAATATTGTCATTAATTGAATTAAAATGAAATAAATTTAATAGATAAAAACTATTTGGATCTTGATTAAACTATAATTTTCGTTATTTTAGTCAATTTATTATCGAAAAATTTAAAAATTATATCATAAAAACGTAATTTTCTATACAAAAATAGATATGTACCATGACAGCCAATTAATTTCAAGTGATCCTTTGTCATTTTCAGTTAGAACAAAAAATTATATTTTCTTCAATTTATTATTAATTTCATAAAGAGGAGAAAAAAAAGTTTGTCGTCTTTTATTCACAAGAAACACTATAGAAATTTATTATTTAATAGAAAATTATGAAAAATAGAAAAGAATCTATTGTGTGTAAGAAAAAATTCCGTTAAGGATTTTTCTAATAACCAGGATAATTTTATACTTACAGTATTTTTCAAGGAATTTTAGAATTTTTCATTATTTTTCTTTTATTTGAATTATATTTTGAATACTATTTATTAAAGTTCGATAAGTGACAAGTTTACAAAACTGACAAAAGGTTGAGAAGGATATTCAGTCGAAAAGCGTAACTCTGGGGTCAAAATTCGATCAAAATATTTACAAGTTTCCTAAATATTTTCTTAACAAAATGAAAGTTATACAAATATTTCTAGATAAATTGTTGGTTGATACAAAAATGAATCATATATAGGTTGATTAAAGGTTGATTGAAGAATAAATCAGTAAAATAACTTAAAATCTGATAACCATATTTGTTTTAAATCATTTACATATTTTCAACCTTAAAAAACAACTCAAAAATTATCAGAAATTTTTCAAATTGATTTCGTAACCAAAAAAAAAAATTACTATAAATTCTTCCAACAAATTTATCTACGATTATAAATTACAGAAAAAAAATACAAAAAAGAAAGAAATATTATCTATCTAATTGCAGACATAATAGACAATGAGCTACTCCCCTATTTCCGACATACCGACAAAGAATTTTCATTTCTAGCCACACCATCAAAAATAAATTTATATTCCTCTTGTACACAAAGAGAAAAGGCGTCAAAATTCTATTGTTATTCATATGGCATGCGTAAAAGTTAGCTAAGTCATTGAATCAATTAATTGGAATTAAATTGTACATCATTATCCCTAAAAAAAAACCTCCAAAAACTTTTTGAATAAAGTTACCAAAAAAAAATAAATAAAAAAAAAACCGAGAAAATCATTTAATTTAAAGGGGTGGAAACGGAACTCACACATTATACCATCGACTAAGGAAAGTGTTAAATTCATTTTTTTGAATGTATATCAACCACAATTTTGAAGGGGGCAAAAAGAATTTTACTCTTTAAGATACCGCAAAAACTTTTATGGTGCCTTTGAAGAAACTTTCTTAAATGTATATTACAAAAAATGATATATTATTACATCGAAAAATGATGTATTACAATGGCGTCAGTCTGTTAAATTGTCGAAAAAAAATAATATTCCTTTAAGAAAAACATTAATAATTTAAATAATGTATAGAAGAATAATTTTCATTTAATGGTAAACTGAAACGAATCGGAAGTAATTAAATTAAAAAATATACAAAAATGTTTGAAATAATATTTTTTTTAAAAGTCATGTCATCTGCCTTTTTTTTAAATTTTTGTGGTTGAACATTTTTTTTAATAAATTGATTTCCGATTATTGTTTGGAATTTCTTTCATTTAAAACCGTCACTAATTGATGGTTTAATGAAAGAATTTAATTTACGTTTTTTTTTTAAATGAAATTTACGTAAATTTTGATTTTTGGTATATCATAGTTTGATTTTTTGTGTATTTTTGAAATTGAAATAGAAAATATCGAACTATACTAACCTTTAGTGATAATTAAAAATGGGAATCGATTGAGGTTTGAATAAAGTTAATGGTGATTATATCAAAATTTTGTAGCTTCTGCAAACTGTCTAATGTAATTTTTGTAATATCTCATAGCCACATTATACATAGTACAATTATGTATGTACTTTATCGATAGTATAGATTTGATTACATAAATAAATTACAGGACGAATCGATCAAAGTTTGAACGAATCGATCAAAGTTTGAACAAACCTTGTTAAAAAATGTCATAAAACTGTATTTGCTTACACAAAATTATTTAAAGTTGGATTTAATTTTAACTATTCGACCTTATTCTTCCAATTGTCGTAATATTTTTAATTAAATTTTCTGGCAAACAATTTCTATCTCCAAACTGACTTCACCTACCATTCTTGTCTTCTTTGAAGACAATTTATTTAAACCGCTAACGCAAACTTTATTAAAATTTAAATGGAAAATTAAACTTTAATAATTTAATTTTTCTAATCTTTATTTTTAAATATCTACAAAAATAGTTCGTATAGCTCTTTAATACGCAAATAAAAAAAGGAGTAGGAATCTAATATAGATTTAAAATTTAAACTCCTTTACCGTTCTGCTTAAAATCAATCAAGTAGAATGATTATTTATTAGCTCAAATGTCAGATTAATTTTAATTCTTTTTTCATCTTTCAAAAATTTTATTTTAAGATAAGCAACTCAATAAAATATGATACAAAATATAAAAGGATAGACTTTTCTTTTTTTGTTATTAATAAACTTCATTGAAAATTATGCATGCTCAAATTTTGTAGGCTAGACTGATTTGATATGGTGGTCATAGTCTAAAAAAAAAGTTGTCTATTAATTTTTTTTAATATTGTGGTTATGGTAGATTATTCTGAGATTAAATTTAACTTTGTTTATGTCGACCAGAGTATTTTGTTTTTTATATTATATAATAAATATATTGGGAAAAGGATTAGATTCGACAGCATGACTTGAATACCAATGTAGTGTAAAATTGATCCTTGATGACAGGGCAAGTATAAGTATATTGATTAATGTGTTGGCCACATGACACTTTAAATAATCTGTTTCTTCTGCGTACAATGTTGTTTTTTTATAATGTGGTAGCTTTGTAATTTATGTGAAGTCATGTGAACAATAACAGAGATGATAATGATGATGGTGGTTGTAGAAGTATTGATTACATTTGGTTTTTTTCTTGTTATAATAAAAGATTAATTGCTAAAAAAAGGGATAAAAGTTGAAATAAAATTGAATTGAATGCCATAAGGTTGAATTTGATTTAATTTGGCTCCGATTTTATTGATTATCAGGTAGCACACTGTAGCAGCTGGTCTAATTTGAAAGAAAAAACTGATTTTGGTTAAAAAAAAATTCAACACAAAAATGTGTTAAAAAATTAATTACCTTAAATTTTGAGTGGTCGGAATTTTTTTTAAATCCTTTTAAGAGTCTGAATTATTTAGGTAAATTCATAATGAAACAATTATTATAATATTTTCAATTTAAGTAAAGTTTTTATTAGAATTTATTCGATTACTTCGATTATTGGAAAGGTTTCTCTTGGTCACACAAATGAATGATTCATGTTTTTAGCCAAAAGTATATAAATGAAAGAAAAACTCCGAGTCAATTGGATAACAATTAAAAGTCCATTTTATGTTTTTAGCTAAAAGTATATAGTTCATTCCAAATTATCAAAATGTATTACTTACACGACTATAAAAACGTAAATAATTAGTAATATTGCAAGTAATTTATATTACTTAAAAAGTAAAAAGCAAATTTGACACTTTCTAAATAATTCCTATTTATAGTAAGTTTTTTTCATAAAACAAAATTGTACTATAAAATTACCCATTTATGCTTCAAAACACATGCAAAAAATTTTTTATAATCTTATCATTATAAAACAATATAAAACTTACATGAATATTTAATTCATTTTACACCGTTGAGAAAATTGTAGAATGTAAATTATTAAAACTGCATTTACACCATACTGACAAATAATATTATGCATTCCAAATTATCAAAATTTATTACTTATACACGACTATAAAAATATGTTAACGAATTTGACCTAAAAATTAATTGTAATTTCCTTTAACAATTTTTATTATAAAAATATATTTTCAAGGTACCAAGCCCCTTTTTAATTATAAACAAAAAAAAAATTTCATACCTCAATTTACACACATCAAAAAAATAAAAAAAATTCCTTATCTCATATTAAATTTAATTATAACTTCAACACATTATATAGTTAGAGCTACCATAAATATAAACCAGCTTTTTAAAAATTATACATATAGCAAATTCCACATAAATTTGTTTCTTTATTAATTGTAAACTGTGCGAAAAAACATGAATTTTTTTTTTAAAAAAAATGTTAAATATAATTTTTTTTTCGTATATATCTCAATTTGCCAAACATATTCTCCATTAATATTATAATTATTCGCTTTCAACTTTATTTCATTTTGTACAATTTAAAAAGTATATCAATTATAATATAAATAAATTTTACCATTAAATTTATATATATAAAAATTCCAAAAAAAAAATTAAACCGAATAAACCAAACCAACCTGAAAATTAGTATATATTTATTATAATATTTGTTGTATTTATGCTGAAAACATAAAGATATTTTATTATAAAAAAGAGTTTATTGTAAAATAAATTATAAACAATATAATTAATAAATATAACATTTAACCATATTTTTTCATGATAATGTTATTAAATAATAATATATATATTTTTTGATATTATAATGATCTTTGGTCATAGTAATCAGATGTAAGTCATTTTTGATAAATTTTCAGGTGGATAAAGAAATAGAAAATCTCCTATATTGATGTTTTATGGTTAAAAGTTTGTCAATTACAAAAATGATTAGCTCTGTAGATTATTAATTTTAGTTATTAACATATTATTTTTATTTCATTTATGTACATATCTAATTGCAGTACTTTCGTCTTATTAGCTTCAGCAATGGTGAGTATATTACATCGTATTGCAATTATAAAATTTACAAGTGAAAATTGTCATTTTTCTAATCAAATTCATCAAATTTTTTTCAAATCAAATTCATCCGAGTTTTTAAACTGTCATGAAATCCTTACGGACGTACTTTTACTAAAAATTGTAAAGATTGTGAGCATCTAGCATTTCCTATTTAATATAAAACTTTAAGGTTTAATTCATTATCGAATTTAATTTGGAAAATATGAAGAATTTGATTTAGAAAATGGCAATTTCAATTTGAAAAAGACGAATTTGACTTGTAAAAAGAAGAATATGATTTACAAAAATGGTAATTTAATTTCTTTTAAAAGACTAAATTGAAACATGAAACTCATAATTTGGATCATAAATGCTATATAAAGCAGTTATGACTGACTGCGATCGCATGATGATCTCATTTTTCTTATTCTTGTAGATACGTCAAATTTTAAATTCACCATCAATTTATATTTTAATATACTGTGTACATTATAATTTAATAAATTGTCTCATTAAATGAGACTCTACGGTTTATATACAATCGAAATTAATTGGAATATATGCAAGCAGAAAATTATATTTAATATATACAAAAAAAAAAAAATTAACTGAAAGTTAATTATATAGTTAACAAAAAATTTGCATTAAACTTTCATTAATGTTTTTAATTTTTTTTTATTAATTATATAAAAATTGTTTTTTAGCTTATTTATAATATTAAATTTAATAATTATTTATACACTTTTTTTGGCTTATATAATATAAATAAATATATATACGTGTTTATTTAATAACACGTTATGAATTAATTGATTTTAGTTATTTTACATAAATTTTGAGCTACCTCAAATATGACAACAGCAACAAAATTTATATAATAAAGATAATTATATCAATAAAAAATATTAAATTATTATAGTATAATTAGTAATAGGGAGAAAAATACTAAATATTTATACCGCCATTCAATTAGGTATAATATTTTTTTATTAATTCTATTCTATCACATTTTTTAAAACTAAATTGCAAGTTCATAATCGTTAAATTTTGCATTTTTTCGTATTTTCATTGAACATCTTAATTTTAGTATTTAACACTAAAAATTTAGGAAATCAAATCTGTGATTATAAAATTATAGGAAATGCTTCAACGAAGCGCTTTCAAAATTTTATATAAATTTAATATAAATTATCGTCAATATTTGAAATATAAAATTGAATTATTTTTACAATATAAATCGAGATTAAAGTATTTCTAGAGAAATTGGCTTGCTTTTCATTGCATATTCTTAACATTTGTTGTCATTAATTCTGACGTTTCTTAAAATGCTACACGTAAATGACTTCAAAAAATTAATGATCCATAAACTTTTACTTATTAACAAAACAAAATTTTATGGTAAATTTAACTATTTATAAAACTTTGCAAACCATTTCGTTACAATAATAATTGATTGACTCTAATTTCGCTCATTATTATTATTAAAAAAAATACAAATTCAGTTTTATAAATAATAATTAAGTGTTGATAAAACATTATTTTACATAAAAATCTACTTTAACTACTGAAAAAACGCAACTGCTTTTATAAAAACAAAACAATTTAATCTATACAATATTATTTAAAATATGTAATTTTTATTATGCGTATAATAATTACAATCAAGTGAATCAACCAATTAAATTTTTCCATTTTTGAAAAAATTTATTCACCTTTTATTTCCACCAAATTATTTTTATATTCAAGCAAAAGAGAAAATGTAATCATCTCATCAAAATTTCCATATGCAAAATTTTATGCTGCAGAAAAGTTGAGTATATGAATAAGAAAAACCCTTTGCACAATTATTATGGAACGTACAATAAAGATTATGTGTATTTCAGAGACGCATTGCATATACTATAGTTTGTTTTGCTATTCAGAAAATGAAAATTCTTGTTTAAATGCAAATTTTTATATATTTTAAAAATTTACATAAATATTTTATAATAATAGTTAGTATTGAATAAATTTTGTAATTTGCATTTATAGATAGACTAAGAGCTCCAGGAGCCAAATTGAAATTAAATTTATCATAACCGAAAAATTAGGCATAGTATTTTTATTAAGAATAAAATAATAATCATAATAATATAAAATATAATATCAGTATTTTTGATTGCAAATTCAATTATGTCTAGTAGTATTTTTCGTATCGTACTTGCAAAAGTTTACTAATTTCGATAGAATATAATGAAAAAGGGTAAATGAAGGAGATTAGTTTGACAATAAATTATTAAATTAGGGAAACAACAGAAAATTTGGTTTAATCGGGTTTTGATCAACATTTGAAAGAAAAGTATACCACAACTTTTGGGTAAACGGTAGCCAGTATTACCACCAAAACAAATTTAAATATATGACTAAATATTTAAGGTCAAAATATGTAAGAAAATAGAAATATGCAGAAAGTTTAAGGAGAATTCCTGGAGCAGCTAATATCCACACAATATTTGGATAAATCTCTTAATAGGCAGTGACAATACCCTCTATAGCCTAGTCCTAGTTAATTGACAACAAAAATTTAAATTAAATTAATTTAAATTTATTATTTTTAAATATTCTTTTTTACCAGCTCTAAGTTTATTATTGTAATTTTCTTTTCCCAACATTAAATGTGCGACATACAATTGAATATTCAATCAAAAACTTTATGTATAAACTTTAATATATAAATAAAAACGTTAAAAAAAAAAGAAAATCGTAAGAAAATATCAAATAAATTGATAGCTAACCATTTCACATCAAAATTTATTTATATTGATCCTTTGACAACAGAATGATTGACAGGAATTATTCTCGTTAGCTGCGTATTTTTTCCCTTCCTTTTCTGTGCTTTTCCTTCTTCTTATATGTTATTTATTTAATTCGCAAAAAGTTTTTCTATACAAATTTTACTTTATTTTTGTATGTCCTATATACTTGGTTTATAAATTTTCCATTAATTTTTTTGTTTGTAACCAATCAATGACAAGAAATAAAAACTCCCTATTCCTTTTGTCGGGATTTTTTTGCAAGAGATCAATTAGATGCAAATTTTGCAATTTGGTAAAATGAAATAAATTTAATTTTTTCTTTCTGTTATTTAATTTAACAAAATCAAAGAAAAAAAATTATCTTGACATTATTTTTTTTTACATTTATTTGTGCTTTAAAACTGTGGTACCCATAAATGAATAACTTCAAAAGAGACACGACATTGACAATAATAAAAGCCAGCAAGAAAAAAAAAATTGTATATTTATTTAGATGATCTTTTTTTTTCAAAAAAATGACAATGACATTGATAAGAATTGCGTTTTGTGATCCAACATTTTTTTTATCCTGGCAAAGAAATTAAATTTACTGTATATAGTATAATAAACTTTGGTGGATTGGGAATGGATCACAACTGAAAAAAAAACGCGAATTTGTTTATGTGTTTCGAAGGTTCATTTTTTTTGTAGTTCTTTTCGTAAATTGTCATTTTGATTGTTGATTGACAGCTGTTTATTTGGTGTATTGTCAATTGGTTTGATGATGGTTTCTTTGTTGTGGTTGCTATATTGCAGATTTTTTGTTTACCTTAAAGAAGATTTATTGCTATAGTATTAAAATATCCTTCGAATCTTAAAATATTACTTTGTAGCAAATTTTAATTTGTTATAGAATGCATTCGTAATTATTTTACAGAAATAATTTAAATACTTATTAATTTGAGGTTAATTTTTAACATATATTTCTTGTGATTAATAACGATTGTGGTTATATTTTTACACGATTAAAAATTCCTGACACAATTACTAGATTAGAGATATAATTTAAATTAAGCTATAAAATATATGCATTTTAAAGAAATAATTAAACATTCAAAGGAATCTGAAAATTCAATTCTATACAAAATAACTTTATTATACAATATGAATTTACAAATTCACCTCACAATATTCTAAAAGATCATAAATCTAATAAGAATTTTCATAATTTCTAATATGTGAAATCAAATTAAAATATTATATATTATATACCACCCAACCTATTTTTACAAATTACAAAATTATTATAATACCATTTTCCTTTTATCCTGTTCTTATAATGAATTTACTTAATCATATCTTCTTGAAAATCATATCCTTCCTACATTAAAAACATTATTTGTTTCGATTTTTTTCCTCTCCACCACAAAGCCTCATATATATATAAAAGATATGAAGCAAAACTTAATTTAGTTAAATCCCTAATCAAATTAGACAAATAAATCATATACATTCAACTGTCATATTTAATTCAACAAAAAAAAAATTATCCTTATTCATTCATTCATTCATTATATACATACTATACTATAACAATTAAAATACATTTTTCATTTTCATTTTTCATTTATATTTTGCATTTTCACACAACAAAACAACAAAGAAGAAATCTTTATCATCATTTGTTGTATATTTTGTCATCTTTAAGGATACAATTAAACACTATCCTATATATACACAATAAAACAAAGATAATTTAATTCCTTTTTTTTTCCATTCATCTTCTTGTTTTAAATATATAAAAAAAAAAAAATATGACAGATGACATAAAGTGATTATATACATTTTGTTATATAAAAATGACTAATTAACTTACCATATAATAGTAAAAAAAAAAAAATTTTCATCATAAATAACAAGACAACAACAAAAATTATGATTTATGTTCGCACCAAACGTTAATTTTATAACCAACCTAAATTTTCTTGTTTATATACTATCAAAAGACAAAAACAAAAAACCTACCCCTAAATTTTAATTTGCTTATAACAGAGAGTTTCATTTATATGAAGAAATATATAAAATTTTTGTGTTTCAAAAACATAAATAAAAAAAAAATGGAACTTTCCAACTCATCAACTTTAAAAGAAATACATAAAAATCTTTTTCAAAACTTATGCTAACCATAAAGAATGAGAATTTCCTTCCAAAACCCTCCCGTTCATCATCCATATAACACACAACAAAAATAAAACCGTATAAATTACGACCTTAATTATATATAAAAAAAATTCCCTTGACAATTATGATAAATATCCTTTTATAAGTAATTTTTAATACAACCACCCACCTCTTATTTTAATTCAAACCCACTAAATAATGTATATACATAAAAAGAATTATTATCCTTCTTAATGTGAAATTTACGCGCATATCATTATAAGGAGCTTAGTCCTTGTCAAGACAACAAAAACGAAGGGAGCAGAAGGAAATAAATAAATAAAATGTATATTAGTGTATATTTCAAAAATAGATTAAACAATTGCATTAACTAATGATTTTGACATTTGTATGACAAGTGAGTTTAATTATGTCAGAAAATTATAAATTATATATAGAAGTAGAAGGCACAAAAACGGGGAAAAAAAATAGTATAAGGAATAATGAATGACAGGATAAATGGTATTGTTACAAAAAAATAATTTTAATTATGATAAATTAAATTATGTTGGTTAAATTCCAAGGATATATAATATAAAGTTATTAAGTATGCAGAAAAAAAATACAACTTACGCCCTCTATATCATGTAAAAATAATCAAATTATGCTTCGACAAAAATATAGATCTGAAAGGATTAACATTCTAATTCAATTTTAGTATTTTATTAACACACAAGGACATGAAAGAAGATCTAAATCATAAGGACATGAAAGGAGTAATAATTCTAATTTTATTTCAAAATTTGTTGGTTAAATAACGAGCATATAAATGAGTAATTAAGTACACAAATAAAAATACAACTTGCGCCCTCTTTATAACGGTATATTGTGTCCTATATACATAAACTTAATAAAATTATCCTTGAAAAAATAAATTTGTATGAACGGAGCAACATTCTAATTCTATTATAAAGAATTATATGGAAAATAAACCAAAAAATTTTAAATCTATGACGATATAGAAAAAAAAATATCCTTGTCATTTTTGTCTGTTATCATAATTTATCATATTATCCATATTGTTTATAGTCAACCATATATTTCTATGTTTTATTATGAGAAATATTATATTATGTATAATATATTTTTGTGATATCGTTTCTTTTTATTTATTTTTTTGAATTATTGGATGACATTTGTCTATTTCTTTCTTAATTTTTTGCTTTCAAACCTGTCATGTTTTCAGCACACAAACACACATACAAGAAAAAGGATTGTCACGGAGAAGACAACAACTTTTTTATATTTTCATTTTTTTTTTCTGTTCAAGGGCGGGTGATAAGGGGTTGATTTTTTCTTTCCTTTTTTTTTTGGTTGATTGTCATTATAATTTATGATATCATTTTGTCACTATGTCGTTGTAATATATTCTCCATTTTTTTTTTTTACTTTTTTCCTTAATGTATTCTTATTTTTCATTTTTGGATATCAATGACAAAAAATCTGTCTCAAGGTCTATTATTTGTCTAACAAAAAAAACAAAAACAAATACACATAATAATAATAACACCAAAACATTTCTCTGAAACAATTTTTATAAGAAGATATAAAGTACAAACATCAACCAAAAAAAATAAAAGGAACACAAAAAGGAATCATCATTGTTAGACATTGATCTATGAAATGTAATTGAGATTATAATTTAAGAAAATTTATCATAGCACTGTCATGATTTATATAATATTATATATCAACTTTTGCATATATAAAAAAAACAGGGTTAATCATAAAGTTAGAATGTTAGATTAAGGATAAGATATTATAGAATTAATATGAATAAAATTGTGGAAATCCAAAAGTATGTTATTCCAGATGGAAGTTCATTTAAGGAAAATGTGAATTCTGAACATTGGTCCATTAACAAACAGGAGAGACAAGGATGAAATCAGACGAGCTAACATTATGCTCTTAAATATATTACCCAAAAATCTGTTGAATAAGTAAATTTAGCAATAATTTTATTTAGAAATGTTATCAATCCAGACAAAATGTTAGCTTTTTGGGTCACAACTTAGGAGCATTTCGATCAAGTGCTCAATGTAGACTTACACCTAAGATGTTTCTCTTGCATGCAGTTGCGTAACCCCAAGTAAAAATTTATATTAAAAAAGTTAATAACGCCCATTTTTATCATTTTCTTATCCTTTCGAATATCAATTCAGTAATAACACACTAATAAACTTAGTAACACCCTGTACCCTACAGTTTAATAGTGCCAAAAATATAAAGTATTATTTCCATTTTTTTTGTTCCTTTTTCAAAATTTGAAAAGGAAAGAAACATATTTTTACACAACAAAGATGTTGATGTCCTTGAAATATTTTTGTACAATAACAGAAAAAGAATAAAAATTAGTTGAAATTTGTATGCGAATTATTTTTGTTTTTTTTTTTTTAATGTACAAGAAAAAAAAATACAGGACCCTTTCAAAATAGAAACTGAAAAATGATCATTATTTATCTTCGGAAATTTTAAATTATATACTATAAATTTCTTTCTACAATCTTTTTTTTTTCTTTATCAACTCTTCTCTTGTCTTGTTTGTGACATTTGAAATTAATGTTTAATTTTGTTTTCTGTAACGGTATTTAATATACATATACAATACAATAATATACTCCATTTTGGACAATAGAAGGTATTTCACATTATATTCCCAGTTGTTAGTATAAAATCCATGGGATGAAAATTATTCTTTTGATCATTTGCCGGTTTCATATTCTCTCATATATGTTTTAAATTTGCAAAAAAAAATATTTTGTACATTTTAAAGTTACATATACAGATATAAATTAATGCTCCATTGTCATGACAAGTTACCTATTTGAAAAAAAAATATGATAGAATGATATTAAAATTCTATTGTTTCTTGTGGATTTGGCGATGTTACAATAATGGAAAATTTTGAATTTTTAGTGACTATGGGATTTTAAATTTCGGATATAATTATGAGTAATATTCTAAAATGTAAGAAACTGCTGCATCCCATCATGAATTTCATTTCGTTATTGTAACCAATTTGAAAAAAACAAAAACAAAAGATTAAAGGATTTAACGACATTTTTATAAATCCTTTAAATTATTAAAGCATCATTAGATTTTAGTCTTAACCCTAAGAATTTTCTATAACTGATATAATAACTCAATTGCAATTACGTTTTTCGATTCTGTTTAACGCTATTTCATATACAGTTGCTCACAAAAGTATCCGGCCACCCTACTTGGTTCAAAATATTTAATGTTTTTCACTTCATTTTCAATTAAGTATTTTTTTTAATATTGGCTATAAAAAGCCTTTACTAACGCACTTTATAATACTAGAAAAACATATTAGAAAAATTAATTAATTATCTGAAAAACTTACATAGCTGTCCCAACTCATAAAACAATTGACACTAAAGTCGGCCACTAAGTGTGTATGCATACGGGGGACTTCCCCAAAGTAAGTTTAGTTACCAAATAGTTTCCAAATAGTGCGCCTTTTGAGAAAAATTGCATTTCCGAATTATGTACTTAATTGTTTGGTTGTCGATTTTTTCTGAAGAATATTTAATTTTGATATTTCTATGATTGGATTATAAATTACAAGACTAAATAATGTTAAAAAATAATAATTATTTGTTTTCTGATATTTAAAACTTAACGTCTAAGATTAATATCTACTGAATAAAAGAAGTGGCCGGATACTTTTGTGAGCAACTGTATGTATATACGTGTAATTCTATTTAATCTTAATGACAATGATCATAACTTGTAACTTTACAAGTCGATATGATACGTTATTTGACTTTCTCCACTATAGTCTGCTACATTCGTATTAAATGAAATAAAAATGCAAGCAAACTCGGATAAAAGTTCACATTATGAAACGGAAAAACGCACTAATCAATATTAAAAAGGTCAATTAAATCATAAATTAGAAACAGGATCTTATCATCCGGAATCAAATATTTAAAATTCGAAATGTATAGAAAATATTTTTAGTTATACGAACATTTATGTAAAATAGTTTTTCAAATTTACATTTATGTCCTTCAAATCCTATAGTATACCATTGCATACCATCGTAAAAAAATGAACTTTTATTCAAACCAACGTAATTGACTATATAGTAAATAAAATGTCTAAAACATACGCACTTGTATTTTACCTTATTATCATATTACCCTTATTGAATGATTTACCTCCAGGCACCCAGCTATAAACTAAACTTTGATAAATAAATCTTTAACAAAAGCTATTATATAACATATACCATTATCAGGAATAAATTATCATCAAAGATTCAATATAGAAAAGTTCATCTTCTCTACCCATAATTTTTGAACAAATAATATAACTCCAATCTCTGTCCATAATATATTAAAAGGAGTCAGCTTTTTTTATATGTTCTAAACAGAATTCTATGCGTGGATTACTATTAGTCCGTCCAATAATAAATCGTTTCTTTCTCATACATATACATATACATCTAAAAAAATATAATTGACATGAAAACTGGCACTATAGGACATTTGGGGATTTTGTAAAGATCAAATAAATTCTCAAAATTTTTATCTATATATATCCAACAAGAACAATATTTTTTAATCCTTTTGCCATGTGAAAATCATGTCCAAAAACTTATCCTATCGGTTAGTTTCATTGTCAATCTGCACATAATTTATTTAATCTTTATTTTCATTTTGATATTATACATACTTGTATATATATACATAATATATATAGATTATTGCAATGCCATGATTATAAATTTTTGTTTTGTGAAACATTTCGGGTGGAAAACAATTGGATAAAAGACTGTGCAAAGAATAAGTTAAAATTTACATTCTATCATTGGTGGGGGGATATTGCCAGTAGTTTAAAAATAAACTTTTGTCATTGTCAGTCAAATCGTCATTGTATAATCAGGAATACGTACAAAAAGAAATATGTATAATGCAGTTACAGTTCGTCGTCATATGTCCATCATTTTGGAGAAAATGAATGACTGACAGTTTCGCAAAAAAAAAAAAAAAACTTAAAAATACTATACCGACCGCTATATACAATTTGAGTGATTTAAAGTTTGACGTATTTAAGAATATATATTTTTTTGATAGAATTTTTTCGTATAATGACCATCAGAAAAACAAAATATTTAAAAGATAATCATGGATTGATTAAAAATTGAATTGAATTATACATTAAATATAATGTTTTTGGATTTTTTTTTTAAAAGGAATAAATAAAGATTTTTCATTGTAATGTTAAAATGAGCTATGATAATTTTGGTTCTGATAAATGTAAAATAAATTTAAATTACAATTTATATTCCAATCTTTTTCTGTTGCAAGATATTTTTCTAATTATATTTCTAATTATAACTAAAATAAATACATCATTTAATATTCGTTAATAACATGTCAAAAATAATATATATTAATGTCAAAATATTTTTACTTAAAATTGAAATTAATATTGATTATTTTTAAACTAAACATACAAAATAATTTCATTAATGCATCTAAAATAATATTGTTTTAGTTATACATTAAGAGTATGTTTAGTATATTTGGCAGCCACTCAATCTTATATAAATATAATGATTGATACTATTTCATTTCAATGTCTTAAAATATTTCAAGGATAATATTTTAAGTAAACATGTTACAAAAAAATTAGAAAATGTTGCAAAATTTAAAGGTTATTTAAAATTATTACAATTATGCAATATAAATTGCGTTATGGCTTATGAGAGTATTACAAATTTATATATAGTATCATTTGGACAAATTGGTATATATTTCCAATTCAAATTCTTCCTGTTCTAAAGATTCCTATAGATTTGTAAAAAGACTAATTTACATTTTATTACAATATTTAGAGTAACATTGAATTATTTCAAGTTATACCAACAGAGTAACCTTTCTTGTGTCTTCTGCTTCTCGTACACGTTTAACAGATCTCTCTGTTATATCACTGTTACCCCTCTTACCACCTACATTAATGCTAAAAAAATGAGCTAATCAATAAATTTATATTTATTTTAAATGTCCTGGTGGTAAAAATAACAAATAATTTTAAAAATAATTTTAATAAACTGTCAACATTATGGAAATGTAATATGACAAGAATGTAAAAAGCGAAAAATATTAAAAATAAATGAATTATTGTCATTATCATATAGTCATCAGACGATGGCACGAAAAAAAAAATCATATCCCACTTTGTTAATGATTCCTTATGTTTTCTTGGATAGTAAAACCGAAAAAAATATTACCACATTATTAACAATAATAATAAACAAGAAAAATAGATGAATTTTCTACAGCTACCATAAACGGCTACCCAGAAAAACTCAACTAACAAAACTCTACTATCTGGTGTTCTGGTGTCATAACTTTGTAGGGGAGAAAAAAAAAATTATATTATGAAACTTTTATTTATTCATTTTTCATATGAGATTTTTGTCCTTTCATACAATTTTTTTTTTCTACGATAATGTTTTAGTTGTAATTTTTATTTGTTGTTGTTTTAACATAAACATAAAAAAAAATATTTTCCAGAATGAAAAACTCATGTTTTATAAATAATAATAATTCTATATATACCGACATAATTTTCATATATGTATGTACATAAAAGTATATTATATTTTTTTTCTGTTCTGTTGTTTTGGGTGACATTTTAGTTGACACCATTTCTGAGTTATATGTCGCTATGGTTTAATGTCATGATATTTTTCTTATGGTTGGTTATTATTATTATTATTATTTTTTGGCTGTTCGTAGGTTGTCAGAGTAAAATTTTTTCCAGTTGTATTATTTTATTTATGATGATTATGAATTATTTTTAAGCATATTTTCTTTTTCGCTTTTTTTTTTGTGAAGGACATGAATGGAAAAACATGACATAAAAACGACAAACAACGAAGGTGGTAAATTACACTTTATTACGCAGCTGGAGCCTAAGTTGATATTATTATTTTTATTTTTGGTATGATTAATAGTTTTAAACTAAAATATTTTCAATGTTTTTTTTTTCATGGATGTACAGGATATTTTTTTATATATACATATGTACATTATTTTATTTTTGTTTGTTTTATGATTAATGATGATACATTAACAAATCATGATCTCATATTTATAATGTTATAAATAATCCATGTACATATGTATATATGATGTATAAAATAATTAGCAAAAAGATGGATGATGGGAAATTAACAAGCGTACAAAAATAATATGTAAAAAAATATAATTGATTGCAAAATTGAAATTATGTGACAACTTTGAATTTAAATATGTAGTGAAATTTTTCAAAATATTATAATAGTTAAAATTTTAATGAAAGTGAAGATTAGATTACCAATGCTATAATTATAATACATTACAATGCTGTCCGATTTACCATGATTGAATACATTAAATTTACTTTCCATTTTCCAATGTATACTTTTTAAATAAATTGATAGATTCAAACGTTAAGGTTTGAAATAAATTTACACTGATATATATATTCTATTCTCGTTTAGTAATGCATTAAAAAAATTATTGGATAATACTTAAAATTTATATTTTAATATCTTAAATGTATCCTATAATTTCAATAATTTCAATCAAATATTTAAAATAGAAATAATTCATGAAGAATTTAATTATAAAAAATATTTCTTCTTAATATTTTTATGTATATAGAATAGAATGTAGATTTGTCATTTGCTACACCAATTTCTTTTCAGACACACTTTCTTACACCCTCCATGGTGTAGAAAATTTTTGCCTTCTTTTGACTACACTTTCTACACCTTATTTACATCAGCGCCTAGAAAAAGTGTACACTTTTCTACACCCTCAAATTTTAAGGTGTAGAAAGTGGAGATGTAATTAATTTTTTTTTTTAAACTTTTTAAGGTGGAAAATATATACTATTCGTCAATTAAATAATATTCACAATCACAAATTATGGAAAAAAGTTTAACAATTTAAAATTATAAAGAATTTTCTCAGGTTGTAATAAAAGTATGTTTTTTTCATATCTTACACTTTCCTACACCACAGATTTTTCATAGTTCCCACCATGGTATGGTGTAGAAAAAAAAATTTCTGAAAAGAAATTGCTATAATATAGAAATTCTAAATAAATACTTGCTATGATTGGTTGAGAAAGTGTTTAGGTCGAACTATAAGTATAAAAAATTAAAATTTATTAAGATTTTTAATTTCTAGAAACCATATGTTAATTATTATTATAGAGATATTTATAATTTATTATTGATTTTATCTTAATTTTTCACCTGTTAAAATAATTAATACAAAAAAAAATTAATTTTAAATTCAACTAATTACAAAATTTCCAACTATCCTTTTATCATAACGTACATACATATTAAGACGCCCCCCTTACATTATTTTTCACTTGAAATTAATTACCATATTTTTCCTTCTAACTCTTTCACATAAAACTTGCATAAACTGAAATTTTCGTAACATTATTCTGTCCGTATACAACACAAAGTTCATATCGTGACCAAAACACATTAGCAATCCATCTTTTCAAATTTATGTATATAATATTTATTATTTTCATTATATATATATAAAAATAAACTTTTTGCCATCATCATCATCAACGAACGGATGATAAACTACAATAATCATTTATAATAATTTTTTGAACCCATCAAAACAAAACACAATTTTTTTTTTTTTTTCAAAATTATAATAATTTCAAAGTTTTTGCTAAAAAAAAACTATCAAACATATATATAAAATTATGAAGAATGATTGACTTCTTCATGACTGTATTTCAATAAATTTTTTCCCTGCCTTGACGTGATGTCTTCCTTTTTTTTTATTATTATTATTATTATTTAATATTTATTTGTTATATTCGACTATAAATAACAAAATGATTGACAGTGTTGACAGTTTTGATGGATGGTCATCAGTCCAATGGTATTACATACTATACAATAAATATATTTTTAATAAAATAAGTTTAGTATAATAAATTGTAGAATTTTTGTGTTTGTACAAAATATGTGATAAAGAAAATTTATATTTAATACCGACACAGGGAGACAATAAAAGAATAAATTATATAAAAAAAAAAATTATGATAAATATAATAATTTTTATATATATAGTTATAGTGGTTTGTTGTTTTGGGCTAAATTAAAGGTAGCAACGAGGTGAAAATATCATTGTGCAAATATTAAATGGTCTTTGGTAAATAAGAAAAAAAAAAACGTAAACTTTATGACTGTCAAAAATATTGTGCAAAATATATAATGTAAATAAATAAATAAAATTTAATGTAAATATAAAATTTTTAGTATCATAGATAAGAAAAAAATATGAATGAGAAATTAGAAATAGAAAAAAAAAATTATATTAAAAGTTTATTCAGTTGGTTCAATAAATGGAATGGAAAATTTCATAAAAAAAATCTATTTAAATTGCAAAGTGTACATGGTTTTATGTTAATTAAATAATATATATTTTTACATTATTTTGCAATTTTATCTCATCAATATCAATAAACTACTTATACATATTAATAAAATTAAAATGGTATTTCGAAATTATTTTTCATTTACATAATTAAATCTAAGGAACTATATTGAATTATACTTAAATATCATATATAAAATAAAGTAGTTGGTTAAACTTTAATCGTGATATACATTTTGGTCTATTAATTCGAAATAGTCAAAATGTTTTATAAAAAAAAATCTATTTTTCCTTTTGGTATATCAATAAAGTTTCTATTTTCTATCTACAAAAATGATTATATCCAGATCCAAAACAATATTAGCCGTGTTTTTTCTGTTGCCGATAAATTTATATGCGTCTACAAAAACACCCGGCTATTAATTTAATTCAATGATACGAATTCGATTGGAAAAATAATCGATTTATACTATAAAGAGAGAACATGATGAATGTTAATACAGTATTAATAATAATTCTATTTCCAATCGACAAATATTCACTATAATAAATTTAAAATATATTGCATACCTTGCAATATATATTGCATAGTCTAATTCTACTCTGTTAAGTTTAATATATTATAATATTTTATATAAAATATCATCCCATTTTGGATAAATGACCTATAATTAAAATCTAATTACCGTGAAAATCAGAATATAAAAAGTAGTCGCCAGACATTAAATCTTATAATCAAAATTTAAATTTTCTACTTTCGCTTAAAAATTTCAAATAAATATTGAACAACATTAATATTATTCCCGATATTTTGAATCCTTCATTCACTTTATAAATATTGCGGCATTCATATCTTTGATATTGTGACATTTATATAAAATTAATTTTTTTGCAATGCAATTGACATCGATCTCTGACAGCATCTTTTCATCCACTACAAAAAAAAAAAGATATATTTCTACCTTTCCTCAAAAAAAATACTGAATATTTTTTCTGTCTGCTATTTTTTGGAAATAAAAAATATTCTTTGGAAACCATTAACCATTAATTTATTTTATATTTTCATTTCAATTTTCCAACCACAAAAACAAACAAAAAAAATTCTAACGAATAAAAATTATTTTGAAACCTCGCCTGTTTGCTTTTTCCTCTTCTTTTTAAGATTGATATTTGCCATTTTCGATTTGACATCCATCAATATAAATGAATCTCGAGTGAAAATTCAAAAAGTTGTCATCAAAACAGTTTATACTTCTTTTCGTTTATATTTATCTCTGCACAAAAAAAAATGTTAAAAAGACTTATGTAATTTTTATCCATGTCGTTTTTCTTATTTTGATATATGTTTATATTCTATTCGTTTGGCAATATAACGATCATCAAAATGACAAGACTTATTGCAAGTATTTGAAAAGAATTATACCAGAGAAGAAATAACAACAACGACAAGAATTTATAACTTTTCTAGCAAAATGCCGAAAAAAAACCCTTTTCCGTAAAAATTCAAAATGAAACAAATTTAAAGAAAAATTAAATTTATATGTTTAAAAAAAAGTGAATTTAAAAATATTTTGTTCAGTAAAAACGAACCTCAACAAACTTATATAATGTAGATACCAAAAAAACACATATTTTGTGATCTAAACTTTCGCAATTCAAACTTATTAACATAATTCCTAGTTTTAAGGAAAATTATGTTGCTAATTCTGTAATTCTTTTAATTTTATTACGAATTTCATTTTGAAATAAAATTTTATATTGAATTTATTTTCTGAGCAAATAAATTCTACTCCTACAAAAACAAAATGCGCATATACATACATAATATTAAATTTTTGCGAATTCAAAATCAACTTGATTTACTGCCAATGATACCATTGAGAAATGTATTAACAAAGTACAAAAACATTCTCTGATAAATGTTTTCCTATCCATTTTCTGCATTTTTCCCAATTGTATATTGGGGATTTTCTTTTTTTGGTAATAATTCTTTACACATATACACACACAACATGACGCACAACAGAATTGTAAAAAATGTCTGTCTCCTTTTTGGTTTTTTTTTAAATATTGTAGAGTTGATTTGGTAGCCAATCAATCTAAAAACATTCTGTCAATCTTATATCTTGTCAATTTTTTTGTCATTTAAAGTTTGTCGTATTTTTTTCATATATGATTTTTTAAAGATTTGGTTTTAAATTTCGATTTTTGTATGCGGTATTGTATGTAAATTGTCGCAAAACTTGGCTCTTTGTGGTTAAAAAAAAAAAAGTAATTTGATGGACATTCAAAAAGATTAAAGAAAGAAAAAAATCAAACAAAATTCAGTATAAATTTAATGGAAATATTGAGTAAATGTTTATAATGATTCAAAATTCATATACATATGTTATATGCGAAAAATGATTGTAAATTATTTAAGTTATGTAAAAAGTTAATTTAAAAATACCAACTCAATATATATTTCGTTTAACTATTTTGGTTACAGAGTCATAATTTTGAAATACAATAATAATAATAATTAAGTAGCAAAACCACAAATTTATTTATTTTAAATATTTATTGAAAGCTTTTTTTATAGAAGCAAACACCATAATTTATAATTTTCCAACTCATTAACAATTTTTTTGATATTGAAGCTACAATAATTGTTTGGTATAATATAATAATTGAATATAATTTTAATTACAATTTTTTTACTTGATTACTTAGTTAATTAATAATTAAAATATTATTATTCACCATAAACTGTAGACAAATTAATTATTAAACATTATTTTTTAATACTATTATTTCCTAGTTAAAATTATACAAAATTTATAGATAAATTAAACCATCCGTCTAATATCTTCTAACCCATTAATTTAAAATATTTTTTTGTTGTATATTATATTTATTACTTCCTCATTCATGAAGACATGTTTAAATTTACTAATCAACTTATTGTATACATCATATTCTCTCTTTAAATAAGTTAGAAAATAATTCTACAAAATAGTTAAAACTCACACCAAAAGTTACATCGTAATCTCAAAGTGTCCACCATAAAAAAATTTTTTTTAGTATCTTGGACGTGACAAATTTTCTGTTATTGTTTCCTATAAAAATCAGATAATTTTCGTTATATGGATCTTAAATTTATATCAATAGCATAAAGAAAAACAAATAATAAAAAAAAAGAAGAACATATTTTCGTAATAAAAACCATAAAAAAAGGACCCCCACATAAAAAATAAAATAACGAAAAAAATCTATACCGTAAATAGTGTAGTAAATTACCGAAACAACATCTTCTCTATAATCTCGATAACAATCAATAGGATAGTTTCTATCTTATTTTAGATACAAAAACCATTTTATTATATAAGAAAGTTTATTGTCGAATTGAAACAGTAGTCCTGAAAAAAAAAACTTAAATTAGGGAAAGAATTTTTTTTTTGTATATCTTATGTTTAAACCACAAACATAAAAAAATGTATACAGCAATAAAATTTATATTATTTCTTCAGACATAATAAATAAATTTTTATTGGTATTTTGGTGAAATGTCGAATTTGATAATCCTAAATAGTGCAAAAGACTTAGATATAATGTAATGAATACAATCAATGTTAAATCAGTAGAAATAATTAATTTGTCCAGCAATAACTAATACAGTGTGGCCGCGTTCAAAAACGCAGTATGATCGCAGTGCTGTAATGTTTTTATTCGTTTTTATTGCAGTTTAATCAACGAGACAGCAACCAGTCGACAGAAGGAGCATTGGTTAAGCTAAATTTGTCAACTTTTCACTGTCTCGATAGTCAAAATACCAGTAAATAGAATTAATACATTGCAGTACTGCGATCATACTGCATTTATGAACGCCGGCCTATATTAAAAATGTTGGTATTCTTATGTTACTTGGCAAAATTTAAAACTTAGTAAAATTTATTTTCCATTTATTAGAAAAATGATTTCCGAAATTATATTGATTCGGCATTATGAATTTCGAAGTATAACACTATATATAAATCGTTTATTAATAATTTTTCGACAAACACATTAGAAGAAATTGAGAGAAAGATAATTTTTCATTTCTATTTGTTTTTTTTTTAGAAAAGATTACAATCTTTCTTCTTAAATATTATAGCATTTTTGTGACTCTTAAGAACTGAGAAATACTTTCTTAATTTTCATCTATGGCCAGAGTTAGTTTTTTATGTAATTTTATAAGAATATAAAAATATTTAATTGCCATATGTCAAGTTAGGAAGAATTATGTTAAAGTGGAAATATAATATTTTATAGTTTCACTGTAAATGACTTTTTCCTGTTTTGAATGGTGATTTTTATTTTGTTGAAAAGGATTTATAAGTAAATTTATTTGTAATTTTGTCAGATTTAATAGGTTTTTATGGACTCATGAAAATATAAAGTGTCAACGTCGGAGGTTTAATATAGAAATAGGTTTTACGAGAATATAGATTTATTGATTTATTCACAGTGTATGCAAGTTTGTCGACTACAGCAAAGTTTGCCGAAGCACAACTATTAAAATAAATCTGTCAATAATGATTTTTACAATTTTACAACATTGTTTCGTCTATTTTTGGCATAATATTCAGAGCCCTTCTTACAAGATTTCCGCAACTATAAATTCCTATACAATATACTTTTAGCCTCAAAATAAAGTATAGTGCCATCAATTCTCTTAAATCCACCACTGTTCTATTTTAATAACGATACGAAAAGATAATTTTTAATTTTCCTCATGAACACTGACACAAAACATTAATCACATTTTTTTTTTCTATATATATGTACATAACCATCCGTTCCTATGCAGTTTGGAGGTATACAATCCTTTTAATTTTCTATACGTTGTTTTGTTTTCATTATAAAGAAAATGATAAATTTGACCAAGTGGTGAGTTTTTATGCGTCAAAAGATTAATTTCTACTTTTTTTTTCTTCCATTTATATTTTTGTTGTTGTTGTTGTTGATGTTCTGTGAAAAATCCATTAACTAACTAACAGATTTTTTATTTTCGGAATCCTCGTGAATAGTTTTTAACACACAAATAAAAAATGTAAATTAAGAGAGGAATAACAAATAATAATCAACTCTTTTTATGGTGGCACACCAGAAATGGTAGCCATTGGTATATAAATAATTTAATTTATATATTTTTTATATGTATATATATATATAAAATTTCTAATGAAATTAATGATTTTTAATATAAATTTGTTTGTTGTTGGTTGCCTGCTGTGTTGTACAACAATGTATCAAATTAATCAAATAATCATAATTTTTTTTTTTGGTTATATATTATATCCATTTTCATTAGATTACCTGCCGGTTTAGATAAGCGGAAAATATTTAAATATTATTTATGATATCTCTTTTTTATTATTATTAATAAATAGTTAGGAAGATATTTTTTGACAGGATTTAGGTATATAGTATGAAGTGCAGTGAATAGATTCCAATTTTAGAAGAAAGCACATTACATTATATGAGTTGGAAGATGTCATGAAAACTGTCAGTAATTACTAAATTATTCTGGTAATTGGAAGTTCAATGTTATGCAATGTATTATTATATATTATATTTATATCTATATTATATTTAGTACTATAGTTCTCCGGGTAATATTCAGACTTTGATTATAAATAAAATTCACACTGGATCATAAATAAAGGTCACACTATCTGTAAGAGAGTCCAATTTCGTATTTATGATTTGAATTAGAAGAGAAATAGTTATAAAATTCAAAGCTCTATGTATATTTTAATCAATAATTTATTATAACAGGATAAAATTTACCTTCATCTGTGCGATCATGGCCTAAAATAATATATTTCTTTCATATTTTAATGCTGACTTTCCCTGTTTTATTATATAAGACCAAATGAAGCTACCTATACTGGTCTAACATAACAAATAGTTAAACAATGTTTGCATTGACTAATGAAATCTCCTATAGAAGTAGCTAACTGACAACTTCTTTTCAGTTTATTTCATAATGTCTAAGAATCAAAATTAATCGGAACCTAAAAATGCATATATTCTTTTACGCAAGTTGATATTCTCTCACAGCTCCTATTTATTAAATTTTATTTGTAGACATGTGTGTTCATATTTTTAGTTGGGAAAACATTTTTTCCAAGCATAATATTTAAATGATTCTTCTATGTTTTAACGACTTAATTAAAAATTCATGTCATGTTCGATTAACTTTTTTTTTCTATATGCTTCATTTGAACTGATATAGCGAGAAATAACACAAATACCATTTTTACCTCTTGATCTTTCTTTATTTATTACTAAGTATCTTTTTTTGTTATTCGAATTTCTTCAGTCAACAATCTTGTTTTTTAGTTCACTGATGGGTTGGGGGATAGTAAAGTGTTTGATTATAGGTAACAAAAAAACAAAACACCCAAAAAATATTGTGAAAAAAAGAGTTTAGAATTGCAAATATAAATGTTTAAATATACCAAGCCTTTTAATTTAGCAGAAAGAAAAATATAAATATTTATGACTTCAGTGTTTTGTATAAATGAGTAATGATAATAAATAAATGATTTATAGTAATATTTATGACTTGTATTTGAAATATATGTACATAAGTCAACAATTTGCAAAAAAAAAAAGGTATTTATATTTGTAAATTTAATTATTTGATTTATGAAGAAATTTCACAATGAAAGATATATAATTTGTTTGACTATAAGAGTAGTAATCAGTAATGTGAAAATTGGATATAATGAAATAAATTTGATTTTGATCCCATCTTTGTTGCACCTTTCAATTTTCGACAATAAAATTTGATACCTTTTTACTATTAACTGCCATTTTTGCAATTTAGGATTACAGAAAAATACCAATACTATAGGTATATATATATATATTTTAAATTTGTTAATATTTTTGCAAGTGTGACTTAATTTACTATAATATTATCTAATAAGATGAAAATAATTTTAATGATTTTAATTGTTTTTCATTATTATTTTGAAAATTGAGCAAATAATTAATCTCCCATGATCGTATTTATATTAAAATTCAGTTAATAATTCAATTCTACCTGATAAAATATTTATATTGATATAATTTTCCTTTTAGAATTATGAAAATTCTGCTAAATCTCTAACAAAACAAAAAAAACCTCTAAAAAGATAAAATATTTTAAATATGATTTTTTTTCTATAATTATCCGATTAGTGTATAAAATATATGTATCTACCTAGATAAATATGTATACAAAATTCCTATCTATATTCACGACCATACTCACAAACTTTAAATAGAGACAATAAAGTAATTAGTGGATTTGCTTCTTTTAAAATGACGAAAAAAGGAAAATTTAAAATCCTCTAAGTACCGAACATAAAAGAAAATCTATTGATGACATTATTTGGATTATTTCTGGTGGTATGTTAATGGTGTCAATTTTGAAATACCTTTTTTTTCTTACACTTTATCGTCCTTTCTTAATACGAATCATTTAGCATCCGCACAAAATAATTTTTCTATTTATGTTATTTGAGATAATTGTCGTATATTTTTCGAAAAGTAGAATTTAATTTCACCTTCTATATTATTTCAAGCAGCTAAAAGTCTATGCTCATTAGAAAGATGAGATAATCCGACACAAAATAGTTTTATATATGTCAGCAGAAACAAAGAAAGATAGAGGTGTCACAAGTATTGTCCCAAAATCAAACTGGCTTCTGGTTACACTAAAAAATTATAATCTTTTTAAAATATTTCTTGTGAAAATTTTTGATAAGATTTTTTTTTTTTTAAATACTTTAGTGATTAAATGAAAAGAAATTTCTGTTTTAATATTTTCTAACAATTTTGGCAACTATTTCTTAAGAATGTCGGTCCTTTCTCTACCTACCATATACAAAAATAAATTAAGAATTTCTGTATTACACTTTGAACTAATTTACCCTGGTATTTTGGGTACACATTTACTTTAAGATTATTGTAAATTTCATTGTATGTATTATAACCTTCTTATTTTCCCAATTGTACTATGTTCAATTGTACAATTTCTATATAAAGCGGATTATAATGTTCAGCTACGTGCCTTACATAGTTATGCGGATTATTGAAAATGTATATACCAAAAAAAGAAACTAACACAAAAAAGTTTATTCAATAAAAATAGGATAGGTTAAGAATTTCAAAGTATTTTTTTTTTTTGCTTTTGAAGAATATTACGATTACGAGGATTAAATTGGAAAATTTGTAAAATACGCTTAGAATGGCATTTAAAAAAAATTGAACTTATAATAATAATATTTAATATGGTAATCTGTCTTAATGCTAATTGTATTGTTGAGAGGCAAATGAAATTTAATTGAATATTTTGTCTGCAATATACGTTTGATAAAATTAAAGATTGGAAATTTGAGTATTTTTTTTTTTTGGGATAGCAAAGATTAAGTTTTAGATAAAGAGTAGAAAGCTTTAAATTGATATATTTTTAAAATTTTTAACAAGGATAAAATGGAAATCAATTTCTAAATTTGAAATGATAAGAATTTTTATAGCTTCTAGATATTTTAATTTGAATTAGGGCAAGAATATATATCCATGAAGCATCAAGGATAATATTAGAAATTAACACAATTTGTTGAATTTTTTTTTAGATATTTTTTGAAATTTCCATCATTTTTAGCGTAAATTTGTAATAATTTTAAATGCACAAAGTGTTAATAGTATTTGAATATAATTCTTAATTTTTTATAGTCTTAGATACAACTCGTATCTTATAACGAACTATTCGAAATAATTATGGTAAGAATTTCGAATTTTTAATTAAAAATCAAATCATTTTCACCATAAATCTGTAATTTGAATTTATGGGATTAATTCATCTGTCACAATGACTTTACCCCGACTCAATCTTATAATTTTATTTATAGTATGTTTAATCAAAGTATTTCCAAAAAAGGTGTAGTATATATACAGGAAATTCTTAATTGATCCTTAAAGTATACTTTAAAATATTCTTTACAAAAATATTAAATCTCATTATATGCAATTACGCCTCCAAATATTATATTTTCATCCATCAAAATTTTATACAAAATTTATGATTTTATACATACAATATTTTTGATAACAATCTACGTAAGATTTTCTACAATTTAATGACAAAAAAAAACAAAAATTTCAAAATTCATTAATAATAAATAAATAAATAAAATGAAAAATTGAATAACAATAATATAAAATGATTCGTTTTAAACCCATATCCCAAAATGTAAAACCACAAAAGAAAATAATAACCTTAATAATTTTTCAAATAATTTGACATCTTTTTTTTTTTTTTGGGAAAAACCAATAAATTTTCATTAGACCACAAAAAAAAAACCTTCCATATGCTCTACAAAAAAAAAATATATAGAAGAAGTCTTCGGAATCAAATTAAATGCCTTACCCATAAAAAAGTTTAACAATTGCACCCTTATACATATATGTATGTGTATGTAGAAAAAATTGGATGTCAAAAAAATTGTTATCATAGGGCAAAAAACAGGAAAATCTTTAATGTATGTCAACTAAATAATAATAATAAATATCTTATAAAACAATTTTTGACAAAAAAAAATATCTATTTGTCACCATTATGCAACAATACCCACACACATGATACACGTTTATATGTACATATTAAGTACGCACCCTAAAATATAATTTTTATGGATTTTTTTTTTTCAACAAAAAGAGCAAATCAATCAAATTTTATACCCTCATAATTCATTCAAACTCTTTACTCTAGATAATTTCAAAAAAAAAAATTATATAAAATAAATAACAATAATCCATTTTATTTTTATGTTATCATTTTCCCCCCGCCAACATAATCATTATGGTTTCGAATCTGATGTAAGTTGTTGTTTGAAAATTTTCAGGAGGACGACAATTTATATTAAATAATTAAAAGGGCTTCTATTTCAAAATTAACGAAATTTTGATCAGATTTATCAGACAACAAAATGAAAAATATTGTTGTAAATACTATTTTGTAAATACTATACTATCTTATTATACATATGTATGTATATGTTCTCGTTTATTGACTTATGCCATATTGAAAGTATATTACATTATCTTATTGCAAGAAAATTGCCAATATATTTAACTTATCTCAGGTTACAAGTTTAGTAAAAACACAAGTCAGTTAGCAAATGAATGTGAATTAATCTATGGATCCTGGCATGTAATTAGACATAAGACATAACTAATAAACTTATGTACAACTTGTGACCGACCATCAAGTTGAACAGCTGAAATATCTTTTTTAAAAGCAGTATTTCCCCTTAGTTTTTCAATTAATACGCAAGTGTAACAGGACTGTGAAATGGGAACAATTTAACACAAATCTCTTATTTTTTGAGATACACCAAATTACAAAAGTAACCATCAATATTTTATAGTATCTTTTAAGGTAAAAAAATTGCCTCTTTTCCTATAATGTAAAGCCTCGGCATGATATCAATTTACCAACAAGAAAAAAAAATAAACAATATCAAAAATATAAAAGGGGTGTAATGTAGGAAGCTGACACCCGTCAAAAAAATAATAATAATAAAGTATTTATGATTATTAAACACCCAAAACAGCAGTCAGTTTTATATGTTACATACATCATATAAAATATATATGTTCAGAGAGAATAGAATTAATGATAATGATAATCTTATTCCATTAAAATATTATTTTTTGACAGTTGACAGTTGTTGTTGTTGTTATTATTATTAGTGCCTGTCGCTGAATGTCGCTTGTTCATATTATTATACTTTTTTTTTGGTGGAGGTTTTGTGCCACTGCAGTGATTTTTTTTATATATATGGTGAAGTAGAAATGAAAATCTACCTACGCGATTCAACAAAATAACGAAAAAAGAAATGAAATTGATTATTATTAATGAGAACTCATACCGAGTGACATGGCGTTTTTTTTTTAATGTTTTGTATTATTAGAAGTCCCAAGGAAGATAATAAATTTAAAAAAGAACCTATAAATAATATTAGATAGAATATATAAATATATGTAGAAATAGGAAATTCCCAAATTACAATAATTTTTCTTTTTCCATTTTCTGATTATTTATGAACTCGAAAAGATGAGTGAATTATAAAAAAGGAAATTGGTTTATTTTAATTTGTGTCTTTTGTGGATGCACATTTGAGAGTAACATAATTATTGTCCCTAAAGAATTTTAATAATAAATTTAGTTTTATTATGATAAAGTCAGAGAGGATTAAATGATTATTGGTGATTATGAATTTTGTTAGTTACTTATGATTTATGAAAAATAATTATGTTAAATTTATGAAAATCTTTTTTCAATTTATTTTTGAACTATAATGTAAATTATTTTCAAAACTTTCTGGTTCTCAAACAACACATATTTAAATATTCAAGTATGTGCTACTCCTACTAACTATATTAAAATATACTCTGTACCAAGAAACCAAGAAATTGCGCAAAAATGGATATAATTATTTTAAAAAAATGTAAAAAGGACCCTACGTTGGGCCCAAGCTTTCCCAACTTTGGTGTCCTAAGTTAGAAAATCCAGACTTCTCACTTAAATATACAATTTTATATGAAAATGCAGTGAAAAAAAATTACTTAACAAATAACCGATTTCACCATACCATCCTTTCCAAAGAAATTTTTTGTTACAGCTTCTGTTAAAATTATTCCTAATTTTAACAGAAGCTGTATCTTCCCAACATTAGAAACCTTTTAAGTCTGACTTCTGGTAGCTCATAAGCTCGCATTATTATAAATATTACGAAAGAAATCTGAATTTTTGGTATAAATTTTGTAAAAATTTTCTAGACCATCAATTAAAATATTAAAAAAATATATATTGCTAATAAAATATCGAATTAAATTAACAATTTTATTGAATCATTTTAAAAGTAAATTATAATTTATTTAGTTTGTAAAACATGTGTCTTTGTACATACCATCTTTTTGTAACTCATCTTCACTTGTAACATGTTTCTTCCACTTACAATACATTAAATTATTACTTATAATTTATAAATATAAAATTATCAACTTTCCTCCTTAATATTAATAAAAATGTAATTTTTATTAATAATATTCAAACAAAAAAAATAATATAAATTGTATCCTTTTTGTTTGTATCAATAAAAATTACAAATTTATTTATCACCCAATCTAATATATATTAAATTATTATATTAAAGAAATCTTTTTATTCCTTGTTGTTTTTGATACTGCTTTAAAAGCCTTACAAAATTTATGATATTTTTTATACTATTGCCTTCTATTACCAATTTTTTTTCTTCTTTGTGTCTCAGAAGACAAATTAATTTACCATTTTTATTAGACAGACATGATTTTCTTTTAAGCTTCTTCCTTTTATCACGTCTGTTAATCTATAAATTTGTATATATAAAACTGACATGATGGTTTTTTTTCTTCTTTGTTTTTACTTAAAGTACTTTTTACTTACTTAGTTTTTATCCACTGGTCTTGTCATCTTTAATATATATAAAAAAAAACCTTTAAAAAGAAAATCACCTCCCATTGAGTACTATGATGTCTGGGTTTTATAACTTTCTTTCTATATATGTTTAAATATCTCCCTCTGTGTATTATAATATTTTAATCATAAAGTCATACCACTTTTCATAGCATCAGCACCATTGGAAATATTTTTCCTAAATGGTTTTAATTTTTACCAGTTTTGAATTTTATGTGCCTATTTACTTGGATTTAAATAAGTATATTTTGTTTTTATGTAAATTATGTGCAACTGAATAAGTATACATTAGGTCAAAAATATCATTTTTTTAATTTCTAATTCTATATTAATCATAGAATAGAATTTTTATAGAACCTCCTGCTATGAAGATCGTAAATCATTAAATTAATAATTTTAAGAGGTTATTTAGAATAGAAATACATTAGAATAATTCATATTCTAATATTTTTAAATAGAAATTATGATAACAAATCTCGTTACGCGTTCAAATAATTCGGTATTCAATATTTTTTATAATCTGATTATATTTTAGAATTTAGATCCATTTATTTTCATCGAAATTCTAGAATATAATCAGATTACAAAAAAATACTGAATGATAAGCCAGGAACGGTAACAAACTTTTTATACCTTGAAAATGCCAAATTTCTTGCTATCTAATCATGCATTTTAATACTTAATTTCAGTAACTGATGAAAAAAGTTAAATTTTACTTGGCAACTACACTTCACTTACCATTCTTGAATTAGAAAACAGATAAGTAACTTTAATTTTAACCATTCAGTATATCGAAAATGTTACGTTACATGTCAGATTATAGTTGTGTGCAAATTTTGATAAGAAAGCAAAGTTAGACAAATTAGACAAATTTGTTGTTATGTTAGCTTAATCATTAGCTTAATTAATGAAATTTATATAAATGACTAGTTGCATTGAAATTAAAATTACTATATATAGACAAATTTTTCTTCAAATTCTAAATTTCATTAATAAATCAAATAAAATTAAATAAAATACAAATTAATTATCAACTATACTATAAATTATTTCTGTAAAATTATCAAAAATAAATCTCAAATTATTTCAAAATTTAAATAAAATCCAAAATTTGTTCATTAATTTTAACAAAAAAATATTCAATTAAAATTAAATTTCCGTTTTGCTGTTATCACTCATAAATGATAAATAAATGATAAAATAAAAAATGACTAACATAAAAAAAACTGTCATAAAATTTCATACAAAATTAACTCACAAAAATGTTGAATTTCCCTCTTTTTGGAATATAATTTTTGGTGGCCCAAAACCACTACAAAAAAACAACAACAAATACTTAAAAAATGAAAAAAAAACATTTTTGTTTTTATGAAAATAACAACAGAAAATTTTGACATAAGATCATAAATTAATGTCAGAGACCACCATTACAATATTTATGATTTATTTTTCAATTTTCTCCTTTCTCTGGGGTTGTCGTATAAAATTTTTCTGCCCTGTTGTGTTATGTTGTGTTCACAGTTCAATTAATTGTTGTTTTAATATTTTTTGGCCTGTCAAAAAATAAATTTTTTTTACAGACAAAACATAAAAAATTATATTTCCTATAATGATTTTTTTTTTAATGTTCATTAATTTTTTTTTTTTAAATTGTTTCATTCAATTTTGGTTAAAATCCTTATTTGTTATATTATTTTGATAGCCCAAAGTGATTTTCCTGCTATTGGAAAAATTGATTATGTTTAATAATAAAAAAAAAACCATACAATGACAAGCACAACATGCAATTTTTTTTGTATCATTACTGATGATTTTTTTTTTACAGATTTATATCAAAACAACAATGAAAAAAAATGATGTTATCATCATTATATTAAAAAAATTATAAAAAGAAATTTTAAATGCATGATAATCGAATGGGAGGACACCTAGGGGCAGATAAATAATAACAAAAAAATGTATATATATTTTTTTTACTAAATCGTTGTATTATAGGAATTTTAGGTTCAATTGGTCTTTTCACTATTTTTAACTGATATTTTCAAATCAAATTTGTCATTTCATAAAAAAATCCTCTTTATTTTGTGAAAATACCGAATTGATATATAAAAAAAGATCACAATGAATTCTAAAATGAGCAATTTGATATGTAAAAGCACAAATTTGAATTAAAAATGCTATTTCAAATTTTGTCTTTTCCCAAATGAAATTAATCCTTTTCGAAAAAGGCTCGTCTTTAATTTGGAAAATGACTAATTTGAATTGCAAAAGAACTTATTATTCATACGATTGATATGATACGATTGATATTTAAATATAAATAATTTCTCTATAAAAATAAAATACATAATTACAGGATGGGGATTAAATTTTCAGTTAAACAGAATAATTGACAAAAAAAAAATGTTTAGTCATATTTTTTCTGTCATTTCAAGCCATCATCCACCACCACCACCACCACAATTAGTCAAAAAATTCAACACAAATCGTTTATATAAAAAAAAAATATTGGGTTCAATTCTTTTCAATCATTTTTTTATATGTCTCCAGCGTTTTTCCACTTTCTTACCGTCCCCAACAAGTCAAAAAGGACAAACATATAAATAATAAAGAATAAAAAAAAAATTGCTTTCATTGTGGCAGTTAATCAAAATTTATTAAAACTGACAGCAAATTATTAATCATTTTTATATTTTAACTGAATTGTTTCGGGAATTTTTTTTGTATTGCTATTAACAAAAAAAAATGAATTTTCTTCTTGGAATTTTTTCGTTGTTAATTTTATGAAAAATATGAAAACGCGAAAATTATTATATACATATTTAAAAAACACGATGACATTTTTTTTCTCCCTTCATGTGTCCTTAAAAATATTATTTATTCAGGTTTTTCGAGACAAAAATATCCGACTTTTTCATTGAAATAATTTTTTTTTTTTGTTGACTGGACTTTTTGTAAAAGTAAAATATGATTCTGCCCAGGAAAGGGAGGGGAGAGAGAACTAATTTAGGGGTTCATTTACCCTCTGTTACCAATAAATTGTTCCTTTTTTTTTGTAGCGTTAGAAAGTTTCTTTAGCACGGATATCATCGTTAATTATTCTAAATTAATTATGTAATAATTCATTTCAGTCATTCATTATGTTTTCTGTTTGTCAGACAAAAAAAAAAGAGTAATGACTTTCAGTTTATAAGTAATAATTTCGATAGAACTCAAATTCTAAAATAATTTATTATATTTTTTTTTTTGATAAATATGTATAAGTAAAAAAAAGTATAGGAAAATGAATTTTAAGGGGGTTAATTATTATTATAGAATGTCCTTTTAAATATTCAAAGAGAGAATTTTAAATGAACATTTTGATAAATGAGATATTATTGATTTAGTGTTTCTAGTTATAGAATCAATATTACTTAAATTCGTAGTTGAAGAGATTTTCTGGAATATTGAAAAATGGATTTGACAGTTGTAATAAATCAAAATCATCCTGTGAGAAATGAAATGTTTTAAGTTTTTGATACATTATTTAGTTCGCAATGATAAAGGGAGAATTTACATTGGACATGACATTCAATTTTTAATCTATACTAACTAAAATACGGATTTCGAACCACAATTTTCTTGGTATAATTAAAATCAACATTTTTACCAATGTAATATTACCAAAGCAACATAATTTTTCAACTTAGTGGTACACACAGCTCCAAAAATGAGAAATTGATTTTCAAAGTATTTAACAATAACTTACTTTAATTTATAATATTTCAAGAATATTTGCAGAAATTATTAACAATTTTGGCTCTAATTACATTTTTGATCTTGGAAAATAGTTAATTTTCCTGCTCCCTTGTCTCGAAAATGCAATGAATTGAATTTGATTATCATAGAACAGAATTTAATTTTTATTTTCTTGACAAAAACAAAATCTAAACCCGGAAAAAATCTATACCAACATTAGCACAATGTCGAATGTATGACTATACATAGCATCACCATATTTTTTTTATAATCATTTTAATTAACATAATTCAGTAATATTTATGTACAAAGAAAATAAGAACTTTTTTATAACCATTAAATTTCTGTAATTTGATATTTTCCCTGACCAAAAACACTTTCATCAACAAAAATTTATATTTATATTTTTCATTTAACATACTACAAAAAAAAAATATTTTTTCGTTTATTATTATAAATTATTCACACATTTTATTTGTTTATATTTTATTTCTCTACTTTTGACTATTAATAACAATATCATTTAAAATTCTTTCCAATAAATCACAAAATGAAAAAAAAAAAAACTTCACAAAATCAACAAAAAAAAATTTAAATATAAATAATCATTCAAATATAAATTTATTACCAATCAATTCTTAATTCTTTTTTCCAACAAAACAAATATATAAATAAAAAACATATAATAGTGAAAATAATAAAAATAAATAACATATTTTACCAAAAAAAAAAAAAATATATTTTAACTTTTTATTATTTTGTTATTTGTATATCCGCCAATAATGAAGATTAATTTCAATTTTTGGTATATATAAAAATTTGTATACCAAAATTTTCATATGCATATAAATGTAAATACAAACGCGAGCATAATATTTGAAACTATGTGACACTATTTTTGAAGGCTTCAATTTCATTTCATAAAAGTGAAAATTATAACAAAAAAAAAAAAAACATAAAAATTTACCATTTATTAAAATAATAATAACAATAAAAGTTTTTTGGACAGTTTTTTTTTTAATCAATCACAATATGAAATCTGTCATTTGAGCGAGCAATCAATATATAAATCGATTTGGCACACCCGTGTTTATACTATAAAAAAAAAATTGGTATATAAACTAATTTTTTTTTCAGTAAAAATTATGGTTTTTTTTTTGTGGAATTTAAATTATGGTTTTTATATTTGAATATTTTTTTTATGTTTTTGAATGATTTCAACAAAATTTGTGATATTTTATATAAACAATATATATGATTTTAATTGCCATTTTATAAATTAAATTTTTTTTTAACTAGTTTTTCGATTTTAATATTATTTTTCGTTTTGTGATCAGAAATTATCATCAATTATTGTTGATTGTATAATAAAAATTTAGAATATTTCATTTTCTAGTTTTAAATTCACTCATTTCCACTATCATAAAATGTTTTTAAAGTCAATTTATGACAATGGTGAATTTAATTTTGGAAAAGGATGAATTCCGGATTGATTTACATTTATCTATTTTTGCAAGGAACTAAGGAGGAATTAATGAAGATTTTTTGGTTAAAATCAATGATTATTTGATCACAAATTAAAATCACTAAAAGATGAATAGGATGAGAAAATACCAGAATTCAGCCAGAATTATTTAAAATCTTTCAATTTTTCATTATATTTCCAAACCACTTGTTACTTGTTATTAGTAGCCCAATTAAATCTTATTTTCATTAGGTAGAAGTAAAATTGTCTCTTACAGAAGAAGTATATACCACAATAATTTCCAACTTGTAGGACATGGATAAAATAAAAACCATCACATATAAATAAGCACATTAAGTCTTATATTACATTCTTGACTAAAAACTTTCTATTCAACATGTCTGTCTTAACTTGATCAATGAAATTTCATGATTTATTTAATTTAAAGAAATCAATTATTTTCATCAAACATTTCATGTTTCGAACACACAACTGTTTTTTTTTCCAATTTTTTTTTTTCCAAAACTAATTGCAGTAATTTATGAATAACAAAAAAAAAAACACATTTAACAATAAACCATAAATTAAATGACATTATTTATATATTCATTGCGAAAATTGTCATCAATCTCATTCAATCAATTGTCCCTTTTTTGAAGCCAATTTTTTTCCTCAAACATATTTTTTTTAACCGGATATTACGATTGGTTACAATCAACATTATTCTGATCAAAATAACCAAAAAGAAAGAAAATTGCAATCATATAAATTTTATTTAACCAATATTATTTTTTCGTGTATATATAAAATGTCAAGGTTTTTGTGTTTTATTTTCCCCGTCATATATAAATTTTGTTTTTGTGACAAGCAAAACAAACAGTTGATGGTCATATAAATCATTTATTTGTGACCCATAAATTAAAACACAAAAATTTATTACTCCAGACAAAATAATTGACATGATCTCTTCAATATTGAAATTTTATATTTTCAAAAAATTTAAATTTGTTTTTTTTTAAATTATTTTGATACCAATAGAATTGAAAGCGATTTTGTAAAGGTGGAAATTATTGATTTGTTATGTTGAGAAAATCATTGATTATGCAAAAATATGTATTTAAATTATTTAGAAAATTGATTTCAATATTTTGGTTATGGTCAATAATTTCAGGGTTTATGTTAAATTCAAGTTTTGCCCAAACTACGGACAATGTTTTTAGAAAATCATAAATTTTTTTAATTTGATTTGAAAAATCTGAAAGAATTGGATCCGAATAATGTTATATTCAATTTCCAAATTTATTTTAGTCATTTTCCAAAAAAATTTGAATAATTTTACAATTAAATAAATTGAAAAATGATTAATTCAATTTAAAAATTGTCTAATTGTGGTGTATTTAACACAAAGTATTAAATTGAATTTTTCACAATGACTTAAATTGATTGATTTACGTAATTTGCACCTAGATAAAATAATTTTTATCACTTCGGTGTTAATAATGTTATTCTAGAACTTAGTAATTCAAATCAAAATGCATCTTCTCATATATCTAAAAATATCATCAGTTAATTTATAGATTTTCAAAGATTAAATATCAAATTATAGAAAAACCTCACATTATTTCAGCTTCACACTTTTATATCTGATTTCTTAACTACTTATTAAAAATCTCCAATTACTATAAAAGAAAACTCTAGAAACAATTGTCATTACGCTGTCAAGTTTCTTATTATGAATATTACAAAGAAATATTATAATCCTGACACTATTGAGTTAAATGATTAGACAGCATCATCATTACAAAAAAAAAATTTATAGAGATCAAATATGTTCACTAACTCAATAAATAATAGGAATCATTTTAAACATGATGCCACTGTAATATTACAATTTTCAATAATATCAGCTGTCAAATAGCACAGTAATCCACTGATTTTTCCTAGATAAAAGTCTCATCGGTAACATAACAAAAACATAGCTTAATAATAATTATGCAATTTATAGAAAATTCAAAAGATAAAAAATATAACATGTCAGAAATAAAGTTGGTATATCAAATCAAAATAGAAAAATTTATGTATCTTAACTTTAATAACATCACCTATCAAACAATATTCTTTATTACTACATTTTCTTTTAAAGAAAAACAAGAAAATGTCAATCAACACGCAGTAATGACTCTACAATGTACAAACAGCAAAATATTATTAGCCTGTACGTTATAAATAAATTCAGATGCCTAGAAAACTTTGATGTACAATGTATATTCCACAAAGATTTTACTATTATAATAAACAAAAAATTGTAAAACAGTAACTTTTCTGTCTGTCAAGTTTTCAGTATTTTTGAAATATGATATATAAAACCACACTAGACAAGAATTATTGTATACAAAAACGGATTAAGTATAAAATTTACAAACAACGTAAAATAAAAGACACAAACATAAATTGTGGTTAACAAGATTTGAAATTTTTTTTAATCAATATTGGCTAATACATTTACTACTGCATGCATAACCAATTGAATATTATAGGTATAACTAGTGACTGCTCTGACATGTTGAACATTATATCAAAAACTTTAATGAATGTTTGCAAAAAATGTCAATCTATAATATGTATATGTGTAAGGAAGGTATAATAATAATAAATATATCGAAATATGCTAATACCGAATGGGAAATATGAAATTAAGGATTATATAATTCAAAGTTAAAGTAATTTAAATTCATAGCTAATTGTAGAAGAATTTTCAAAATAATGTAGTTGTGCACTCTTGATTATTGGGACCCTTTAAGGTATAATTATAATGACAATGGGTTCATTTCGACTATCTGCTATTTACGTTTCCTTTAGTGCCAATATTTTTTTTTAAAAGTTAATTGCAAATTCTGATACAATTGAAATTTATTTAAACTCTAAAAAATTAATTTTTTCGATTTTTCATTTTATAATACAATTTCTAAGTCAAAATGTACATGAAATATGCTTTTAAATTTGATGTTCAAATACTATTAAAAAGTTTAAGTGAATAATAAGATTTTGTAAAAGAATAATGTCCAAATTCACCTGAAAAAATTTATTAATATCAGCTTAAGAGGTCAATTAGTATCAAAGGACCAACAAATTCAAAAATCTAATAATTATTTATTTCATCAGAGCTTTTATTAAATATCAATTATTTCACATATGAATTTAATCTGTAATTTTTGCATACCCATGAATTATATACTTTATATCCGAATGTCCAATCTACATTGTATAATTCTCTTTGAAATTTTATATCAATTTTGCTTTATACAAAATTACTAAATTACTCTTTATAGACAACACATTAAAAATACACCTTGTTATTATCCACAAAAAAAAATAATTATGACATGCTTACTTTTAAATAAATCTACAATCTAAAAAAGACTCTTAATAAGAAATGTTAATAACGCGCGTTAAAATCCGGACAGCAAAATGGAAACAACAATAAAAATGAAAAGCAAAAATAATATAAAATTATAAAATCATCATTAGACCTCGCCATCTCATACACTTTCTTTTTTTTTTGTATAAAAAGCATAACACATATTACCTGTCAACTCGTGTTAAATTGTACCTGTCATTTTATCTGACATTTTGATAATAATATTCAATGATTGAAGTTAATACTTTTGTACAAATCTGTCAGGTCCATGTCAAGACATATCGTTGGTTTTTTTTTTTTACCTTGTAATACCAATTTTTTTTTTTTAAATTTTTAAATTAGACATGAGGAGATACAAAAAAAATTTAGCCACAAAGTATATATAGCTATACATTTATTTTTTATTATGTTAAGTTGATGAAAAAAGATTATTTTTCATAAGACAATTTTTATTTTTATGAATATTGTGCAAAAGATTGTATAAAAAAATATGAAGGCACATGGTCACATCAAAATTTGATTACAAAAAATTTAATTAATATATAAATAGGAATCGAGATGATGGTAACAGTAGCTGTTTTAAAGTTTATATTATTTGGTCACTGATGGTTTTATAGAGAATAATTAATATAGTATAGAAATTAAGTAAATATTTATAAATTTGATAGTAAAGTAATTTAAGATTTTGATCAAAAATATTTACAATGAATCAAGTATATAGCAATATTGATCTGAATAAAATTTTTAAGGAAATTTGTGACTGTTTTTTACATTTAAAACTCTTTTCTAACATTACAGACTTTTTTTTTTATCTTATCTGAGTTTTCTTAAATATTTTTTGTACCATTTGCCAATTAAAATATTTAGTGACTAAAAAAGGATAAATTTAGATCGACTTTAACTATAAAAAACATAGTTACAGGATGTAATCAGTCAATAAAATTGATTTCGAAAATTGAATCAATTCAATAAAAAGTGATATAGGCACATTAATATATTTATATTAATTAATTATTTCATTACCTTTATTCAAAGAGTACACAAATAATATAAGATAACCCAATAAGATCATGCCAAGTTTTTTTCCTCCAGATGTCGCATTAAGCAGTTATAGGATAACAAATGAGTTTTTCGATGTATTAAGTCTAAAAATTACCAATTTTTTTATAATTAAATATAATTAAATAATTTATAATTAAAGAAAATTAATCAACCTTTTTTAATTAATTTATTTTTGTTGCCAAACACTCAGCTAAAAAAGTGTATAAATTACGTTAGATTTATTATTATTGCAATTTCAAAAAAAAAATATAGGTAATACTACCTATATTAATATTATTTTCATCTATTTTTTTACAATAATAATAATATTAGTTGAAACTGTGGTAGAAATTCCATTTAAACGTGATTCTATCCTATAACTACACTTTACGCCTCTACCGGGAACATTTTCGTTGGCATAATCAATTGTCTATCATTGAAAACCAACCACTTCAGGATAAATGCTATTTTTTCCATTTAGATAATCTTCTATACTCTTTATCTTTTCTTAATTCATTTCTGTCTACTATCAAATAAATAAACTTTTACACAAATACAATTTTTGTCAATTTGAATAAAAAAAATATCAACGAATATCAATTTTATAAGAACAACAAAATTAATATAAATAATATTAATTCTATATCTATTTATCAATCAATATGATTTAATTCTGACAATAAAAGTTAATTTATTGTAAAACCAATTTTTATCGTAATACGTTGTTACATCTACCTAATAAAATAAAATGAATCACTTTTGGTAATTTTTAACATGCTATATCAAGTTTTTTGAAAAAAAAGGACCTCCTAAAATATCTGTTATATGTATACGTATCCCAAAAACGTGCTGGGTGTATAATATAACATCATTTAAAAAAATTCAAAAAGGTAAAAACGAAGACAAATATTTTTAAACATTTTATCTCTTCCCCTTTTTAGTTTTTTTTTTTTTTTCATATATAATAACTAGAAAGGACGACTGATTGTCTATTCGCGTTAACGTTTATCCTTAATGTCATCATATGTCAAAGTTAGTGAAAAAAAAATATATTATATATTTATATAGGAGTCAGAATAGAGCACGCAATGACTTAATAAATCACCCTTAATTTAATTTTTGTTGTTGTTGAGAAAATTACTAAATAAATATACCACACATCATTTTGAAATTTATATAAGGAGAAGATATTTTTATCATTCTTCGAATAACAAAAATTTATATGTACAAATTTGGAAAAGGACGAAGAGATACTGGTGTGTGCTTATTGACAGCAGGATATTTGGATTTCACAATGTTGTCGTTACGGTTTTTATATATATATTTTTTGAGGTACCAAAAATGATGCTGATACAGACCATAATTTATTAAATACAATAAAAATTATCAATTGATGTCCTGATTTTTTATTTACAATAGAAACACACTCAGGAAGAGGTCCTTTTTATAAAGAAGAATAATAATATTTAATACCCTTATTACATACCGAAAATTGTAAAGAAGAAAATTAAGAGTGTCATTTTTCAAAAATTGGACGGAAAGAAAAATCGTCAGATTAATATTTAATAGTCCTATACGCTAAAATATTGTTTCTGAGGATATAAATTTACAGGATTACTTGAATCCTGTAAATTTATTTCTAATCAATTATGATATTTTTTAAATATTTAAATATATATTTTAGGTTTGGTAATGAACAATGATTAAAATTTGTCATCTAAGTTAATTTCAAAAAGGACTTATACGACAATTAACAATCAATGTAACAGAATTGATTTTTTTTTTAATACCCAAAGTTTAAAATATTTATCAAGTCAATATTTACCAGGTAAATTGGAACTATATAAATATATGTAGATGTAGAGCATAGAGGACATTAAGATAAATGTGAAAGTACGTTTTTTGTTCTTTGATATTAATTTCATGGTGGCCGAAAACAATAGAACAGAATAATAATAAATCTTTATAGCTTCTAAAATTAATGGTTTTTTTTTCAGCAAAAAAGATTTAATTTTAAAATTTTTGCACATTTACTCGTATAAGGATATTTCATATATGAAGACCAAAACAAAAAGAAAAAAAACATAAATAAAATAATTTTAAAATAGAAATGTAATAAACAAAAAAAAAACAATCATTTTTCATAGTGACACTATACTAAATTGTAAAGAGACATCTGCAGGCCCTTCTTTTTATTGTCCTTAGAGTCCTTATACATACTTTAATATATTTTAAAGAAATCAAAGATTATCTATGTATTATTGTGTTCTGTACTATACCAAACAAACAAAAAAAAAATCCTTGGAAATGAAATTATTTTATTTTTTTTGCTCAGTTTATATTTATTCTTCTTTTGACAGGATAAATACATTTGTTTTGTTAATATTAAGGATATGGATTCGGTGATTAATTTATCATTTTTGACCTATGCGCTTAATAATAATAACAATAAAGGATTTTTTTCTTCTTCCAAATTTTAACTACCATAACTTTTTTTTAGTTTTTAGTGCAATTAAATCCTTGAATGAAGATAGTTTGTCATCTTCTCTTTTTTTTTTTTGTTTGTTGGTTTGTTGCCCATATAGATCCTTGTTCATTACAACATATGAGTTTCGCTTCTAATAAATTATGACTTTTTATGTCAATTTTTAAATATAATAGTGTCCTTTTTAGCAGTAATCGATTTATCTATTTAAAAAAAAAAAAAAATTTTTCGATGTAAGAAAATTGTTAACGCTTAAATGTGGCAGAGGATATTATTATATGTCCTTTTTTACGATGGATATAACGATTTTGTTTTTTTTTTTGTGTATGTATCAGTATGATTAATCGTCCTTAATGACTTTTAGGTACATATATGTGTGTAAAATCTGGAAAATGTTTGTCATTACTGTTTGTGTGTTGTTCAATTAATATTATTGAGTTAAATAAATGGATATTTTTGGTAGAAAATAATATCTTGGTCGGATAATGCATTCTATATAATATATTTACGCATTTATCAAACAGAAAAGGAAATATAATTTCTTTGGAAAAATTATTTGTTTTTAACTTGAAGAAAAATTTATGTATGATAATCAATTTTTTTTTTTGTGAAAATTTTCGTTTGTCATTCGATGATCATTTTTCAAAAAAAAAAACAAAAAATGTATAAGACAAAAAAGTTTGTAGCATAGAAATTTTTTTTTAAATATAACAATGTTAAAGAATTTTTTTTTTTTTTTTATCCTTTTAATGATTTAGCTATTTTTTCTTGTTGTGTGTTAGAAAATTGAAATTTTTCATATATTATAATATAATTTTTCAAGGCACAGCGGAGAGAAATGTCTTTGAAATAATTATGAAAGGTGAATAATGTTTTCTTTTGTGTATAGCATATATTTGATGGAAGGGTTCATTTTTGATTGTGTATAGTTGATAGTTGGGTTCAATTGTTAATGTTTTTTACTACAATTTTGATGAATTATTATGAAATTTGGTTACTAATAAATATTTAAATACTTTATATGTTTAGTTTATATGTTGGAAACAAATACCATAGAGAAAGGTAAAATTAAATTTACTGGTGTTTTCTTAAAATAGATATTAGAACAAATTTGATTTGAAAATTGCTAAAAAAATTCCTTGGACAAGAAAAATTTTTGATTGGAATTTAAATTTAAATTGGTAAATACAAATTTAAATGAAGTTAATACCAAATCCTCTTCAAAATGGTAAAAAATTCCGTTGAATTCACAAATTAAGACAAATCTGCTATACAGAATTTTCATTTGCCTGAAAAATTATGATTTAGCCTTACAAAAATAATCATTATCATTTTTATATTTCAATTTTTTGATAGATATCCTTATTATCAAAACGATAATATCCTTTTTGTTGTTGTTTTATGTTTATCTCATTTCTTTTATTCAATTTTAATTTTTTTTGGCTTTTGTTTTAAACATTATCAAAAAAAAAAAAAAAAAACATCCTTGGAAAAAAAGATCTTTTGTTTTTTATGCTTCATCATCATCATTAAAAATGAATTGAACCGCACAAATTACAAAATAGCCTATCCCTATATAAAAACAATCTTATACCCAATGATAATGATGAGAACTAATGAACAGGACATGACTTTGGACACATGTTCCCCATTTGGTTTTTTTTTTTCATAGTCTGAGGGTTTTTTCTTCTTCATTTTGTTGTTTTTTTCTTTGGGTTTGTTGATGATTTAATGAGTGTAATGTGAGTTTTATGTAGATGATCCTTAAAATATCATACTGTATAGAAGAATAATTCATTTTTAAGGAATGAGAGAATTTATTATTAGTTTTCGGGATATTTTTTTTGTTTAAAAAATAAAAATTAATTTTATGGTTTCATGGAAAATTTTGTGATGATGACCAGAAGGTTTTTATTATTTTTGTATATATATGTATTTAGAGGTTATTTTGTTATTATTCCAAAATTTCAATCATACCAAGCGTGAAGAATATTATGCAAAAATGTGGATTTAAATGAAGAAACATATGTGGAGTTCTTATAATGAAGTAATAATTATTATAGAGATGATTTGGTTTTGTGATTATATTCTAGAATAAATGAGACTTCATGTAGAGAAGGATAAAATAACTAAGTATTTTTGCAAATTCTATAAAGTAATTTGCACAAGAAAATTAATAGTTTTTAGAACTACATAATCGCAAAAATATGTTTTAATAAATTTCATAAAATTTTATTCCAGATGTAATAGATAGTAAAGATAGTTTGGAGAGCATACATATCTCGCTATTTTCCATCTGTAAATGGAGTATTTGAATGTTTTTTTAAGAATTGATTGCTTTCACTAATAATTTAACACAATCTTTTGAAATTCATCACCGATTATGCTCATCCTCGCAAAATCTAATCACCTGGCCACCTGTTAGTCCAAGAGTATGGAATCCTACTATAGTATAGCCTATGATTTCATAATTTCATCTAGCTGGACAATTTCTGAAATCAAATATAGTATATGTATATTTAAAATTTATGTAATATTTATCTTTTCTTCACTGGAATCTAAATTTTCTTATAAATATTATTATTTTTTATTTTAATTTCCACCGTGAAAGTGAAATTATTATGGTTCACTCATAATGGCCTTCAAAAATTCTGTTTCCAAAAAATATAAACTAAAAGTTAAATTATTATTTTTTTTTTTGTTTGAAAGGGTCAAATAAGTTAGTGTTGTTTTATTCTTAGCCATCATCAATTTTATCATAATTTCGTTTAGTCATAAAAAAAAATGGTTTTTTCATAAATTTTCATTGCACAGAAGGGTGGCATTTCATTTTTCCAAATATGTATATGTATAGTAATTTTACATGAAAAATAATGTGAAAAATTATTGAAGGAACAATAAAAAAAAATGTATATGCATGACAAACAAAAATCACTAATTAAGCCGGAAAGGTTCTAATTTATGAGTTTTTTCTTTCTTATTTTACTATTTTTATGTAATATCATATTTTGTTGCTGTAACTAATTGCGTAACTCATGTCGTCTCTCTATATTCCATTTTAAATAAAAATATATAATAAAAATTCGCTCAGTCAACTAAAGATATTTCCAATTTTTTTTTTTTTTTTGGTACCCATGTTATTTTCTTTATTATCACAGTTTTTACTCTAATTTCATTTATTTAATCATTAAAAATTATTAGTCTGACTTGGTCTTTTTTTCTATATACGATGAAGAAAAATCAATGAAGTGACGAGTCATTTCAAAAAAACAGAGAAAGAAACATTAAAAAATAATTTAATATTATGTATATGTGAATAATTTTTTTAATTTTTACACTCATTAAAAATACATTTTTTTTGTTGGTATTTTAATGGAATTTCGAAAATAATAATTTCGATAAGGAAAAATAATTTCAAGTCAATTGAGCTATTTTAAATTGCTGCATCTTTCAAGTAAAAATGCGTCCTTTCCCACATCAAAATTTAAATTGCTGCATCTTTCAAGTAAAAATTCGTCCTTTCCCACACCGTACGTCGTGTATTAGGGAGAGGTCTTACTTAATACAAAACCTAAGTTAGGTAAGTCAATTATTTTGATATACAAAATCAATGTATGCTAAAAAAATCAATTTGGAATTAAAAATTATAAAATAAAGATTATTAAATTCGATTAATTGCTTTCGGTACATTCTCTATATTTCATTTTTAATTTCTATTATGGGTATATAGACAGATAATTTTTAATAATTCGTTGAACAGATCGGATAAGATGACATTCAATTTTTCCAAATAGTTTTCGTTTTATGATGGGAGGACATACATTCACTTTTTTTGATCCAACCAGAAAAAAAAAACATTAAATTAACAAACGATTATCAATGGAACCCAAGCCAAAACCAAAACACAACAATAATTTTGAATTAGTTTCCTTTTTGAGCAACTCAATTTGTACATAAATTTATTTTGAAACTTTTTGGTATAAATATATATAGATTGATCTCTTAAACCATGTAATTTATTAGTCAGTCATAATGTTAGTCAATTCATTATTTTTGTGATATGTGTATGTTGAATAAGCCTATTCTTTGGTCGTTAATTTACTTATTTGGAAGCTCCATAGTTTAATCTAAAAGAATGACTTTTAAAATAAGAAATTTATGGTGTCTTATAAAAAATTAGAAATATAACATTAATTTTTTAAAATTACATAATTTTAATTTGTCTAAGTTAAAAAAAAAGTTCTTATGATTTTTTGATTCATTTTAATTTTAAATTATAATTTTTATAGATATTTTTTCTATCTTTGCTTAAACTTAAAAGATATGCTAATTATAATATCGTTATAATTTATTGTAAAAATATTACATATTAATATTTCAAATATTTAAATGATTAATTTAAATACTTATCGTTAAAATTTAACTCTGAGTTTATGCGGTTCCATTTGTACCAAAATTTTAAAATTGATATTAACGAATATTTCCGAAATTGATAGTAAATTGCGTTCTAATTTACCATACTCTCGAACTATGCTGGTAAATATAATGGATAAAGAAACTATAAAATCTAAAAAGTATCAGCTTACCGATCTTTACTGGTGTTGCTTCCGCTGAAAGTATGACACCAAAATTATGACACCATAATATTTTATCTGCCTAGATGTCACAATGCACTTATAAGTACTTTCAACTACATATTTTAAATTTAAATCGAACATAAATTAAAATATTAAATTTAGATTTTTTTTATGAATTTGTTTAACCATTAACATAATACATACCTACCTACTTAAAATATACATTTTTTTTAATAGATGTGTTAATTTGAAAACCATGCTCTTTTTACTTATAGATGATACCTACGACAGGGTAATATCAATTTGCATAAATTTTTAAATAATTTCCAAATATTTTTTTAAGAAAATAAAAATATAAAATTAAAATATATACCACACACCTTGATTTTATATGTTAGGTATGGGTTTATACTTCTTTACGCCTTAATTTGGCGGTTTTCTTTAAAAGTAATTTTATTACCCAGATTTCCTCTTCACAAATTCTTTTTTTTTTTTTTTGTAAGTTAAGTGATATTTTTTGTTTATTAATATATTAATTTACAGTATTTATTCAACCAGAAACATTGAATATTATGTTTTTATCGTTAAAAAAATCATCATAAAATAATTTATGAAATTTTATTTTAATTACTTTTAATTTAATTTAATTTAATTTTGAGGATTTTATTAATTTATTAAATCCCAAATTATTAAATTTGCTAAATTATTGTGAAGCAGTGATATTTGGAATAAAAGTAATATCATTACCACGTGATTTTCTTCTTTGGGAGACAATTTTGTCATTTTTGTGGGAAATGGTAATGTTGAAAAATAAAATATGGGAAAATTTTGGGTTAATTTTGATGTATGGAAAAAAGTGAAACATTGGAAATTTAGCAGTTGATCGTCAGCAGTTAAGTTTTCTACGTAATATAAGAAATCATAGGTTAGTACACATTTTCATTACTTTTCATTAATATATTTATATATATATTGCTTTATTATTAATTACAATTTCTATAAATTCAAAAATGGGTTACTCTAAATAATGAAATGATACTTATATTTCCGCATACATTTCTGTAGTGATAAGTTTTTCAAAAATTAGGAATAATATATAAAGTCAGTAATTCACTATAAATCACATAAATTAGAAAAAACACTGAAAAATATAACAATTACATCCTATAACAATCCTACCTTACCAATCCACTGTTGAAGAATAGCATATTTAACTATAATTTTTAAACTAAATTCAATTTATTAATATAGGACACATTTGTATCCTCAATCCAAAATATAATAATATAACAAAATTAATTTTAGGGAAACTATTTTAGGGAAATTATTATTAGGGACATTGTTTTAGGGAAATGTTTTAGTCCGGTTCCCCGAAAATCTACAATCAGAACAATCAGAAAATGTATAGATTTAGATTGTAGCTAGAGTAAACCAGAAAACTTTGCAAGTTTAGGACCATATTTTGAACAAAAAATAAAGAGGAAATTTTTATTCTGACTTTTAAAAACCAATTCTACTATCCAACATTTTTGAACATATGGTAAATCTTATTACCAAAAATTTGTTTGAAATATTTTGAATTGTAAGTTAAAAGCACATTTTTTATTATGTAAAATCTTCTTATCAAATTTCCCAACTTTAATTTTATTGTCTTCTATAATAAATATTGTAATAAATTTTACAAATATAAATGTAAATTTATTAATATTATTTTTTCTTCAGTTTTTATTATTACGATTAGACCCTAATATAAACATAATTTAGTGAACCGATTTATGTTTGTTTTTACCATCATTATTTGTTGTAATAATTTTGTAATAACATATATATGAGAATGAGATATCTATTATAATAAATTTTTTTTTTTTGCTTTATTGTTAGGTATTATTTGTTTCTTCCTCAATAAATATTCATTTAGACCCAAAAAATTAGATTCAAAGAGTGAGATAGACCCCCCGTCGTTATAATAGTCATAATACAAAACAAAAAAATTATTATCATGGTTATAATATGTCGGTCTATGGTCTAAATTAGAGCTTATATACATTTCTAACACATTACAAATATCGCAATTTCAATTTTTCCTTAATGAAATATCACATAAATATTATAAAATTGTTTTTTTTTATGGGTTTCTTATTTATGGTGATATTTTTGACAGAAAATGTTTTAGAGATAAATAAATTTTTATCAATTAGCATAGCATTAAAAAAATAAAAAATTTTTCTAGGTTAGTATATAAATTTAAATTTATGACTCTGTCGGTGAAAAATATCGATGCACTAATTAAGTTTTTAGAAATAATATATTAATAAATTAAATATCTTGATAATAAATTTTAATCATATTTTAGAGATAAAAATAAATTTTCAGGTTGATTGATTTGAAATATTAATGGAAAATGTATTTTGAGACAAGATAATTTTTGGGCAGAAATTTGAAATTATATCTTCAGTATTTTTTGTAACAAAATTAATTATAATTTTTTGAAAGAGCATTGAAAGATATATTAGTATATTGTTATAGTATATTGATGTAGACCAGGAAAAGATGTAACAAAATTTGACTTTTCTTCAATCAAACATGAATTTTTCCATTGCAAAAATTTATGGTTCATAAATTTGTCACTAACGATGTAAAATTTGTTTCAATTCATCAACAACATTCAACATTTAAAATGACATTAACATCTACTTGCCAGTTATCGTAATCATAGCAATAAAATTTAAACCCTAGTTCTAACTTTCTCACATTTCAACATTATAATAATACTTCGGTAATTTAATAATCATCATTATCATTTTTTTAGGATCGCAATTAATTCTTTTAACAAATTGCTCAAACTATTTTTTTATTTATTTCAAACTTATATGTCATTCTCCTGAAAGTATATTAATTTTATCGGATTATTTTAAAAAATTCAGTATGATATCCTCTCTAAATCCACTAATAATTATAGGTTCTGGTGAGGTAAAAATTTTCACCCTTCTTATAATTTATTTTTAAGTGGTACTTTGTAAAGGAAGTAAAAAATTACAAAATTTATGTTATATGTTAGAAAACCATCTAATTAAAAATCGATTTATAACAAAATGACTCACCACAGCATACAAAATTAGATATGTAAAAAAAATTCTTTAATACTTTGTAACTTTGTTGTGGAATTAATGTTAAAATAAAATTATGGTGATAATAATCATTAAAAATTATCTATACGTAGACAAAAAAAGGTGATAAAATGTAATAATTATAAGATTCATAATTAAAGTATAATTTTTTTTTCTTTTGAAATTAACTATAAAACTATTTGAAAATAATTACATATATAATAATAATTGAGTTTTATGTAACAGTTGGCTTTTATTATAAAATTAGGGTAATATATATTTTGACGAAGATTCTAATTTACTGAAATTCGTTCTACTTCACTGACAAAATACCATTTTATTTTTGTTTTATTAATAGACAATTTGTATCTTAAATTAATGATGTTCAAATTAATGACTTTTAATTAGTCATTTGTGATATATAAATATCCTAAATATTAACATTGTATATAATATATACTATACCTTTATTTATATTGATCCCATGGGAGTGATAATTTTCAGTAGAGCTAAATAATTTATAGAATTTTAAATATGAACATTTTATTAATTGTAAAAGTGATTATTATTTAAAATATATACGAAAATAAAGGAATATTAGTAAGAATTTTAAATTACAATTTCAAAAGAACAAGAGAATATATATATATCCTCAAAATCATAGCATATTCCTTAATATACAACACAATACATTATACAAATTTTCATGTTTTGTACCTAGAAAATCTAATTAAGATCAATAAAAATAATGAGATTTAATTACATCTGAAAATTTGTATTTTTGTAATAATATTTTGCATATTATTAGTGACCAAAAAACCACTTATATTTTAATATATTTTCGGTCACTATTTTTCACATACCAAAGACTATTATTATGGTCTTTAGTCATACCCTTAAAATATTAATTCAAAATTAACCATATACACCATAAATGGAAGACAATTTTTTTTAAAACCAAAATAATTGCAAGATCTAGTATAGTAATGAAACCCATTTAAAATTCATTTGAGCATTTCATTTTATAATAAATAGCTTCATTTTGTTCTTGTCGGGCATAACTTATACTTTATACATAATTTACAAAAGAAAATTTATACAAAACTTGAAAATTTCAATTTAAATTTTACTTATGAAATGTGAATTTATTCTTCTATTTTAATTTAAAGGAACAATTATATAAATTTTACTACATAAATTCTTTTACTTCGTTTATGTAATAAATATGCTTTATGCTTCCTACAATCTAAAACAGTGACATAAATAACTTTTTTAAATTTTTTTAGGTTTTGTATTAGAGAGTATGAGAATTATCTTTATCATATTTCTTTTCATTTGAAATGTTAAATTTAAATTCATTTTGAATTATTTCATTTAAATTTCATTTTGAATTAAATTATAGTGGAAAATCCTTGCCATAAAAGTGTTGGGTTGAATGAAATAATGAAGATATAATTTCTATTTATGACTGTTTAGGAAGTTAATTAAAATTGATTTTTTTTTGGTTGGTAATAGTATAAAATTTTAGTTATGTTGTTGTATCGCATTAATTTTCATTGTTCTTTTCTTGATAAAAAATTAAACATACTTTGGACAGTTCGTTGATTTTGGCCGATGATGTATATAGTTAGAATTTAAATTTTCGTAGATTAAAGTATATTTTTGTGATGTCTTTATTTCTAAATTATATGGCAGTAAATTCCAATAAAAATTATTACATCATTTATTTTCGTAAAAATATTTATTTGCAATCATATTTTTCCTAGAATTATTGTAATTTGTGGGTTGAGTTAATTCTAGATCAACTATTCCAAGCTTTAATTGTATAATTACTTCAATTCCAATCATTATTTTCTTCAAATCTTCATTCTTCTACCAGAATTGAAAATTAAATCTAATTTCATCCACTTCCATAGAAGACAATTATATAAAATTGAAATTACTTTTCACATTTTCCAAACATAGGAAATAAAAATCTAATAGCAAAATCAAAATCATTAAAAAATAAAAAAAAAAAAGAAATCTTATAATTCTTGACGTCCAAAACAAGAATCCAATTAACTTTACCATTCTTCATCATAATCTATAATAATTTTCCTAACCGAATCTATATATCTATCCATCTGCACAACACAAACCAACATTATGAACAAAAAACCAAATCTTCATTGTGGTTTGTAATCATATTTCAATTAACACAGACAGTAGGACGATTAACAAAAAAAAAAAAAATTAATACATATTTTTTTAAGACCATAGAACCACACCGAAAAAAAACCAGAAAAACCACTCAATCAAATATGTCACAACCAACACAGAGAAAAAAAAACCTACGAAGGATGACAGAATATTTAAATTTTTCTCATATATCTTTTCAAATAAACACAAAAAAAAATATATTTCCCAGTGATAATGGTCTATATACGCTATCATCTTTGCTTTTGCTTATACATACATTAAATAAGTATACGAAAAAAAAAATGATTTTTTTCAAGCAAGCAAAGTCATCCTTGTAATTTACGGAGAATGAATTATATATATATATATATATATGTATAAAAAAACTGTCGGTAATTCTTGTTGTTATTTGGACATCATTCTGAACAGCCGTCAGTAGTGAGTTCAGCTTGTCGCTAATGTGTTATTTGAATGGCATAGTAATTCAATACTTTTTTCCACGAGAAACAGGAAAAATAATATAACTCACCTAATGAACTTTTTTATATATACAATATAAAGAAGGCAAACATACGTCATTGTGTAAATCATTTATTTAAAAAATATTTCAGGAAATTTTACAGTATAATGTGACTATGACAGGACGAAATTAACAGCCAGGTATTTTTGATGTGAGAAATGAAAGCAAAATACGTAAAAAAAAAATTAAATGAAATGTTGTTTTTTTAATGTTGATTGTATATATAATAATATGGAAAATCATGAAAATGAATTTAATATTTTGTTTAAGGGGTATAACAGTCATCATGAGAAATATTATTCACTGATGGCATAGTAAATATAGAGTTTAATTTCTCTTTACCATTTCATAATTATTCTAATATTATAATCTGTAAATTTTTGTTGTTATTATTGGTCCTTTAAGTATATTATTGGTCCTTTAGGTATTATTGAGAAATTATGTGTAATTGGTCACAATCATTATGACATTTGTATAAGCCATTTTGATATAATTGATATAATAAATTTATAATTTATAATTTAATTTTGGTATAATCATGACAAATATGTATTTTATAAATTTTTGACACAATCTGAATTGTCTTAAGATAGTTTTGCCAATGATACAATTAGTGTGGAATATCAAGAAGGATAATGTTATACCAAATATTACAAAATGTGCAGTATCACTTAAAATGGACAGTAGCGTATGAATAAAAGGGCGGACGAGCTCATTATCATGAAGTTGAAAATTTGAATTGGACTGGACATAGACATCTTCAGCTTCAGAAATATAGTAAGCCTTTGGCCTCAATTGAAATCTGCAAGATCCAAAGAAACGATAATTATATTTAGCAATACTAAAATTTGAAAGGCAGTACAAAAAATAAGACAAGATACAAGGTCTGTACTAGCACGGTATTATAATACAGTAATCTACAGATTAGATTTCCTACTGAAGTGGGTTGGAAACTTTACTCTATATCTATATAGTAAAGCAAACTTAATTATTATACTAGAATCAATGAAGATTTTATAAAAATTCTTTCGACAACTCTTGAAGAATTTCTTCATTCATTTAGTTATGAACAAACCCCATATTTTCTTAACTAAACCAAAACAAAATTTAAATTTAAAAAAATAAGAATTTCCTATAACAGTGAGAGAGAAAAAAATATAAAAATGAATAAATAATAATATTTCTGACAAGCAAAAATCAATTTACACACAGAAAGAAAAAAATTAAATAATTTTCTAACAGTGGAGCCAACTAAATAATCACACATCAAAAAGCTGCTGATGTGGGAAACAGCATGTCATATTATTTGACATTTTAGTCTCCGTGATGGCGGTATAAATGGCATATATAACCCAAAAGGTATACATAGCTTTGATGTTTCTCTATATATAACATAATATATCCATCCATACACAACACATATTGTATATTAGCGTTGGTGGTAAAAACGGAACACAACATTTCTCTTATATTGGTATTAGTATAATATAGTAAAATGCCAAGAGCATTTTCATCATCATTTTCTTTTCACATCATAGAATTTCTACATATATACAAAAAAAAAATGTTTTTGGTTTAATGATTGCTGTATTAGATTGACATATTGCAAATTGATTTTCATGCCGTTGTCAAAAATGTCATCTTTTTTTTTACGGTTCGTGGTTTCAAGGTAGTTTCTATGGTTATTTTTCATCTTCTAGATATTTGTATATTTATTTTTTTTTTCGTTTTGAAGAGTTTTTTGTGCTTATATTATTTATGCTTTCTGACATGTTTTCAACATAATTTTTGTTTACCATATGGAAATTATAATAACCAGAGAAAGACATTAACATTATTATTGTATATAGCTAGTGTATTATATGTAGTTTTGTTATTTAGAATAATATAATCTGCATTTGATGCGTGATACTTTTAACTAGTATACATTTTTGCTTATGGTTTTCCGGTAATGTTGTGATTTCAACCAAAATTTTTATGTCTGAAATTTTATTATTTGCAGTCAGCAAAAAAAAAAAATATAAAAAATAATTTACTAAGGAAATAATTTATATAAGTTTTTTTTTTTTTTGTGCAAAATTTGAGATGCTGTCATGCATTTCATATTTACAAAATTGGAGGAAAATTTTGCGTTGACAATAAACTCCGACAATGATATTATTTATATACATATATAATAGAAGTTTTATGCTTGATATATATATATATATATTATATATTAATTTTCTCTTGGTTATTAGTATTTGAAAAGGAAATTATGGTTATTTGAAATTTTGAAGTTTATTTATAAAATAATTTATTTGCTCATCTTCAAAATTTACGGATGAGTTCAATTTGAACATTACCCGCACCGAATTAAAATTTGTAATTAAAATATGAACTATAGTTAAAAACAATCGCATTAATTTAGAAATTTTGACGAATGTTGATCCATCATAATATAATTATATCAATGTTTTATTGTTATGGTAATGGATAATAAATAATTGTTAATTAAAATACAACCGATTTTAATTAGATACCTGATACCTCTATGTAAAGTTTTTCATAATTAATTTTTGTGAATTATAAACGAAGATTTTGAAATTATTTATTAATTGAATAAAATTGAATAAAATTGATTTAATTAAATTAATTATATCATAAAGTTTATGAGAAATTCATTGGATTTTAATAAGTATAAGTATACAACTAATATAATTGTTGTATACATATTTGATAATTAATGCGTGGATATTTTAATTAAATTTTATTTCTAATAATTTCAAATTTTATATGGAGCAAATAAGTTGTGTTGTGTTACTGCGTTACTGGTTTTCAATCATTCACACTTATTTCATGCATTTTTCCATAGTCATCCTAAGTCCTTGGAACCAAATGACTATCATTGGCGATAAAATTATCGTTAACATGTTTGAAAATTTGATTTTTTTTTAGATTTGTTGAAAGAAATTTCAATTAATGTCTAAATAATAAATTTCAAATTACATAAAATTTTAACAGATTAACAGGAATTTAGGAATAATTAATAAAAAATCATAGACATTAACAGAAGATCAACAGGAATTAACAGAAATTTTAAATTTTCTAATTAAAATTATAGACTTGCTAAGGCAGAAGAAATTAAATTTTAATTTATCTTCTAATTTTGTTATTTTTATCAACAAAAAAAACTAATATTATTTAAATCACTAATAATAGGAATATATTTAAATAATGATACCCGTACTCATTTTATTAATTTAACAAAATACCAATTTAAAGTACCTTTTAATAAAATATCTCAATATATCAAAAAATTTACTTTATACACTAAAGATAATTAATTTACAAAAATTCTATACATAAAGAAATTCTTCCTTTCGCAAAGAAAATTTGTGAAAAATAATTGAAATATTTTTGAAGATCATATATAATTATTAAAAAAAAAAACAACAGACATTTCAATATATGAATGCTTAATTATAAAAGTCAAAGTATTCAAGGAATGCCTTCAACTTAATTATTATTTTCAATCTACAAAAATATTTTTCAAAATTTTCAATTAAAAGAAGAAAAAAAAAAACAGAAACTGTCCATTCATCACAAACTTAAATAATAACTCAAAAAAAAAAAAAAAAAATGAAAAATAAATTTCCCCATTTTTCACACAACAAAATTGTAAAATACTTGAACAGAAATATTTAGCAACAAAAAAAAATAAAACAGAGCACCATTAACTTTAACTAAATTAATGCACACGTCATTGAAAAATACTTGACATGACAACCAATAATTAATCACTGCCCCCGTATTCTTAACGTCAACATTTTTTCCTCCCATTTTGTTTTTTTTTTTTAGTGAAACATAAAATGTTGTGTACCCTTCACTGTTTTTAATATCTCGCAAATAATGTAAAATAGCAAAACACCATCCAACAAATAAGATTGACGATTTTCTATTTTGTGCAATAATTTTCCCATTTTATATAAATAATTTATCCTTAAAAAAAATTTTTTTTTTTAAGTGAAATAGAAAAACAGAAAACGTTTTCAGACAAGTCATAATTATTCATTTTTTTTTATAAATTATCTTAAATAGTACTTCTCTTTATACGATGGATGCCATCTTTCGTGTTTAACAATTCTTTTTCTTCTGGCTGTGAAACAAATTTCATTAAGAGGAGCACCACTACCAAAAAGATATTTAAAAAGGAAAACATCTGTCAAAGTACTTTACGTTTACGCGATTCATATAATATTGCATGAATTTCGCGTGAATGAAGAAGTATGAATATGTTCTGTTGTGTGTTCGAAAGACATTACAGAGGAGGATTCAAAAATACTATTAATTGAAAAGCGAAACATTGGAAAAAGGGATTTCTTTAGTACACACAATTGGTGTGTTGTTAGTGAGTTTATATAGGAATGGGCTATGTTTGGTATTATTTGATTTTGATATATAGGAAGAACATCAATCATTATGTCGAAAATTGTTCAACATTTTTAAATTTCGTGTTGATGCTGATGATGGGTGGCAAATGTTTTATAAAAAATATAATATTTTTGTTATTGTTTCAATGATGAAGTCGCTTCCACCAACTTTGTAGTAATAAAGAAGTTTAACATGCAAAAATTATAAAAGGTATACTTTAAAAAACACATAAATTGATTGTTGACAATAAGCGTTCATAGACAATTTTTTTATATTTTATTTTTATATTTTAATGCTAGACAAGCTACAAAATTTGTAAAGAAGTTAAAATAATGTTAGTAAGATCGTTGAACAGTGCACTCTGCACAGAGTATGACAGATTTGGCCGATTTTTAACTGTGACCCTAAAGGAGATAGTAATTTTATGGACTCAAATTATAAAAAATTAGCTAATTTCGACAAATTTGATTGTAAAACTTAAGCAAAATCTTGAAAAATTTCATAAAATTTACAAAGTTTAGTATGTATTCACCATTATGTAAATTGTTTGGTGTAAATATTTTGATAAATGGATTACACGTTCAAACGTTTATATATTGATTCTTATATTTTATTTTGTATATAATAAGAAAAATGTATTTCAATTTTTGTGTTAAAGAAATTTTGTTTTTTGGTTGTTTTTCTTTAAATATATAAAATTAAAATATTTTATGATAAATTAACAAAACGTATATATATTTATTTATTTTTGTAAATGTAAAATAATGAAAGGTTTTTTTTTAAACATGAATTAGAGTGAAAAATTACAGGTGATTTTTATCTTTAACATTTTATATAGTAAAACGCGTCATGATTAAAAGATTTTTTTCTTTCATAGTACAATGATTATTAACGCGTGCTAAAAAGAGATTTTTTTTTGTGTTAAAATAAATTACCACAAAGTTTTCGAAATTCTATAAGTAAATAAATGATTTGTGGAGAACAATTTGTTAAGGTCCAAGCATTATTCATTAATTTCATTACAAAATTCATCAATTTCAATCACAAATTCATCAAATTTATCATCAATTTTAAGTCAATCAAGGGTGAGATATGAAAATGTATGTACCGATTTTTTTTTTAAATTAAAATTCTTTGACATTTTAGTCAAAATTATGTTACAATTTTTGTACTATTTGAGTTTGAATTATATTTTGGGAAGAAAATACCTCCTTGGAGAGTTTGCTTCTATAATTTTACATCGTTTTTCCTTCGTAAAATATTATCTCAGTATACTTATCATTTTGGTGGAGTTAGAAATCGTCCTTTTATAAAAAACATTGATGTTCATTCCTACAACCGTTGTCATTTTTGTTTACTTTTAATCCTGTTTCCTTGATATAATTTGAACGATAAATTTTCATACAAATATTTAACCAAAAGACACATTTCCCAAAATTCATTTAAACCCCTGAACTTATGTTATCATAGATTTAATATCTCGAAATACAAAGAGAATATCTATCAAAAGCACATAAAAAGTTTATACATATATAAATATATATTTTGTTATTGAAATTGCAATTAAGAATATATAAATGTTTGTTTGAATTATTAATTAAATTTTGAAATAAACGTTTACAACATTGTACCACCATAATTCTAAAAAAATTCATAGAAGCATTAAATCTGTCTACATAATAACTGACAGAAATATATCAAAAAGATATATAATTATTTGGGAAAATGAAAATCATGTACATATCTTTCAAGCAAAAAATTTATCCATGTAGGTACATAAATAAATAATATCTTTCTAACAAAATATTTAATCAGTTATTTTAAGCTTTCAGATTCAATAAAATATCAATTTACTTTTCGTTTCTCTTAAATTCCTTTTCAAATAATACTCAAATGTGATTTTGCAATTACAAGTATTTTATTTGAAAATCCTTTCTGTTTTTGGAAAATTATTTTATTTCTGATTATGTCGAAATGATGTTTTCCATAAATATAGCTTTTTTTTTTTTTATTTCAAAAATATTTCTATATTACGTAATAGCTTATTGGAAATTCTATAAAGTTTATAAAATTATTTTTGATTAGATAAACATTTATTTGTCCAGAAAAAAATTTGAAAAATTCATACTACATTTTTCTAATTTTCATCTTGAAACATTTTTCTGACCTCGGTTGAAAGATGCATTTTAAATTAGTGCTGATGGGTAGAGCTCAATTTACGAAGCTGAGTAGAATTTGCCAGGCTTTTTAGGAGGAGATATTTTATAATATTGCCAGGCTTCTGAGGAGTAGAATTTTTAAACACATTTAATTATAAAATTTCCAACTTACTTTGCAATGCAATTTTTTTCATTTTTCCTTATTGACACGATTTTTTAATTCTGCGGAAATTAAACAAGTCTAAAGACTGATATGAAATATGATATTTACCTATTTATTATGCAATATATATTATGAAAATTCTGTTAACAGCATTTCTTTCTAAGTTTTGAAGTCCTTTATTACTATATGACAAAGAACTACCTTATATAATTTTCCAACAATTCTAATTATCTAAAATCTTCATATAACAAGAAAAAAATTATTCTCTCCTTTTCATAATATATTATAAATTTTATATATTCTAGATTCAAAATACCTGAACATAGCTACATATAGGAAACAAAATTATTCTTTTTGTGAAAATTTTCATTAGATTTCCATCAGAGCTCTTGAGATTTTACACTAGAAAAGATATTCAAATTTTAATCTCTTTTATAATACTTTATTTTTGTTGTTGTTGGTTTATTTGAGTACACAAAAAAAGGATAAAAAAAATAAATAAATCTTTTCTACATAAAATTGCAATATACTTGAAGTATATTTGTATATACACAATTCCTTTTTTTGAGCTTAGAAGTATTTAATATCCTTTTACAAAATTTTATTTCCATATAAATAAAATAATAATAAAAAGTAAAGAGTTCAGGGATAAAAATAATTCAAGGAGTATTAAAACATGCACTTAAAATATTTGTACTTCAAAATTGTATAATGTAGAAAATTTCATATTATGATCAAAATGATATAATATTGTATAACAAAATGAAGTGCATTATGGAAATGTATTGAAGTCTTCTCTGTTTTTTAATGAACTGGGGAAAAAAATTGATGATACAAAGAATTTATCAAGTCTGACATGAATGACAGTTGGCTTACTATGGAAAATGCTAATGTGGGATCTAACATTTCCGACTTTCAAATTATTTCTTGTCTTAAAGGCAAAAGAAAATCCTGTGATATTTTCTTAAAAAAACGAGAAGTAAAGGATCAACTAAACAAGACTTACCAACCATAATTTTAGAAGAACTATTCGAAGAAGCAATATCATTAGTATGATGTATAATTACACAGCTAGAGATACCAGGGATTTTCCTATTTTGTTGAATATCGAATCATCTGTAGAAATTGTGTGAAATTATAGGTAGTTAACCATTAGATCTACCTAGTTTAGTAACATCAACCAGATCTCTGCATGAGACGGAGATGAACCTCATAAATGAAGTGCAGATCGACTACAAGTATGAGGACTAGGCTAACAATAATATATCGGGAGAGATCCATTATTGGAAAATCCAAACAAAATGATCCAAAATTTTCATCGTGAGATTTAATTCCTCAACGAATAATAATGGATAACTCCTTTTCCGATAAAAACAAAACCTATGATCATTCCAAATTTTTTCCAATGTATATACTTTGCCTCAATTCGTATTTCGTAAGCAACCCTATACAACTTTTCAATCTGTATATAAAAAAATATTTTCGTTCTTTGAAAAATCTCATCATTGTATCATAAAAAGGAAAACGATAGAAATCGGATGCGCATCTCAAATCTCTTTTATTCTTTTGCAAAATACATAAGAAAATAAATTTGAAAAAAAGGATAACTGGTTAAACACGCAAAAGTACCTTTATTTTAGATTTTGAAATGTCATGTATCAAATTAAAATTATTTTTTTTTTAAAAAGGACGCAGAAAATCACGATGACGATGATAAACAATGAACACTTACTTTAACAACATACAAAATTTTATTATAATAAAAATAATTCAAGAGTTAAATGACAGCAGCTTTTCACATTAGTAGCCTCTTTTTTGCGGTATTCAAAATATACAAAAATAATAATAATATGTTCTCAGTTCATTTTAGGGGGTATTAAAAGTCAGACAAAGGTAAAGCCGTATGTATGTATGTGTATGTGTAGCATACTGAAATTTAAAAAATATTACAAATAATATTCCCAGTCTAAAAGAGGAAATTGTTATTTTGAATATAAATTGAGGATAAAGGGTTTTTTGTTTTGTTGGCTTCTATGACACTTGAAATATATTATAATATTAAAATAAAAAGAGGTCATCAATTCATGTGTATGAAAAGTCCTTGTGAATTGTTTGGTAAAGGATGTTCTTTACAAAATAATTTTTTTTTTATTATTGTTAAAGAAAATAAATAACTCAATAGTAAAAAAATTTTTAAGTGAAGAAGGTAAAAGGGGTTGTGTGTGTGTGTGTGTGAATTGTTATTAATAAATTTTTTGAAGTTTTAAATTATATAATTTAAGTAGTTAACCCATTATCTTAAGATTTTGTATATACATTCGTGTACTTAGTTAAGTGATTACAATTTTTTTTGATGCGATCACATTATTGAAAGTAAATTATATTTGTTCATATTATAGAGACTAAATTCTTCAGGACATTTTCTATTTCTAAAAAAATACTCTTCGATTATGAATATGTTAATGAGCGAAAGAAAATGAATATGTTAATGAGCAGAAATTGGTTGATCTTAGTTTATGAAAGATCTCATTCACGTTTGATATTTTTCTTTAAAAGTCCTTTAAAGTTATAGCAGCTTTAATTTATTCTGACTTCCTTGTAATATATTCATTTAAACAATTTAGTATTAATATATTATAAAAATTAATAATTAATATATGTACTAGTAATTTACTATCGGAATGACAAGGGTAAACTATTGTACGGGACATTGTTAATGTGTTTACAGTCTATCCTCTTCAAATTGAGAAAAATTGGTATTTATTATTTGAAATTTCCATATTTTTTAATGCCAAATTCTAATTTTTTTATTTTTTCAGATTTACATGATACATTAATTAGAAAGAACTACAATTTGGAAATTACAAATAATTTAATTACATTTAGATTGAGTATTTGTAAACAAACCTAAATGTGTGCCTTAGATGCCACCATATAAAATATATGGAAAATTATTTAAAATTTCTATGAACTGACAACGAAATATAAAATTTAATAAATTACTTCAACTCTTCAACGATTTTATTCATAACCAAATAAATGCATCAAAGGGTTAAAATAAATTATAACAATATTTTTCTATAAATTAATATTTATCTATCATTTTTATCACATATTTATTATATTTGTCATTGAAAATGAATTAAATTTAGTCTAAAATCATTCAAAAACCCATAAAAAAAAATAGTGAAAATTTATTACCCACCAAAATGTGATTTTAACAATTGATTTGACTGACAGAGAAGGGCTGCAAAAAAAATGGTTATACAACACTATTATTTATGGGTGTTTCTTTTGCTAAACATACAACAAATTTATATTTTTCTACTTTAGTAAACAACATAAAAAGGATACTTTTTAATGTTATTTTAAATTTTAACAAAAACATAAAACCATATTTTTCTCTTTTAATGTAACCCCTTTTTTTTATTTTACTTATTTGAAACATTTTACCATTTTTGTATACTTATAGTTCAGCTTTCAATTTCAATTACTGGTGAAATGAGATTAATTTATTATTATGTGTCATAGTTGGTGCGTGTATATATCGGTTAAAAATAAGCAATGCTTATTAAATTCTTTTTGTATTTGTTCTGACACTTAAGGACCTTTCTTTAGTAAATTTTACTGTTCAATTTTACTGAATTTTACAATGCAAAACTTCTATATTACGGAGAAAATTTAAATTATGTATTTAAATTTTTAGAATTAAATTTGTTTGTTAAATATATTTTCTATTGAAAAACTGGAAATTATGAAATTAAATTGTGGTGTGAAAATATTTTTATTAAATCGAAAAATGAGATTTATATAAAAAGAAAAGGGTAAAAAATATATTATACATAAAAATTATATTACAATGAATTAAAAATTTATGTTACCTAATGGGAAAAATTATGTGGTGCAATTAATTTAATGAAATTTTATATTATAAAAGGGAAAAAATTAGAATTTATTATTATTATTTTAATTTTATATAATAATAAATTTAAATTAAATGCATTTCTTTTATCATAAAAAGAAAAATTTACATTTTAATTGATTTCATATTAAAAAAAAGTAAACAGACACAAAAGATAACATAAATCTTAGAAATTGAAAACAAAAATGTTTTGTATTGTTATGGTATTATGTAATAGTTATTTTTTTATACTGTGTTTCTTTATTGAAATTATGATAATTTAAAATAAATCTTTTATTATTATTTTTTGGATTTATTTGAATTTTTAAATGAAATTTACTATAAGGATGTATTGAATTTCTCAATTAATAGTTTTAAAGTAATGAACATTTAATTTATTTATGAAATAATTTCTGAATTTTGTAAATCAAATTAGTGAAATCCAATTATGCATTTCACTCTCAACATTCAAAAAAAGAAGTTATACCAATTTTCTTATTTTTAAAGATGACATTTTATAGATTATTCTACAAAAAATGATATGCAAAAAAACAATAATTCTAGCATATATTTGACACTAACTAATATAGTTAGTATATATATTATATGATTTTAGTTTTTAATTTATAAATTGATACAAAATTGTTGTAATGATTTTACTTTTTAATTTATAAATTGATACTCAAAACCATTATTTACTTGGAAGTACATATCTTCATCGAAATGACCACCAAATAATGAATATATTGCTCATACCTTAGCCACTTGCCAATTTTTACACCAGATTTATCAATGTTGTTATATTTGGAAATTACGTGGTACTTTTAATAGTACTGGTATTGATAAAATATTAAGGTTAAAATTTAATTTAACTTTTTATAAGTAGTTCGAGTTTGATCAGCGTAAATTTGGTAATTCACTCCTGTTAATTGGTAATTCACTACTGACTGTTAAATTTATTTTTTATCTGTCAATTTAGTTACTAGATTACCGTCATTTTTGGACCCGTCACTGGTTTCGATAATCAACAATACTAAATTTACTCGATTATCATTTCTTATTAATAATCAATGATAATCATTATCATTGTCAATATATCACAAATCATTGATTATTTACAAGTATTTTCAAACTTCGAAAATAAAAAAAGGACTTAAATATAAGTCTCCTTTAAAAATTTACACTATTTCTACAGCGGAAGGAAAATGTAATTTTATACTATGAAATATTTTTTAAGATTTGTTTATATAAATTTAATTCATATAAAACGGAAAAAAATGAATATAACAAATAAATAAAGTCATTTTAGTCATTTTTTATTTACATAAACAACAATTTCCAAAATTACTTTTACTTGAGTAAAAAATTTCTATAATATTTTTATATTTATGTTCTCGAACTCCTCATGTCATCATCAATTTTGAATTTAATCTTTTACCATTTTATATAATTTTCTTTTTCGGATATCCCCATATCCATATACAATAAACAATTGAAAAAGAGACCTACATCAGTGCCTTAATATTGATGTTATATACTTCTCTCATATATAGCTCCCCATTTTATTCTCCCCAGAAAATTTAAGGTAAAGGAATATTTTTTTTATTGCATCATCAATAAAAAAACAAAATTGGAAAAAAATAACTTTACTTACTGTACATCAAAAGACGGAAACAAACAAACAAACCAAAAATAATAATAATAATAATAAAAAAAAAACGTTTTTAAAAATTGAAAATAAAACGTAAACTAAAATTGACAGCCGGCATCGTTTAAAGTGAAATACAGAGATTGTGTTTATGTGCCAAAAAATTATATTCATGATATGAATGAATCTTTTGATCTTTTACCGCACGTTATTAGTGGGTTAATTTCAACGCGTCGCGGTATCTCTAAAACTAATATAAAAAAATCATTTCGCAAAAAAAAAAAAAAAAAAATATTAATAAAAACTTCCTTCTTACTACTACGAGTATATATGGTGCAATGGTATGACCGATTTTTCGTTGTCTGTCAGTACTTTTTTTCTGTTAGCTTTTTTTGTATATAAATGTCATTTTATTGCGAGTGTCAGTTGCAAAAAAAAACAAAAATAAAATCGTTTTTTTTTATATAGTTTTGTCGAAAAGCGTCTTTATGTACTAACAGAAATTGCAGCATAGCAGCATAAAATTCGACTTTGATAGAGCGCAGTGAAAAAACAAAATAGACATTTTAATGTCAGTATTTTTTTTTAAATGTTTTATACGCGAATTTGTAATGTCTGTCTTAATGTCTAGTATATTTGACACTATGGCAGGTCTTTTGAAATGTAATTTAAATTGTAGAAATTTTATTCGTTACTTAAATAATTTAATTTTGTTTTTGTTTTTTTTTTTTTTGTGTTTTTCATTCACAATTATTATTGCAGATAGTTTCTCATTGCAGAGAATTATGTAATGTGAATTTATGAAAAAATAAGAGGATTAATATTTTAGATGTGAACATTTTTAGCATTTATGTATGTCAAAATTTAAATGTTTTATTTGGATTCAAAATGCTTGAAAATAAAATTAAATTAATTGAAATGAAATTTTGAACTAATCGTTAACAGTTTTTGATCAAAGATCATTTGTAAATATACAGAGCGGAGTTGCTATCGCAAAACAACGAACTAAGAGAAGTCGATCTGTTGGATTGTTAAATTGTGAATGCTGAGAAATATAATTTGCATCCATTTTTCACACTAATTCTAGAAACAAGAAATAGCTATACTTTTAATTTACGTATATATAAATAATTTTTATTGGTTTCGAAATTTTCGAATTTCTAGAGAAAAACATTAATTCAGTTCAATTGTTCAAAACCTTTTTATATTATTAAACAATTTTAAGGTAAATTAAATTTAATAACCTTAAAAGAAAATTTTTATGAATGAAATTCCCATAAGTCCAAAAAACAAAACAACAACAAACAACAACAAAACATTACACAAAGAAAGTAGTCCTTTTTTGGCACCTTTTTTGAAATATTATATTCTGCATTTTCATTTAACTATCATAAAAATAATAGATATATATTTTTGTTTCCATTTTTACTTTATATAAATAAATTACTTTTTAAAATAAAATTATTATATTTTTTTACTACCCTGAGAGAAAGAAAGATTTTTGTTTTTATGGTTTTATTATTATTAAATTTATGCGATTTTCTTTATTTTATGTAATAAAAAAATATAAAAACAAAAAAAAAAATTATAAAAAAATACAATAACTTCCCATTCACATAAAAATCAGTGAGCATTGTACCATATATCCTTTTTTGGTTTGGTTATACGATCTTTTACTGATTTCATTTTTCTGTTGTTGTCTTTTTGGTAAGTTTGTAAATTTATAAAAATATATAAATAAAATTGAATTTATTACCTAAAAAATAAAAAAAAACTGAATTTTTATTTTTGATAAAGATATAAAAAATTATGAGATTTTACAAAAAAAAAAAATCAGGTAATTTTGAAGATAAGATAAAAAATGAAGCATCATTTTAATAATTTACATTATTATTTTCTTATGATTTCTGTGAATTTAAAATAAAAAGGCTACTTATTAATTATTTTACATAAACCGGAATGGAAATTCAATTTTTAAGGAAAATAATATTTTTAATTTTTATCTCATGCAATATTTTTTATAGGCAATTTATTTTATATTACTTTATACCAGTTGACAAAGTTTTATTAAGGATTTCTCTTCTGTATTGAACATAATTAATCTGAATCAGGGTTTTTTCTTACAATATTAAATCAGTTATTCCAGGAAATAATAAAGGGATGGCGGAAAGGAACTGATACTATTCAAAAATTACAGAATTTCTTTTCAGACTAAGCTAAACTGTCGAATGTGTGGTGGATTTGATCGCTTGTCATACATTAATATACAGAGGTCATTGCACAACTTGATTATTGAAAAAAGATAGTATTTTTGTCCTAAAAAAGACTAAATTCTTTATAAAAAGACTGATATTACTTTTACTTGACCTATGCTATAGGTAACAGAATTATTATTGGGATAACAAGAAATTTTAATTTTTTACCACTAATTTCGAAAAAATATTTCATTTGAAACAAATTCTACAAATTTTTATAAAATTGCTGAGTATAGAGATTAACGCATTTTTGGAAAGATAGTTAATTTGATGATCAAACACAACTTTTTATCGATCATAAATTTTCTTAAAAATATTCTGTAAATGGTTTTGATCAAATATTATTCACACTTTCCAATATAATAATATTAACTAATTTAGTCATATTTTTATTATATAATATTTCCTTTTTTTACGATCATAAATTTTATGATTTCATTTTATTGCAATAAAAAAAATTCATTAAATATATATTCACAATTTTTTTATGTTATTATATTTGAAAAATTGATGCCAAAAAAATGTGTGTGTTCCTCTCCCCAGACATAATATTGTAATATGTAGTCGTCTCATGTATTATAATAACTTTTATATATTTATAATAAAATTGTTATTGAAGCAATTTTATGACGCAATAAAACCAATTTAGAATTTTTTTAGTTGGCCTAATATAGAATAGAAAAAGGCACTTTTCTATCATTTTTTTTTCTTAGTCCTTATATGAAACTAATGCAATCATAATTCATTTATATTTTTTTATTGTATAGTTTGAATGCCGACAAAAGTGTAATTATCATAGTAATTCAGGTATTTCTTGTTTATTTTTATGATTTTATTAGATGTTGTCGGTAAAAATGATAAAATAATCAAGAATTAAATTTTTTTTTTTTATTAGTAAAATTGCAATTTTTATAACGTTATTATATTTATTTATGTTGTAGAGAAACACAAGGAAAAAATAATTGTTCAATATAAATATATGATTCATTGTACATTTAACGGACAATATGTGGTGGCTATAAAAATATATATGAAAAAAAATTATAGTTTATTATGTGTAATAAAATCAATAAATTTAATGAAAGATCAAAGAGAAGACGAAATTTTATATTATTAAATGGTAAAATTTTAGTTATGTAATTTGCATAAGTTTTATATTTTAGGTGCCATATTTTCAATTGCTGTTAAAACAGACTTTTATTGAAGTTATATCCGGTTAAATAATTTACGTGACGAAATCAGATTAATATTTATTATATGTACTTATATTTCATGTTCATCTCGCAGCCATATACAGGCGTTCCTCGTATTATAACACGGTACTTAGAGAACACGGTTTTGATATTACACGGTACAAAATTTGCGATTATTATAACACGGATATGATATTACACGGTTTCGTACAACACGGCTTCGATATAGCACGGAATGAATTAACCGTTTTATACGAGGGACGCCTGTAATTTTATATTTACATCAATTCGAAACTACACATTATCCCTTAAAATGGTTCATGTGCTGTTAATAGTTTACTACAGTCAAGAGTCCAAAAAAAATGTCTATACTTTCATATGAATTTGCAGTTAAGATTCCAGTTCACATAATTAATTTTAAGCAGCGAATAATAGATTTAAATTTGAGACAACGATAAAAAAAATTCTTATCACTTCAATTTGTAATTTTAGAGTCGGGAATATATGATTTTGAGCTTTAAAATAATTGAATTTTGATTTTATATACATAATATACATAATATATAATTTATTTCACTACTTCAATTCATTGTTCTAAATTTTTTAGATATTTTTAATGAAATATTCTGGCACACAGATAAATATATATAATGCGTTATCAAAATTCTCTTTAACAAATCCCCATTTCCATTACCAAACCTAAAAGTCTTCTTTGAAATGTCCATATAAATTTTAAGTCGAAAAAAATTTAATTTAATTTATAACTTAACTTGTCATTTTATTCTTGTCTGGATGGCTGTGGCTTTAGAATAATTTTTTTTTGGGCATTCCTGCTGATTTTCTTTGATTTTTACCGCATACATTGACGCACCAGCATTTAATTTGTGGATTTTTATGTCCACCTAAATACATATATTTTCTATATATGAATTGTAATGCTTCTGTCTTAGAATTTCAACAAAGTTATTAAGTCTCATATGCCTATATCATCTACACAATTTTGTATTTTTCAAATGCGGTGAATCCTAAAAGGTATTTCGTTTATAATCTTGTATAAAATGTGCGAGAAGCGACTTTTTGACACGCAAACAATTGAAAAGAAAAGATGAAATCCTTTTTTTTTTCTTCTCTTATTTAAGCTGCGTCATATGTTTTCTATCTTACCAAAAAAAAAATGTTTGTTTTAAAGAATTGTTGATCCTAACACAAATAATAAAAAAAAAACCCAAATTCGACTGTCAAATTGCATTTTTAAAATAGATCTTTTATTATTGTTTGTTTTTGTTAGAAGTTTTTGAGATGATTAAAACAAGGTCGGGGTTTTTTTTTCTAGTGGCATTCAGAAAAGACAACAATACAAATTTTCAAAAGGAAATAAAATGTTTTTAAGATGCGCGCGATGAAATGGAAAAGTAAAATTAATAATAATAATAATATCGAAATCAAAGACTAAACACCGCCATCGAAAATATTGGAGACAGATCAGAGCTATAACTTTGGGTAGCGGGCCATAGGATAAAATGTCGAAAATTGTGAGAAATCTAAAGAAATTGTTTAACTGGCTCTAGTATAGAAGGCTCAGCATTAGAGAGAGAGAGAGATTAGTGTCTTGTGTATTATCTTGATGCAAGAGGTGGATTGCGAGCTTAGGATCATGTTTGTGCAAGTTATATAACACATATTCGAAATTCCCATTTAATTCGCTAGTGCGATGAGTACACTGATATTGGAAGGTCTCACAAATTACCGAAATAGCTGTATCTATTAGAATTAACTGTATCTAAATTAAAATGAACTCGCCGTAAATTTAACTTGGGATTGGGAATGATAAAAAATAATTCTATAATTTAATTTGTGGCCCGCTAACATAATTTCTCCAACCCTATAATAAACAGAAATTAAATAAAAACCAATTCTTTGAACTTGCCTTCATTTTAACTTTGACTACTGTTTGTAATGATAATAATTTCATTTTTTTTTCTTAAAATTTTCGAAAATTTTACGCGTGATGGACGGTAGCTGTCATTTGATTCAATGATAGAAACCACCAGGTTTTTTTTTTAAAAGAACTTTGATTCATAATTTAATAATCTATAGATGGAGCATTAACATTATGGATTTTTTTCAATTGAAGTGGTTCGTTAAATCGATGGGATGAATAAAGAGGTTCATTTCTTAATTTAAATTAATGATAATATTTCTCATAAATACAGGATGTTTATTTTTAATAAAAAATTTATTATTTTCGGCATTATTTGTTTTCATTATTATTTTTCTGATTATTAGTCGAAATATTATTAAATGTTAATTTATTGTGACATTTATTAATGATTTGGAACATTTATTTCCAAAAAAAGATTTATTCTTCATTATAATTTTTGAAGAGACACAAATGGGGATTTTTTTTTTTTTGGAATGTCGAGAAGGCATTAATTTGATATGACATTTTAATAATCTTGAATAAGATTGAGATTTAATAGAATTTTTAATAAATTTGACAAAGGTGCGGGATTGGGACAATTTGGAAAATCGGTTTATCATTTGTGTTTATGAGAAATTTTAAATTTTAAATTTTCTTTAGTTTCATAATTCAGATAGATTTGTAAGGAATATAAATTATTTGATTTAATTATGAACAAAAGTATATTTATTCATAGGACCTTTAAATTAAAAATCTTTTGCAAAAAAAAATTAGGTCATTTTCTTTTGGTTATAGAAAATTTAGTCATCCCCATAGTTTGTGGTAGTCTATTTATTATATTTCTAAAGTTAGTTGTTTGGTTCGTGCTGTAGTGGATAGAAATTTAATATCTTTACCCCAAATACGAGTTATAAATATTAAAAATTCCACTTAATTCCAAAAAATGTTACCAATTTTAAGGACATTCTTTAAAATAATTACCAACTATTAGAATAAAATCGATTAACAAAAAAAATATCAACAACTACAAAAAACACTTAAATTTATTAAAAATTAATTTTGCTTAAAGAATAAATTATTTTATCTTATGAATATTTTAAATGACATTATTCAAAGACAACTATTTCCGCCCACACTTAAACAAAACTATATAGATTTCAAGTAATCTGATCTTATAGTCTATCTAAATTACAAGATAACACAGCAAGGATATACCACTTAAATTAATAATTTATTTGTGCATAAGTGGTGAGTATATTACTCAACATTTGTTAGTCATAAATTTAGTTAAATAAATTATATGGTATACAATGTAATTCTGCACAAAAAAAACTATCAAGAAAAATAATTAAAATATCATCTCAAAACTACTTGAAGTAAAGAGAAATTCGAAACTAATTTATACTTAATTTATTGAAGGTCCTTTCAAGAAATTGTTTGAAAATTAACTTAAAATTTATGACCAAATTATTAGAAAATAAATTCTGTGTTTTTTTTTATCTTGAAAAAAATATTTTAAAAAGGACCTTGAACATCTTTGAATTTTTGTTATATATTTTTTCTAAATATTATAGAAAAATTTCAATGTTTAATTAATTTAAGAAAAAAATGCTGTGCTCTAATTTTAAAATGGTTTACAATCTTTTTTTACAAAAATACTTAAATAAATTTTATTACCCAGTAATATAATTAAATTTTTTTACCTAATTTTATAGTGTAATTTTTTTTTATGTATAATTGAGTAATTCTTTTTTTTTATAACTTAATTGGAGTAAATTATTTTATGATTTCTGTCTGAAAGTTTTTTTTTTTTAACTCGTAATTATTATTTTTGTGTATTTCCGTTTTAAAATCTTAAAAAATATTTTATTAGTTTATAATATGGATGTCATAATTTTTATCAAATTAATTTATATTTCTGTATCTGTTTTATCTTTTCAGTAAATTTAAAATATCTTTTGTGCTTATTAATATAAAAAATGTCTGTCGTTGTTTCTACAACAATTAATTTTTATAATAACTTAAAAATCTTCAGCACGACATTTCCGAAATTCTGGTAACGGGCGAAACACAATGCCAGCTTTGCCTGTGGCTTTAACTGTAACTGTAGCGTTAAAGCTAGACCCAAACACAATGCTGGCGTTAAAAATTTATTAATAAATGTCAAAATAATCTTATGCGCAAAATTTGCATAAATATAATACATATATGTATATATTTAACAATAAATTGCCCCCAAAACTTATAATTGCCAGTAGTGCCATATAAATTTTCTAGTGCTGGCGTTATTTTTTCAGCATTGCTGAAACTCGGCGGTGGATTTTTTTTCTGAGCCAGCTTATTTCTATTGATTTTTATATGTTGAAACGTTTTCAAAGTTACAGTCACAGCCCAAGCTGGCATTGTGTTTCGGCCATAAACTTATACTGAGATATTAAGTAGCAAAATACGTTCTAACAACCTACCCAAAAATAGTGACATCACATCACCATTTCTTATATATATTGAAATCAAATTTGAACCTGTTCTTATAATCACTATAATCCATTAATTCAAATTCCCCTAAAAACAAACTCAATGATTTTTTTTAAAAAAAATTTTGTTTCTTTAAATTTTTACTTATCTTACTTTTGCGGAACAACATAAAATCAAAATCTATGTGCAAATAATGTTTTAAATTTATGTTTAAATAATAATAAAAAAAAAAAGGTTAATAATAAATTTCATTGACATTTTTTCGGCTTAATTCCCCACTGACACATCATGTTTATTATTTACTTATTACTTTTATTATTTTTAAGAGTAGGATGTAATAACAAAGTTTTATTTAAATAGAAGAAAAAAAAACTAAAGCTATGATCATAAATTTAAAATGTTGTTTTATTACCAAGAATATTATGTTTATGTAGTTTTTTTTATTTTGGTCTTTGCTCAGCCAGATAAGATCATCTGTAGACCAAATAATAATAATAAAAAAAAATAGCAAAGAGTTATAACAATAAATCGTCAAAATGAATTAAAAGTATATAATTCGGTTTGATGATCGTGTTAAGTTAAATACATGCCCAATGTCACTATGATTATAAAATATAATCATAAATAAAATTTATTGTTACTCTCTTAGTCTAAAAAAAATAAATAAATAAAATAAATTGTAAAGTGACATTAAATTTTAATCCTCCTTAAAAGGAGGGTAAAAAAAAATTGACTTTGACATTATAAAAAATTTTTTTTTAATGATTAAAATAAATAATAAAAATATTTTTTTAAATGTTTGAAGATAAATTTTATATTCATTTGTAAATCATGAAAATTTTTGGATATTTTACTTATCTGAAAGGAAAATGAAAAAAAAAATTAACTTTAAACATTGTTTCTTGTTAGAGGAGACTCAGTAGTTGGAAAGGCGGAAGGAAGCTGTGGTTCAATAGTCTAGTTTTCATTGCAAGGATCACATATTTGTTTATATAATTTTTATGCTCAAATTTTAATATTTGGCTATTTTTCCATGAACTTCAATTTAGTCTGCAATTTAATTTGTTTATATAGTAGAAGCTTATTTATAAAGTTAAACAAACTAAATGAAGTAAATTTTTAATCTTACTATACAATAATTAATATCAATTAAAATTTAAGTCTGTTTTCGATTTCAAACAATAATTTGGCATAAACTTTTTGAAAATAAATGTAAGTTCATGATAATTTTTATTTAATTATTCCAATTTAAACCATTAAAATCTTAAACCATAAATCTTGCCCCATCTTTTTGCAATATATACCAAAAATAAATCGTAAGTAATTTATTTCAATTCATAACTCATAAAAAAATTATACATAATTTCCATTAATTTTTTTTTTTTTTACAATTCTACGCCTCATCAATATTTCATTTTTATTTATATTTGTAAAAGATTTAAAACAATAAATAAATAATAATCATAATAAATTTAATTTCTGTTCATCCGAAATCCACAAAATGAAATAAATTAATGTTACAATTTTTTATGATTTTCTTCTGTTTCTTTATATCCTTTTTTTGTTTTTTTTTTGCAAAATTTCATTGAAAAAACCACAGAATAATCATACGCAAATAATATTTCAAATTCACCAATTATTATTTTTTTAGTATACAAGCAAATCTTCCAAAAATTATACATTTTTTTTTAATGGTCTCATTTCCTTTTGCCCAATGAACCCTAAAAGTAAAAAAAAAAAATGAAAAGTAAATTGTATCTGCAACCAACCGCATTATCGGAAACAAAAACAAAACATAAAGTAACATAAATTTTAAAAAAATTCTGTAAAAAAAAAAAAATAAATCTATTTGCATGCTAATTTTTCTCACATGCATTCAAATTCATAAATTATTATACATATTATTTTTGTTGTTGTATAGTTAACCCCCTTAAGAAAATAATAATTGTTTCCATTATTACAGGTAATTCATCACCTTTTCTGTCATATATGCTAATTATTAAAATATTTTCTTCTTTATGTATTTTATATATTTGGAAAATGCCAACATTTTATGATGGCCAGGATAAATTGTGTGACTAACAACGAATCCAGCCGCGCGAGTATAATAAATTAAAAAAAACAACAAAAAATTTTTGAATGAGAATGGGGGACCCTTTTTAAATGCAAAGCGAGGTAATATATTAAACCATTTGCAAAACCAATCATAAAAGGTAAAAAAAAAACTATGCATGAAGAAATGAAAATTCATTTTTAAGCAAAAATGTGGTTGATAGCACCACAAATTTTAATTATACAAAAAAAAAAAATGAATTTAAAAAAAAAAATAGCACACATAAAACATAAATTTTATTTTAAAGAATTATATTTGTTTTTTTTTGTGGGCAATGAACAAATAAATAATTTAGAAATAAAAAAGGGTATAGGGTTTTGTTGATTCATAAAAATGTCTTAGTTATAAAATATGATATAGTTTTTTTAGGTTATCCTTTTTATATTTGAAATTGTTTTGTTTAGTTCTGGAATTATGTTTTTTTTTTGGTTGAAATTAATTTAAATATTAATAATTTACGAAACACGCAAAAATTAATATGGAGTTAGCATGTCCTTTAGACTTTAGAGAATTAAAATCGTACATAATGTCATTGGAGGTTATTAAAATAATATAAATATTCAGGACTGTAGTCTTTTTTTTTTCAAATAACTCTACCCAGAATGGGTGAACTTTAAAACGAATTAGTTTTATTAAATATTGATTGTTATGCACTTCATAGAAATTTACTTTTCGTAATAAATTCATAATTTTAGTATTTAAGGACATTACTAAATTATCCGTAGTTCAGCAATTATTAAAGTAGGAGTAAAATTTGGAATTAATGAATTTTTAAGCACAAATTGCAAATAAATCAAGTGAAAGGCCATAACTAGGTTAAGGCCTAGATTTATAACTGAGATTTCTCGGGTTCTAGTCCCGGTCACACTTACTTAATTAGGAAAAATCAATGGTCTGGGGAAAAAGAAAGTTTCACCAATCAGATCATAAATCTGGTTGGTGAACCCTTTCTAAATAATAAACATACACAAAAAATCATGTAAATTTTTTAAAGTAATTTAATATTTTATTACAATCAATTTTCTATTGAAAATTTTCATAAATTAGTATTAAGAATTCTGTAATAAATTTGAATATTAAAGGTTTAATTTAGGTTAAACATAAAAACACATAATTTAATATATTTTCTAGTATGAACGAAAATATTTAAATGAAAAACTAAAATGTTTTTACTCTTTTTATGGACAAAAATTTTGTTTTTACATTTATATATCATTATTATTAGCATAAATTAATATTAAACATAATTCTTTACCAAGCTTTAGGTTATAATTTTGGTTATTTCATTTCCATTATTACTAAAAAAAATTTCTATTCATTTGATATTTTAGTATTAATGTCATTTCTATTATCTAATTTTAATAGTTTATAAAAGATTTTAATTGTTAGAAGAATATTAAATTAATAAATTATGGGGCCAATGTTTTTCAGGCCTATTTCATATCAATAAATTATGGGTTCTGAAACTGATTTAATAAGATTATTATAGAATTTTTCAATTAAGAATTGTTAAAGACCAGAAATCTTTTTCAGAAATCTTAAATAATAAAGAATCTGACTATGAGAAAGGTAAAATAAATTACTCAAACAATCAGTTGATTTCTACTATTTCCTATAATATCTAAACAATTATTGAACTGTCATTGAACAAAATTTTTAATGGTTTACTCCGATGCTCCGCATAAATAAAAAATAATTATTTGAACTAAAAAATTCCTTAAAATTCGTTTTTCACACATTCAAAATTACTAGTCTACTCTACTACTACTACAAATTATTTAAATTTCAAGGAAATATCCTTTTTATATAGTCACATTATATTATAAAAATATACAAAAATATAGGATATTCCATTTATCAAATGATTTGACAGAAAAACTTTTCCAAGGAAAAAAACAAACTATATTTCTTGGCCACACTCTCTTGTTACACAAAATATTCTTGTCATAAGTCAAATATACATACATATATGTATACGAACGCATTTATAGTATAAATTTTTGGAATTTATAATTCATTTTTCAACCGAAATGAACTATTACAAAAGAATTCCAGTGTCATAACGATAAATTGTTTGCAAAAAAAACAATTTTTGTAATTCACTATAATCATGGAATGTATAAAAGAAAAATTGTTGATAGTCCTTGTTCATTCTATTATTTTTTTTTTGTAAGGGTAAATTTTTGCAATAAGAAAACTTTAGATGACATTGCAAAATAATATCCTTAAAAATCTTATATATATCCTTAGCCAGCAACAAAAAAATGATAAATGAATCTGAAATTAAACTTTAAAAACGTGTTTTTTGTCGGTAATATTTTTTAATAATTGTCAAAATGATAAATTTCAGGATATATTTTTTTTCTGCTTACCTTCTTTTATATAAAATAGAAAATATTATTATTATTTTTTTAAAATTAGTTTTATTTAGGAGAGGTTTTTAGTTTTCTTCTGGCAAATATATACAAAAATTATCTTTAAAATTCAATTTTTTTTGGTTCACTAAAAATAAATAATTACTATAATATAAAATGGAGTTTATTGTAATATTATTTTTTTTTTGGGAGTGAATAATTTCTTATGACCCTATCAATAATATTTTGAGCCAATAACATAATATCGAACATAATTCATTTTTTTTTATTTGAAAATTTACAATTAAGTAAAAGAAATTTTATAAAATGTTTGTCTGCCCATTTTATAATATTCTATTATAGATTTTTTTTTTGCAATAAGGAAATTATTAAACTTAAAAGTCATAAATTACTCAGCAGGATATCAATTTTTGATAAAAAAAAAGGAAATATATTAATTTTATGAGTGCAAAAATTGTACTTTTTTTTCGGTATATAAATTATAAAATACAATTTTAGGGGTTCAAATTATTTGCAAATAAATTTAAAAATTCGTCGTTAGCAAAATGAAAAAGGATACTTATATATATATGGGTAAAAATGAAATATTATGTCATATATTTTAAGTAATAATAATAATTTTCATAATTTAATGTAATTTAATATATAAAAAAAAATCAAAAACATTTTACAAATGGAAAATTTAAGTAAATTTCTTGTATGTATATACCAAAAATTCTATTGACAATTTTTTTAAAAAGGGTTTTTTTTTGTAGCAAATGAAAAATGTCCTTCTTAAATTATAAACATATTTGCTCGCATGTGTTCTAAATTTTATTATAACAATTTAATAAAAATAATAGTTTTATAAATCATAATTTTGTATTAAAATTTATTGGTTCAAATTTATTTATAGTAAAATTTCCTTTAGCACTTTTACTAATTATTAAAAAAAAGTTCTTAATATTTATATATGCTTTCTTACTAAATAGTTTTAGTATAATTTAATTACTAAAAATTATGTTGCCAAATATAATATGTTAAGAATTTGAAGGGAAAATATAGATCATTTTTTTAAGAAATTCTGACTTACGAATAGAAAAAATCCATTTTCACAAAAAATCAATTTTCCTTAGTAAAATATTATAGAAGTCTTAAATATTGTATATAGTCAAAGAGAAATATAAGACAAACAGTAAAATAGAGTATCCCCATTCCGACGATTGTACTTATTTGTTATAAGTATTCTATAAAGGGATTAAAATTTCTTCAAATCAAATAATAATATACTTAAAATATTCTATTTCCTTTTTCTAAATATATAATTCAAGTTCAAATATCCTTCAAGTATCATCAAAACAAATTTCTTTATAACAATAAAAAACTATTCAAAATATTTTCTTATCTTTTAAACATCCTTTTAAACATATATTACAATATTCATTTTCAATTTACAATAAATACTTATTTTAATTTAAAATAATTTTTGAACCAAAAAAGATCATCAAACAATTCCATATACTTAAAAAATTGTATCGTAAATATATTTCGAAATTTTCATTAGTTTATACATATATCCTTTTTCAACAATTGAGAAAATTTTCAAAAATTTCATATATAAATATTATCTATTGTCCTGTTCCTCTTGATGTCCTTTGGATGATACGAATTTCTCTCAAACCGACAAACAAAAATATATTTTTTTTGATTTTAAATAATATTTATTATGATGGCTCTTCAGGATTTTTTTTTTTTTACCTTTCCATCATTTCACTCTTGAATAATGGAATTCTCTACACTATATTTCCCTCTTGATGTCCTTTGACGGCAGGTATTATAAATTTTCCAATGAATTGAAAAAAAAAAAAAAAATACAACATAAATAATAATAATAATAAATAGGAACATAAAAAAGGTGACAAATGGAAATGTTAATAAATTATTGTGTTGTTATTATTTTGTGTTGTGCGTGTCAATAGAATTATTTTTATTTTATTTTTTTATTTTTTTTTGCTTCTGGTTGTTTCTCTGACATTGTCAAATAAATAAATATTAAGTCTATTTTTCAATGTCAAGGATAACAAACACACAAATACCAGGGATACAAAAATAACGAGGATAAATAATTTTTTTGCTTTTTTTTTTTTTTTTACTTTTTGCTAATTTTTAAGTAAATATAATGTCATTTTTTGTATATAGATTAGAAATATTATTTTTTTCTAGAAAAAAAAAACAACAAATTATTTAAGTAAAAGGTTTTGGTGTCAGAAAAAGAAAGGTCTCAGGAGGATTGATCCTAATTTATTGCTAATTTTTTACGTTTTCTTTTTATGGAATTACTAATGGCGGTATATTTTTGTTTGAAAATTTTATTAATAATTTCAATATATTTTTTGAAGGATTTACTATTATTGTTAAATACTATATTAACAATTTGGTTTTTATATTATTAAATATAGTAAATTTATTTGTTAGATTCTTGGGAAAAATAATAAACTTTATATATAATCTTCAATTTAATGAAATAGATGATAACTGAAATGAAAGACTCGGTGAGTTAGTATAAATCTTTGCAGCTTTAGTTATATTATATGTATTATTAATTAATAGGTTTTAATTAGCCGAAATGTTGCAGTTTTAGCAGCAATAGCAATGTCATTCTTGATTAGAAATGTTTAATTTAGTATAAGTAGGTATATCAAAAATTAGTGGAGAACTTCATTAATAGGGTCTTAAAAATATTGTATGGTGATATCCGAAAATTCACTTAGGTCTTCTACATAGAAAATTTATGCTATTTAGCTGCTAAAATAACTAATTTCAAAATAACTTTCGTGTTCTTTTTAATTGAATACTCTAAACTTCCAAAAATGAATTTTATGTGACTACTACAACCTCAATTACAATCGATCCTTATGCCTAATCTTACCATTTCACTTTCGAGATGCAAAAAAACATGATTTGACAATTAAATTTAAATTTTTCTGGAAAATTTTAATCATGGAAAATTCAATTAAATTACTTATTCTTTTTCTATTATCAAAATCAATTTTTTTTAAAGAATTTACTTAATTTATTGTAAATTCATATTTCCATAGAAATAATTTGTCTATTTGTAAGTCGTTAATTCCCAATTTTCTATTTTACTTCAAATCTAACATTCAATAATAATGCAAATAATGTAAAATAAGGAAAACTAAAATGTTTTCAAAGCTATTTCCAATTAACTTTAAGTACTTTATAATATGATGAAATTAAATATTATGTCCTTAACAAAAATATATAATATTTTATATTCTTCAACGAACTCAGTATGGTAGAGTAATCCTATAATACTCTATTGGAAATGGAAAAATAGAGTTTTTTCTCATGTTTATTTTCATTTATAATTATATTTATTATTGTTTTAATAAATTGAAAATTGTTTGATGATATCAGATACAAAAAAGCATTTGAAAGATAGAAAAACTATTTTTATATAAAATGTAAATATTGCTTTTTTTTATACTTCAAAAACATTTTCTAAAATGTTTTGAAACTATATGGTATTGAAATTGAAATAGTAACAAGACAAAACACAAAAATATTAAGTATTTATTATTGATTTCTTCATGTTTTTTTAAGGATATAAATTAATGTAAAGAAGTTTTGTGTTATATTTTTCTTTTTGGTTAAAAGAATTTCATGATTTCATCAAGCTGTGCAAAATCACTTTAATTGACAACGGGTGGTTAATG
>OX457089.1:10598149-10886300 GCA_949752835.1 Empis stercorea
TTTCGGCTTAATTCCCCACTGACACATCATGTTTATTATTTACTTATTACTTTTATTATTTTTAAGAGTAGGATGTAATAACAAAGTTTTATTTAAATAGAAGAAAAAAAAACTAAAGCTATGATCATAAATTTAAAATGTTGTTTTATTACCAAGAATATTATGTTTATGTAGTTTTTTTTATTTTGGTCTTTGCTCAGCCAGATAAGATCATCTGTAGACCAAATAATAATAATAAAAAAAAATAGCAAAGAGTTATAACAATAAATCGTCAAAATGAATTAAAAGTATATAATTCGGTTTGATGATCGTGTTAAGTTAAATACATGCCCAATGTCACTATGATTATAAAATATAATCATAAATAAAATTTATTGTTACTCTCTTAGTCTAAAAAAAATAAATAAATAAAATAAATTGTAAAGTGACATTAAATTTTAATCCTCCTTAAAAGGAGGGTAAAAAAAAATTGACTTTGACATTATAAAAAATTTTTTTTTAATGATTAAAATAAATAATAAAAATATTTTTTTAAATGTTTGAAGATAAATTTTATATTCATTTGTAAATCATGAAAATTTTTGGATATTTTACTTATCTGAAAGGAAAATGAAAAAAAAAATTAACTTTAAACATTGTTTCTTGTTAGAGGAGACTCAGTAGTTGGAAAGGCGGAAGGAAGCTGTGGTTCAATAGTCTAGTTTTCATTGCAAGGATCACATATTTGTTTATATAATTTTTATGCTCAAATTTTAATATTTGGCTATTTTTCCATGAACTTCAATTTAGTCTGCAATTTAATTTGTTTATATAGTAGAAGCTTATTTATAAAGTTAAACAAACTAAATGAAGTAAATTTTTAATCTTACTATACAATAATTAATATCAATTAAAATTTAAGTCTGTTTTCGATTTCAAACAATAATTTGGCATAAACTTTTTGAAAATAAATGTAAGTTCATGATAATTTTTATTTAATTATTCCAATTTAAACCATTAAAATCTTAAACCATAAATCTTGCCCCATCTTTTTGCAATATATACCAAAAATAAATCGTAAGTAATTTATTTCAATTCATAACTCATAAAAAAATTATACATAATTTCCATTAATTTTTTTTTTTTTTACAATTCTACGCCTCATCAATATTTCATTTTTATTTATATTTGTAAAAGATTTAAAACAATAAATAAATAATAATCATAATAAATTTAATTTCTGTTCATCCGAAATCCACAAAATGAAATAAATTAATGTTACAATTTTTTATGATTTTCTTCTGTTTCTTTATATCCTTTTTTTGTTTTTTTTTTGCAAAATTTCATTGAAAAAACCACAGAATAATCATACGCAAATAATATTTCAAATTCACCAATTATTATTTTTTTAGTATACAAGCAAATCTTCCAAAAATTATACATTTTTTTTTAATGGTCTCATTTCCTTTTGCCCAATGAACCCTAAAAGTAAAAAAAAAAAATGAAAAGTAAATTGTATCTGCAACCAACCGCATTATCGGAAACAAAAACAAAACATAAAGTAACATAAATTTTAAAAAAATTCTGTAAAAAAAAAAAAATAAATCTATTTGCATGCTAATTTTTCTCACATGCATTCAAATTCATAAATTATTATACATATTATTTTTGTTGTTGTATAGTTAACCCCCTTAAGAAAATAATAATTGTTTCCATTATTACAGGTAATTCATCACCTTTTCTGTCATATATGCTAATTATTAAAATATTTTCTTCTTTATGTATTTTATATATTTGGAAAATGCCAACATTTTATGATGGCCAGGATAAATTGTGTGACTAACAACGAATCCAGCCGCGCGAGTATAATAAATTAAAAAAAACAACAAAAAATTTTTGAATGAGAATGGGGGACCCTTTTTAAATGCAAAGCGAGGTAATATATTAAACCATTTGCAAAACCAATCATAAAAGGTAAAAAAAAAACTATGCATGAAGAAATGAAAATTCATTTTTAAGCAAAAATGTGGTTGATAGCACCACAAATTTTAATTATACAAAAAAAAAAAATGAATTTAAAAAAAAAAATAGCACACATAAAACATAAATTTTATTTTAAAGAATTATATTTGTTTTTTTTTGTGGGCAATGAACAAATAAATAATTTAGAAATAAAAAAGGGTATAGGGTTTTGTTGATTCATAAAAATGTCTTAGTTATAAAATATGATATAGTTTTTTTAGGTTATCCTTTTTATATTTGAAATTGTTTTGTTTAGTTCTGGAATTATGTTTTTTTTTTGGTTGAAATTAATTTAAATATTAATAATTTACGAAACACGCAAAAATTAATATGGAGTTAGCATGTCCTTTAGACTTTAGAGAATTAAAATCGTACATAATGTCATTGGAGGTTATTAAAATAATATAAATATTCAGGACTGTAGTCTTTTTTTTTTCAAATAACTCTACCCAGAATGGGTGAACTTTAAAACGAATTAGTTTTATTAAATATTGATTGTTATGCACTTCATAGAAATTTACTTTTCGTAATAAATTCATAATTTTAGTATTTAAGGACATTACTAAATTATCCGTAGTTCAGCAATTATTAAAGTAGGAGTAAAATTTGGAATTAATGAATTTTTAAGCACAAATTGCAAATAAATCAAGTGAAAGGCCATAACTAGGTTAAGGCCTAGATTTATAACTGAGATTTCTCGGGTTCTAGTCCCGGTCACACTTACTTAATTAGGAAAAATCAATGGTCTGGGGAAAAAGAAAGTTTCACCAATCAGATCATAAATCTGGTTGGTGAACCCTTTCTAAATAATAAACATACACAAAAAATCATGTAAATTTTTTAAAGTAATTTAATATTTTATTACAATCAATTTTCTATTGAAAATTTTCATAAATTAGTATTAAGAATTCTGTAATAAATTTGAATATTAAAGGTTTAATTTAGGTTAAACATAAAAACACATAATTTAATATATTTTCTAGTATGAACGAAAATATTTAAATGAAAAACTAAAATGTTTTTACTCTTTTTATGGACAAAAATTTTGTTTTTACATTTATATATCATTATTATTAGCATAAATTAATATTAAACATAATTCTTTACCAAGCTTTAGGTTATAATTTTGGTTATTTCATTTCCATTATTACTAAAAAAAATTTCTATTCATTTGATATTTTAGTATTAATGTCATTTCTATTATCTAATTTTAATAGTTTATAAAAGATTTTAATTGTTAGAAGAATATTAAATTAATAAATTATGGGGCCAATGTTTTTCAGGCCTATTTCATATCAATAAATTATGGGTTCTGAAACTGATTTAATAAGATTATTATAGAATTTTTCAATTAAGAATTGTTAAAGACCAGAAATCTTTTTCAGAAATCTTAAATAATAAAGAATCTGACTATGAGAAAGGTAAAATAAATTACTCAAACAATCAGTTGATTTCTACTATTTCCTATAATATCTAAACAATTATTGAACTGTCATTGAACAAAATTTTTAATGGTTTACTCCGATGCTCCGCATAAATAAAAAATAATTATTTGAACTAAAAAATTCCTTAAAATTCGTTTTTCACACATTCAAAATTACTAGTCTACTCTACTACTACTACAAATTATTTAAATTTCAAGGAAATATCCTTTTTATATAGTCACATTATATTATAAAAATATACAAAAATATAGGATATTCCATTTATCAAATGATTTGACAGAAAAACTTTTCCAAGGAAAAAAACAAACTATATTTCTTGGCCACACTCTCTTGTTACACAAAATATTCTTGTCATAAGTCAAATATACATACATATATGTATACGAACGCATTTATAGTATAAATTTTTGGAATTTATAATTCATTTTTCAACCGAAATGAACTATTACAAAAGAATTCCAGTGTCATAACGATAAATTGTTTGCAAAAAAAACAATTTTTGTAATTCACTATAATCATGGAATGTATAAAAGAAAAATTGTTGATAGTCCTTGTTCATTCTATTATTTTTTTTTTGTAAGGGTAAATTTTTGCAATAAGAAAACTTTAGATGACATTGCAAAATAATATCCTTAAAAATCTTATATATATCCTTAGCCAGCAACAAAAAAATGATAAATGAATCTGAAATTAAACTTTAAAAACGTGTTTTTTGTCGGTAATATTTTTTAATAATTGTCAAAATGATAAATTTCAGGATATATTTTTTTTCTGCTTACCTTCTTTTATATAAAATAGAAAATATTATTATTATTTTTTTAAAATTAGTTTTATTTAGGAGAGGTTTTTAGTTTTCTTCTGGCAAATATATACAAAAATTATCTTTAAAATTCAATTTTTTTTGGTTCACTAAAAATAAATAATTACTATAATATAAAATGGAGTTTATTGTAATATTATTTTTTTTTTGGGAGTGAATAATTTCTTATGACCCTATCAATAATATTTTGAGCCAATAACATAATATCGAACATAATTCATTTTTTTTTATTTGAAAATTTACAATTAAGTAAAAGAAATTTTATAAAATGTTTGTCTGCCCATTTTATAATATTCTATTATAGATTTTTTTTTTGCAATAAGGAAATTATTAAACTTAAAAGTCATAAATTACTCAGCAGGATATCAATTTTTGATAAAAAAAAAGGAAATATATTAATTTTATGAGTGCAAAAATTGTACTTTTTTTTCGGTATATAAATTATAAAATACAATTTTAGGGGTTCAAATTATTTGCAAATAAATTTAAAAATTCGTCGTTAGCAAAATGAAAAAGGATACTTATATATATATGGGTAAAAATGAAATATTATGTCATATATTTTAAGTAATAATAATAATTTTCATAATTTAATGTAATTTAATATATAAAAAAAAATCAAAAACATTTTACAAATGGAAAATTTAAGTAAATTTCTTGTATGTATATACCAAAAATTCTATTGACAATTTTTTTAAAAAGGGTTTTTTTTTGTAGCAAATGAAAAATGTCCTTCTTAAATTATAAACATATTTGCTCGCATGTGTTCTAAATTTTATTATAACAATTTAATAAAAATAATAGTTTTATAAATCATAATTTTGTATTAAAATTTATTGGTTCAAATTTATTTATAGTAAAATTTCCTTTAGCACTTTTACTAATTATTAAAAAAAAGTTCTTAATATTTATATATGCTTTCTTACTAAATAGTTTTAGTATAATTTAATTACTAAAAATTATGTTGCCAAATATAATATGTTAAGAATTTGAAGGGAAAATATAGATCATTTTTTTAAGAAATTCTGACTTACGAATAGAAAAAATCCATTTTCACAAAAAATCAATTTTCCTTAGTAAAATATTATAGAAGTCTTAAATATTGTATATAGTCAAAGAGAAATATAAGACAAACAGTAAAATAGAGTATCCCCATTCCGACGATTGTACTTATTTGTTATAAGTATTCTATAAAGGGATTAAAATTTCTTCAAATCAAATAATAATATACTTAAAATATTCTATTTCCTTTTTCTAAATATATAATTCAAGTTCAAATATCCTTCAAGTATCATCAAAACAAATTTCTTTATAACAATAAAAAACTATTCAAAATATTTTCTTATCTTTTAAACATCCTTTTAAACATATATTACAATATTCATTTTCAATTTACAATAAATACTTATTTTAATTTAAAATAATTTTTGAACCAAAAAAGATCATCAAACAATTCCATATACTTAAAAAATTGTATCGTAAATATATTTCGAAATTTTCATTAGTTTATACATATATCCTTTTTCAACAATTGAGAAAATTTTCAAAAATTTCATATATAAATATTATCTATTGTCCTGTTCCTCTTGATGTCCTTTGGATGATACGAATTTCTCTCAAACCGACAAACAAAAATATATTTTTTTTGATTTTAAATAATATTTATTATGATGGCTCTTCAGGATTTTTTTTTTTTTACCTTTCCATCATTTCACTCTTGAATAATGGAATTCTCTACACTATATTTCCCTCTTGATGTCCTTTGACGGCAGGTATTATAAATTTTCCAATGAATTGAAAAAAAAAAAAAAAATACAACATAAATAATAATAATAATAAATAGGAACATAAAAAAGGTGACAAATGGAAATGTTAATAAATTATTGTGTTGTTATTATTTTGTGTTGTGCGTGTCAATAGAATTATTTTTATTTTATTTTTTTATTTTTTTTTGCTTCTGGTTGTTTCTCTGACATTGTCAAATAAATAAATATTAAGTCTATTTTTCAATGTCAAGGATAACAAACACACAAATACCAGGGATACAAAAATAACGAGGATAAATAATTTTTTTGCTTTTTTTTTTTTTTTTACTTTTTGCTAATTTTTAAGTAAATATAATGTCATTTTTTGTATATAGATTAGAAATATTATTTTTTTCTAGAAAAAAAAAACAACAAATTATTTAAGTAAAAGGTTTTGGTGTCAGAAAAAGAAAGGTCTCAGGAGGATTGATCCTAATTTATTGCTAATTTTTTACGTTTTCTTTTTATGGAATTACTAATGGCGGTATATTTTTGTTTGAAAATTTTATTAATAATTTCAATATATTTTTTGAAGGATTTACTATTATTGTTAAATACTATATTAACAATTTGGTTTTTATATTATTAAATATAGTAAATTTATTTGTTAGATTCTTGGGAAAAATAATAAACTTTATATATAATCTTCAATTTAATGAAATAGATGATAACTGAAATGAAAGACTCGGTGAGTTAGTATAAATCTTTGCAGCTTTAGTTATATTATATGTATTATTAATTAATAGGTTTTAATTAGCCGAAATGTTGCAGTTTTAGCAGCAATAGCAATGTCATTCTTGATTAGAAATGTTTAATTTAGTATAAGTAGGTATATCAAAAATTAGTGGAGAACTTCATTAATAGGGTCTTAAAAATATTGTATGGTGATATCCGAAAATTCACTTAGGTCTTCTACATAGAAAATTTATGCTATTTAGCTGCTAAAATAACTAATTTCAAAATAACTTTCGTGTTCTTTTTAATTGAATACTCTAAACTTCCAAAAATGAATTTTATGTGACTACTACAACCTCAATTACAATCGATCCTTATGCCTAATCTTACCATTTCACTTTCGAGATGCAAAAAAACATGATTTGACAATTAAATTTAAATTTTTCTGGAAAATTTTAATCATGGAAAATTCAATTAAATTACTTATTCTTTTTCTATTATCAAAATCAATTTTTTTTAAAGAATTTACTTAATTTATTGTAAATTCATATTTCCATAGAAATAATTTGTCTATTTGTAAGTCGTTAATTCCCAATTTTCTATTTTACTTCAAATCTAACATTCAATAATAATGCAAATAATGTAAAATAAGGAAAACTAAAATGTTTTCAAAGCTATTTCCAATTAACTTTAAGTACTTTATAATATGATGAAATTAAATATTATGTCCTTAACAAAAATATATAATATTTTATATTCTTCAACGAACTCAGTATGGTAGAGTAATCCTATAATACTCTATTGGAAATGGAAAAATAGAGTTTTTTCTCATGTTTATTTTCATTTATAATTATATTTATTATTGTTTTAATAAATTGAAAATTGTTTGATGATATCAGATACAAAAAAGCATTTGAAAGATAGAAAAACTATTTTTATATAAAATGTAAATATTGCTTTTTTTTATACTTCAAAAACATTTTCTAAAATGTTTTGAAACTATATGGTATTGAAATTGAAATAGTAACAAGACAAAACACAAAAATATTAAGTATTTATTATTGATTTCTTCATGTTTTTTTAAGGATATAAATTAATGTAAAGAAGTTTTGTGTTATATTTTTCTTTTTGGTTAAAAGAATTTCATGATTTCATCAAGCTGTGCAAAATCACTTTAATTGACAACGGGTGGTTAATGGAAAATGTTTGTAAAAAATAATAATAAATAAAATAGTTTTTTTTTTTTGTTGCTCTTGTTGATTATTAAATTATTAATTTGAAAATAAATTATTTTAGGAAATGAAATATTTATGTTTTTTTATTTTTGGTAATGGTATAATTAGTTGGTTTGAATTTTTTAATAGTCAAATTTCTGAAGTTATAAACTAAAAGGACAAAAATTTTGATAAAGAATTTTGTAATTTTTTGAAATTAATATTAATGAAAATGTTTGATTTCCATTTCAAAATTCATAGATGATAAATGGCAGCGGATGCGGAATATTTCATTATTTCAATTTAAAAAATTTAATTTGTCCTGAGAGAAATTATTGCAAAGCTTTAATCATCTCTATTTAAGTTTTGCGCTACTAAGTGACTGGTGATCTACCATCTACTTAAGTTAAGACTGTACTTGGTGCAAAACTGAGGAAATATAGTCTTCTACCCATTAAACCATTTGTTAACCAAAATGATACCAAACCGTATCACTAGATGGTCCCTGCGTATCACATATACTATCATTTTAGTATCATAAGTGTATCATCTAACGTATGCAAATGTAGAGAGGAAGTGACGCTGAAATTAAGAGATTGCGGGACGCCAAAGTGACTCCCGTCCGATAGCAAAATGACTCACTTTAGAGTTCTATTGGTGACTCAAATTCCGTCTGATAGCAAAATGACTCACTTTAGAGTTCTATTGGTGACTCAAATTGAATAAATGAGCAATTCATGCCAAAATTGAGTAAAAGAGCTTCTTTTACTATCACTTTGGCGTCACCGTCATTTTCTGGTTTAATGGGTAATTGCATTTGTCTTGTATATAAAATCTCTATAGCTTTCTCAGAAGTTGTGTAGTCTCAAGCGTGCATTAAAACCTTATTTTCATTGAAAATTTTATCAGTTTTTTACCCTCAGGTCAAAAGAATTAATATTTTTAAATTATCAAATTGAAAATCTTGTAATGTTACCATAATAAATTAATTGCATTCCTATACATATAATTTTAAAAGAATTTCTCTTTTTCATTATCATAAAATTTACTATTTTCTTTTTTCATTTTGAAATTAAATCATAAATATGGAAAATACAAAACCAAAACTTATCAAAACAATTCATTCATTCAATAAATGTTTTTCTTATTATTATTATTTATGTTTTATTACATATATTGTTTTTATGACCCATCAGAGCGGATTGCACACAAAAATCTTTCTTTTATTTTTGTTTAAATATTTATGTATACACATTTTATTTACCTCCGCCGACAAGATGGTAATAAATTAAAAGATCTTGGCGTAAATTGTTATATTACACCAAATGATCTGACATAGGAATTGGATAAAGTAATATTGTTTGCACCGTGCCGCAGTTATGTGTAGTTGTTTTTACTTTTAAAAGTAATATACCTACCAAGTCAAAAGAAAAGAAAAAGCCAAGTGATCTTAATATATTTTCGAATCTATCATCATTATTAACATCTTCCTGCCTGAATCTTGTCTACATTTAATTTTATATTATAAAATTAATATACTATTTAACAAAAAAAAAAAAGGAGGCCGTCAATCACTTGAAATAAATTTGAAGAAGAAAATTATGTTTATACCTCTTTCCCACTAATTTATGTCTATAACTTATATACACTGTTAGAAAATCGGTGAGTATTTAAGAAGTATATAAGTACCACAAATTATATAATATAGAAAAAAGGATGAATATTGATGAACATTAAATTAGATATTAAGATTGACATAAAATAGAAATAGATTCCTTGTTCCGTCTGACTCGCAAATCCCTGAACGTCCGGATATTGGTATTTGGTAAATTTTATTAGGAAATTACCAAAACTTTTGAGAAAATTAACGCTACTTAGTCCTCCTTGTCGATGGAAAATATTTTTGTATTGGCTGAAAAAAAAATTGTAACCTGATTGATTCGAAAGCTCAGAATTTACCACAGACTACCGAAAAGTTCACAATTTGCCTATATTTATCTAATTAATTACTCATATTTACAAGCTTAGATAAAAGATTGTTGTCGAAATTCCTACTTGTATATACCAAACAAATTAAATTTTGCAGTCCATTCTCAATATATTGCGTACACAATTCTAAATTCAGCCTATATTTCTTATACAGTGTAAACCTTATCTATAGCTCTAACTAATTTTTCGACAATCTAAATAAAATCATTTTTTTATTTATTCTTTTATTTATTTATACGTCTGTGTGAAAAATCTCTCACTTTCTTATAATATCTTCTTGTAATTTGCATTTTTAAATAAATGTAAAATGAATATTTATATTATATTTGATCTCAAATCCACTTTACATTACAATAAATGGGATATGAAAATGAGCTGGGTAAAAGATCAAAAGAAAATTTACCGATCATCATCATATATATATATATATATATAGCTAAATTACGATTAATACTGTTTGCCGCCACCATGACACCGTCAAATATATATAAAAATAATAAAACTATAAAAACGAAAAAACAATCTGACAGTTAAACAACACTTCAATTTCAATTTTTTTTTTTTTTTTTTTAAAGTAAAACATTACCGAAGACATCATCATATTTGTTGTTGTTGTCGCCGTTGCTATTACTTATACTTAATGCCACTGTTATGTGCCCATCAACATCATCTCCAGTGATATCTTTTCTTTTCTTTTACTTACTTACGATCTATCTCTCTGTCTCTGTTATATGCCTAGCCTTATATCAATTTTGGATGTAAACAAGAATATAATATAAATTTATTAATGTGAACTCGAACTGCAACATAAAATAATATATGAATTTAAATGTTAAATGCATTTAAAAATGACAGCTACAAATTAGGAGAAAATTAAAAAGAAAAGAAAAAGATTTGTGTATAAACAGGGCTGGATTCGAAAAGAAATGTTAATTGATCTGCAGAATGGTAAAAGATTTATAGAAAATAATTTAAGGGAAAGCTTGTTGAGGAAAAGTTATTATAAATTCACATTTTTTTGTGATGTCTGATAATACTCAACATTTCAATTCTGCTGATACAAAAAGGAGAGAGCACTTTAATTACTGAAAATTGGTTAAGAACAGAAAATTTATCTGAAATGAAACACTATAAATAAGAAAGGTACGTTTAATTCAAATAAGGGAATTGAAAAAAGAGTCACAAAATTACGCTTTTAGTGAATTACCTGGATGAAGAGCTTCTATCCACCACTGAATATCCGCTGAGAAATGAAAATTTAACTGAAAATAAAAGAATGGCGGCCTTAATCAGCACCCATCGAAGCTGCAAGTCCCCTAGTCCAAATAAGGCATCAATCTGAATCTGAACCTAGAATTTGGTAAGAAAATAAAACTTATCTGAAAATTAGTCTGGATAATTCAATTCAGAAGTTTTCTGTAGTCAAGAATTTCCTAAATATAATAATGAACGGTAGCAGTCTGATGCCTACTACTTCCTGTCCTCAATTATTTAATTTACGGACGCATTACAGTGTGTCCTTTAATCCCATTACTATTACAACTTCTCTGAAAATCCACTATAATTTTCTATAATAGCTTTCTTTTCAGCAAATACAAAAGTTACAGCTGTAATTTACTTCATTTCTTCCCGACATCCTACACTGTAATTAAAATATTATCTTTTAAAAATATATAATTTTCAACAACAAAAATATAAATATATAAATATATATCCTCAATTCAAGAGCTGTGTGTGTTAAGTGTTGAGTTCCTTCAAAATATAATTATAAGGTTATTTGTGTTCTTCTTCAATCTTATAAATTATACATAATAATAAAACTGAAAAGCATTTAGCCCCTCATCATAAATATTATATATATTTATTTTTTTCTCATTTCTATAATGTGAAATTATGCTAAAGTGGCAAATGGTTTGATTATACACTCATTCGACCATCATCCATGCCAAGAAAGATGAAAGCAAAAGAACAGGAAAAAAAAACTCTTGAGTAGGGAACTAACAACAAAAAAAAATGATGTTGCTTAAGATGCTTTCAAATTATCTCGTAATTTACTCAATTTTTTTTTTATGTTCGTTGTTTTGGTAAATTGAGGAACATGGGATGACATATGTGATGGCATTTTATAATCGACAGTACCAAAAAAAATTAAATACCACGCACGATGAGAAATGAATATTTATATTGACGTATACCATTAAAAAAAAAGGATAGAATTTATTTTTGTATAATTATTTTCTTTTTTTTTTTTTGTAAAAATGTTAAAATGCCGAAAATTTTCAAGGGTTTTTCATTTTTCAATTTTTTTTTACTTTACTGTTGAATGATTTGTTGAATTTTTGTATAGTTTGAAAATTTTGTTTTTTTTTTACTGAAATCTCTTTTATTTATAAATACTTAAGAAATGTCAGTGTAAAAAGAGGGATTCATTTTATATATTTGGTTATAGGCGCGACTTTTTGATCTTTTGTTTTTTTTTTTTGACTAATTTTTGATTGAGGTATCTCTCTATATAAATGGCGAGAAAACCGGTAGCTGTTGATAGAATATCAAAGATAAATCAGGTAAAAAAATTAATGAATTAAAGAGGAATTTTATTGTTTATAATATAAATTTTGAATTTAAATTCAAAATAAATTCATGATTTTATTGAAACTTTTGATTTATCACTTTGAAGTACATAAATAGAATTTTAATCACAGAGATATAGAATAGCAGTCTGTAGGTATGTATATAGTAATTTTTTTTTTTGGAGAATGGATAATATTAATTAGAATTCGGTGCATATATCTTTGTTAAAATAATTAAATTTTTCAAATTATTTTATTCTCTTATTCAAATCTTATTAATCCCTTAACTAAATTGTTAACCATTTCATCCACAAAAATTCAAAATCAATATTCTCACCTTTCCCCAGTAAATACTTATTATACTCCAAATTTTCTCGTATATGTCATGCTAAATAATCTTTAAAATTAATTCCACTAATTTAATCCATAAAAGAAAAAGACTTCCCACAACCAACAAAAAAAAAAAGAAAGAAAATTGCCATCAAAGAAAACAGCAAAAAATACAAAACAACATTAATTTTCTTATTATATTTATATTCGTGATCATAAAATCAAACTAACAACACATCCGCTAAAGTAAACATTTAAGACAGGTTCAGACATTATATTGTAAATTGATGGACAGTTGATTACCATAAGACTAACACTCTTTTAAGCACACAATTAAAGTTACAAAAAAAAGTTATTACCAGCTTAGCAAAGAAAACCCAACAACTAAAAAACCTTTACGTCAATTTTGCACATTAAAAAAAAAATGCACCATTACACACCAGAAACTATTTCAAAGAAATGAAAATTACCTACCAGAATTGTAAAGCTTAAAAAAATTGTTTTACTTGTCAGTCAAATGAAACATTTTTGTGTTTTATTTTTTTTTTTGCTGATGATGGTAAACTGTAGTTGCACCTTTCAGCACTCTGGAAAAAAAAAATGCAGAAAACTAAAAATGGTCTTCATTGCCTTTTTGCTTGTAAAAGAGTTTTCCTATGGTATCACCTGTTTTTTTCCATCATTTTGCTGGTATGTTTCAAAATATGAACAGTGTTTTTTATTTTTTTTATTTGTTTGATGTTGTTGGCTAAAATAACATACAAAATAATAATATAAATGGGTTGAACGTCTTTCAAATTGTCCGTACTATAAGTCCGTTTTTATTACATTTTGGTAATATAAATAATTCCGGATGAGTAAGAGTGATGTTTCGAGGTTTTTATTTTACTGTTTGCTGACTTTTAAAAAATAATGTTTCACTTCGTCTTTTTTTTTTTTTTTTACTTTTTTTTTATGTTTTGGAAATTTGATTGCATCACGCGAAAAATGCATAAACTTACTAAGGGATTTCTGGGTAATCTAACAGAAATTCATGCATGAAATCATGTAGTCCGGAAGGAAGTATCAGAATGTTGTAAAATCAGAAAGAAGAAAAGTGAAAAGATATGAAGAATAATTCAAATGTGAGCGATTTGTAAATGGGATAAAAAAGGAGACATTAAAATTGTACTTGAACTAAAAAATTGTACTTTTTGCTTTTCAATCATTTTGTATCTTCCTAAATGTAACAATCGATTAGTTTTCCGTTTCCGCTAAGCAAGATGTAATATCGGAGTAGTAATTAATACCACAATATTATAGTTCAATCGGGAACTAAACATATTCATGTAACCTTTACAAAAAAAAAATGTGCAAACGTATGCAAAAAGAAGACGAGGAAAAAAAACACTATTTCAAATTGCTTTTCACCCGCCAAAGAGCTGTCTGTTCTGTGGTCATGATGGATTAGACCCGTCAACATTGAATAACACGACTAACTCTCTATCCTATGGTTATATTCGCTGCATTATAAAAATTGTTTTTTCTTTTCCTCTAATGCAGTGGGGTTTCTTTTCGAATTAAACAATTATTTACAGTAAAATGTTCAAGAATTATAAATGATAGACGAAAAAAAAAGATGAAAAAGAACTTTAACCCATTTATTAACTTCAGGCGGTTATCCAATCTGTCCTGCTGTCAAACCACCCAGATTGGCGTAAAAAGGTTTTACCATAAATGTGATTATAAAAATTTGTATAAATATAGAAGAATAACAGAAATTAGTAAAACCATTATTTGGATTCAAAATTAACTTTATAGAAAAACATTTTGGATAAATTATAATAAATGAATTGAAACTCTTTAAATGAAGATGTATTTATAGTTAAATAATATTTGGTTTTAATGAACCATGTAATTTTTATAATATAGAGAGAAAAATCAAAATGAATTATTAAATGATGGTCGATTGATTTGGATTAAAAAACGATTTGTAAATTATGTTGTGAAAATGATTATCCCAAAAAAAAATGTTTGCTAATCATTAGTGAAGAAACATTATCTGTATGCTGTCAATAATCTGATAATTTCTCAATAATGTTTGATGAAAAGGGATTAAAAGAAATTGAATATTCCAATTCTAGAAATATTATAGTTTTGAGGCGAGTCATGCTTAATTTTAATTTATATGAAATATGAGAGGTATATGTGCCTTGGACGTTTCGTATTCATTCATACCAATTCCTTATGAATCAATTTGATTTTGTATGTTGTATTGAATTAGTTTTAGATTTTTTTTTAAGGAAGTATTAAATTAATTATTCTGGAACTGGAACTCAATATTGGAACTCAATAACTGGAGTTCCAATATTTTGAAATTGGTACTCAATAACAGATCACATCTATTACCTTGTTTCCATGACGAGTTCAACACGAGTTGAACCCCATGGAAACACGAGTTGAGTTGAGTTTTCGTTAAATCCATTTCAACTCCACGAAACTAGTGGGATTGAGTTGAGTTATGTCATTGTATTAGTAAATTGACATTTTATATATTTGTATGTGTAAATGAACAAAAAATTATTATTTTTTTAATAATAATGGCGTCAGGAAGACTTTTTTGGAGTGACGATGAAGTAAAAATTTTAATATCAGTAATGGAGGAGAAAAATATATTAAAATTAATGACATTAATTTAATTATTATGAATTAAAAAAACCTGTTATATAGCGTGTTTCCATGAACTGTCACTTCAACTCAACTCAACTCGAGTTTTTGCATGGAAACAACTGGGGTTGAAATTTGAATTTTTTCAACTGAACGATAACTCAACTCAACTCCGTGCATGCAAACATGGTATATATTGCCAAAGATAGGACAAAAATAATCGGTTTCAAATGAACTAAACGAAACTAGGAAACGGTGGAATGATTTTTTTGGTTCAATTGCTCAAAACTGCTCAAAATATCATTGCATGAAAATTGAAGCAAAAACATAAAACTCGCCAAAAAATTCGATATAACAAAAGTCTTGTATCATGTTACAAAAATTACACCCTGTTAATCGACTACAATTGTTTTTTTTTTGCATATCATTTTATTTTCCTAAAAAAATTATTTATAAATATTTTCTTTTACAAATAATTTTTCACGACTCTATTTTTTTTGGTTTTTGGGGTAAATAAATCTTATGCTTTTTAATATTTTCATTTTTTTTTTTGCTATACAGATTTTTAAAATATTGTTCTACATTTAACAAAAAAAAAATAAACCCCAGATTACTCCAAAAAGTCGTTTATTATATTATACGAGATTGTTATATTATATAAATTATCGTAGAGAAACTTGAATTTGGTGGGGGGCATACCAAGTAATATAAGAGTTAGTGTACAAGTATGATTGGGATGGTTTTTGAATGAAAATTAATGACGTACAATCAATTTTATAAGTCGACGTTATTTGTTATGTTGATGGCTCCCCCTTGATCATTTGTCAAAACCAAAAAGGAACGAAGAAGAAAAAAAAAATAGTAAAATGAAAAAAAAATAATAATAATAATATTGCTTATAACATGAAAGAAAAATTATTGTGTAATATATAAATATTTTTTATGTTCTCTTGTTATTTATTATAATATAAAAATGTTAAGAAAATTATATAGAAAAGCGTTACTGATATTTTCTAGTTTTGGGTGGAGAAAATTTTGTATGTGCACGTAAATTTGTTGGAAATCAAAAAGGATGAACAATTCTTTTATTATTATAGAATGTTTTAGGTATAATTATGTAATTTAGAAATTGTTTATGGTATTTTGACTGACAATTTTTTTGAAATATCAATTAAAACAATTAACTCACATTCGATTTGAAAATATTTCAAAAGTCATGTTGCCAGCTATTGATGTGTTATCATATCAATTAATAAAATTAATATTAGATATGTATATGTACATAAAACTGACAATGTTATCCAATTAGACAGACTTTATATTAAAATTTAATATGTGTCCTTTATTGTGGTAAGAATATCAAAAATCAAAGTAAAATAGAATAATAATAAATATATATTAAAATAATAGCAAACACAAATTATTTACCCCATAAGTATTTTAGACCGGAAACAAATTTAACAATTATGAATCAAATTAATAGTATTTTTAATTTAAAAAAAAAAGTAATTTTTTCTGTATAAACCTCATCCAATTAATATAATTTCTCCTTTCAAGATAATTATCTATAATAAAATTATAATTTTTTTTTTTCATTTCTAATCTAATACTTTGACCAACAATTTTCATATTTGAAAATTTAATTTTTATTGCTAATCAAAACAATTTTAAAAATTTAATTATCTTAAATTATTTGCGAAAAAAAAAAATACATTTATATTTTGTACCTAATCCCAATTAACCAATTTCTCGATTTTCTTTAACTTTTTCCATAATAAGAGAAGCTGAAATTTTTAATAAGGAAATAATTTTTAATAAAATTTAATTTTAACAACTTTTTTTTGTTGTATAATTTTCGTTTTTAAAATTAATAAATAAATACACGCTAACAATAATTAATTTATATATATTCGATTATGTTTTAGCTGTCCTCTATATCTACAAGGTGATATAGAAATTGCTGAACTGCATAAAATATGTAATGAAACCTTTAAAATTTTTAAATTTAATAAAATATGATTATAATTTCATAATTTAATACGATCGGCAGAGAATAATTTACACAATCATTCTATAGCTTCAATATAATTTCAATATATTTTGGTAACATTATGAAGATATGCTACCAAAAGATATTGAAATTCTATATGGAAGCTAAGGACTGTACCGAAAAGTTCTCAAAAATAATAATAATAAAATGTTCTTGTTGAGTTGCTTGGTGGTTATTTTGGGGTTTCTTTGCTTCCTTAAGGTCTGCACAGCATTTCTCTTTTTCATCCTTTGGACCATGGCTTTTTCCGGCCACATCTAGTCCGATCTGCAAAAAATTTTTATGAAGGACCCCATTTTTTTTCTTCTAAATTTCTGTCCACGGGATCATTTGGACGACCACTTCTTGGTTTATCTTTGATGTTTTGGATCTCCTTAAACTTTTTTAATGGTTCGCCAAGCAACGAAATATGAAGTTCCATCTAATTTGGCTCACTTTTTTATAGGAAAATTTTTTGGGGCCCTAATTCGTTTTGATTCATGTTTACATGAGCAATAATTTCTATTAGCATTATGACTACGGATCAAACAATTTCTCTGACTTACCCTGTAAAAAACAAAGTAACACAAAAAAAAAAAAATTAATAAGAAAATTATTTATTAAGACGTTTTTCCTCTAATAAATATTACTTTTTTATTTGTTATAATTTTTAATGCCATTAATTTTCTTGTAAAAACTACTATACCAATATAACTATATATATATATATTTGCCTTTAACTACTACTACAACTACTATTATCCCCCCATTTATGGCACCACACAAAATTTATATGTTATAATAAACATTAATATTAAAAAAATAAAATTTATGTTTAACTTAAAAATTTATGAGCCTCAGGCTTTAGTAATAATTTTTCATTTACTTTATAGCAAAGCTATAGCTAGTACATTTTCGCTTTCATGCAAAAAAAAAAAGATATGAATTTTCATTTGCTATAAAATTTGTTGTTGTTTTTTTATTATGTATATTTTTATAGTTTTATTTTTTTCTCTTTCTATAATTTTTTATTTAGTGGTACAATAATTTAATCTTGAAGAAAAATATATAGTAATTTATGATTAGAGTGTGGAATATTATTATCTAAAAAAAAAAGAGTTATTGTTATACATAAATTTATGATGATTAAATGAATGGTCACGATATAGTAAAATAATATTTAATTTATTTTAATCCATAAATATGAAGAGGAGAATGTGGGGGAGAAAGTATTATTGTTAAAATTTCATTTTTAGTGAAGTAAAAAATTAAAATTATGTTGGAATAAAGAATGATGTCTTCTTTAAAATTAGATTTAATTTCAATATAATAGTGAAAGAAATGAAATATTGTTCATTTCGAAATCACATTAGACATCGTGGAGACAAATGAATATAGTTTTAAATGTCGTCATGACATTTTACCACATTTATCAAATTAAAATTTAATTTATAACATAAATATGTTTATACGAAAGTGGTTGGATTTCAGTTTAAATCAAGAAAATTGTCAGAATAATTTTTGAAAACAGAGTGCAAATTTTAGATAGTATAACATCCTTTTCCGATCATATCCACCTTTAAGAACATAATTAAATGATATTTAAAAGTGTGCTAAGAAATTTCTTTTAATCGTGAAATTCATCTTCATCATTCACCTTTATTTGCTATATCCTTTTGACAATCTGTTCATTAAATTTTTCAATTTGAATTTTCCAGTCAAAATGTAAAATTGCAAGTACAAATTTTTTCAAGAAAATTAAAAATCGATCAAATTATCACGAAAGAAAGTATTGTTCCTAACAAACAAAAAAAACTAGAATTTTTCATTCATAAAAAGAAATTTTAGGACCGGAAAGAATAAAACACAAAAAAAAAAAATTACCATAATTACATAAATACAAAAACAAATATTTATAAAGAAACATCAAAGAATATAATTTTATAATTTAAATGAAACAAAAAAAAATTTAATTATTCTAGTTCCTGTATTACATAATTTTCTTATGTTATATATAAAATTTTATATCCATAAAAAATTTGAAATATACACAAAAACGAAAATCATATTTCAACCATATTTTTTTTTTTATGTTGTCTTCAACAAAAATGCATATATTTATATTTTTAAAGAACTAAAACCAACAACTGGTTTTTTGGCATATCCGATTTATTGCCAACAACGCCTTTGGCTGACCCGGTCAATTGACTATGAAAATTGTTGGATAATTATTCATGCGTGTGGATATTTTTGGGGTTTGTTTAAAAAAAAAAAATATTAATTTATTATTTTTAAGAGAACCATAAAGAAATATTATTTACATTTTAAAATTTCTTTTTTATATATATGTATATAAATTTTTTTGTAATTTATGTCTACCCTTCCTTGAATTATTTTATGTTTATATGCCGGCAATATTGCCACAAGGGAAATAAATATATGAAATGTTAGAAACAGAGAAAACAATTTGAAATTTTTAATAAATTTTCAGTGATTTTTCTTGTCGATGCTGGGTATATATACATTTTTTTCTTCTATATACTTAATATATTAATAGTCTAAACATTTGTTATGTCATAAAACATTATTTTATATATTAAATAGAAAAGTTAGGAAAAATATATAAATTTTTCCTTACGACATTATTTTGTTCTTATAAAAAAAATTTGATATTTTGAAGAAAAATATTATACTTTTTTATGACTTACCAACAATTTTAGTACTACTTTCTTTAATATATTATTTGAAAATTAGTTGCAGAAAAATATGAATTATTTTTGTACATATGATTTTATAAAAGTTTATTGTTTTATATAATTATGGTTAGATGAACTGATAGAAAATGTCTGAAACAAACAAAGGTAAAAATTAGCTATAAATTTATCAAAAATATCTCATCTTTTAATATTAGAGGAATGAAAATGCCTTAATTATACATACTTAATTCATTCTAATTATTTTTGGAATAATTTTCAAAAATTGCTCATTTTTATCTAGCAATTGAACTTTCTTAAACTGATTTGCTATATAGAACTTTAGGATTTAATCAGCATTTGTCCTTTTCAAGTCACATTTCTACTTTACATCCTTCAAATAAAAATCATATTATAGTTTTTTTTTATAAATTTTAACTGATATGAAGACCTGTTTCTGTCATATGCTAAATTAAATATTACATTAAAACTATATAGACGTACTACTCGTACTACATCATCTCCTACAATAATATTAAATTATGCTACTCATAAATTCTACATATTATAATTTATAATCCATCAAAATATTACCCGTCAAGAAAAAATATTTCTCTCTCTTATACCTTCACTTATATACGAATCGTAATTTTTCTTGGCAGGATATTAATGTCAAAGTCATCAGGATTTTTTTTTTTTTGGTTTGAAATTAAAACCATATTTGAAAAATCTCAAAAGAAAAAGGTTAGTAAATTAAAATAATATTTACGAACGAAAAAATTTATTAGAGTTTGTGAAATATAGGCAACAAACCCATAAATTTGACAAAAGCCAAAAACATAAATAATAATTTGTGAAATAAATATACTACCAAAATAGCAAACAAGGAGAACATTAGACAAGATGATAAATTTTTCATAAGAATTTTTCACTTTGATTAATGAGGTGGAAACATGTTTTTTTTTTTACTTAACATTTTTTTATACTTCATTTTTATGCTTTAATGTTTCGCATTTTCTCACACAAAATTTTATTTTGCAGGTTTTTCCATAATAAAAGAATGAAAAATTTATTTAAAAATTGTTTTTTTTTTTTTTTCATTTTTTTATGAAATTGTCAAAGTTTTCTTTTTCTTGGTTTTCGAAATTATAGAAAAAAGAAAAAAAAAAGATTATGAATTACTAAATTTTTTTTTTAAATTTTCTCGTTCATGATTTATTAGTCATATAAAAAAGAAAAATCTCAAATTTTTCTTTCTATAAATACCATGCTGGTTTGAGTGTGTGTGTATAGGATAACGAGGGGTGTTAAATTGTAAATAGTATTTTTGTTTGATTATAAATAATTACTATATTGTGACAAGTTGTTAAATATTTAACAGTGATTGATAAAGTGATTTGTTAATTTTGAATGATGATTTTTTTTGTTTATTATAAAAAAAAATTAAATGACAGGCTTTTCATTCTTAGATTCATTTCATTCTATTTTATAATAATTATATTCTTCACGTTCTTCACTAAACTAAACAATGATGGTTGTCAATTGAGGCACATTATGTACATTATATTGCATTGAAATATTCTGCATCAAAATTCTACTTTTTCTTTTACACCTCAGTAAACTTAACGTAATCATTGATATTTCGAATGAACGTCAATACTTAAAAATAGTTAAATTATATACCAAAATTTTAAAATTATGTAAAATTATTCTAGAAAAATTGCCCAAATTTAGCATATTCCTTGAAAAATAGCCTAAAATTTACATGTTTTTTCAGAAAACGAGCAAAAAGTTGTGGAAAATAGTTTAGATTTCTCAATTTCATAAACATAAGTTATAGTAACTTGAGAGATAACATGATATACAATTGTTGAAGAAATATTGCACCAATTTACTATAGAACAGTAGAACAGTACACTACAATCAAAGCCGTATACGAGTATAATATTATACGGCTTTGCTACAATTTACAATTTCTTAGGAAAATAGTAAAAATTAATAGAAGATAATTTTTCAATTTTATAGAGAAAAATTACTTAAAATTTACAATTTTTAGGAAATTGTACTACAATTTTCAAATTTATGTAGAAAAATAAACCAAATTCATAAAGAATTATAGTAGCATTTAGGAATTTATAGAAATCAATACTGTCCCGCCCGTCGCTCTATTTCAATTACAGAATAAGAAAAAAAGTACTAAAATTATTCAAATTTTTTACTAATATTTCTCATATTGCAGAAAATTTTTGCAAATCTACATTATAAATTCAAATTTTTCAGATAATTATCCTTTCTGTCCTTTCCACTATGCCAACAAAAAAAAAAAATGAAAATTATCCATTTTTTCATTTTATACCACAAAAATTATATTTTTTTGAAAATTTATTATTCATACCATAAATATTATTTTAATACGAATAAATATATATTTAAAAATCTTGACTTGAAGATAAAAGAAAAGAATTACTTTTTATTTCTTTCAAAAAGACCATTTTTTATATTATCCTGACAACTCTCCATAGGTAAAACACATACACAAAAAAAAATTAAAATAATTAAGAAAAACTGCACTATTTTCATTCTTTTTACTTATACATAACAAATTTTATATGTAATTTATTGGTATAAATAATGTTTTCTGTTTTCAGTTGTTTTGTTTTTTTTTTTTGGCAAAATAAATTTCAACTTTCATGGGTAATAAAAATTGGTATTATAATATATTTTTTACTTACCTTTTCCACATTGGGTTTATTTTCTATATATAGTAGGTACAATTGTCTAAGAAATTTATGACTTTTTTGTGTGGTGGGTGTGCATTCTTCATTAAAAATAAAATCCTAAACGATTTACAAAATAAAAAGAAGAGAAAAATTAGAGAAACTCTGTTAAGGTCATAAATTTAATTTTTATATTTTTTAATAGATGGAAAATGGTTAAATACCTGGATTTAATTTTGTGAATATAAGTATAAATCTTTTTCTATATTAAAATATAATTTATAAAAGGAGAAATTTGTTTTTTTTACAATGTCCTTAAAGATTTTTATTCTTGTTGTCCTCGCGTATTACAGATTTATTATATACATATTTTGTATAAGCTCAAAAGGTATAATAAAATCAAAAACATTTACTTTTATGAACCATCCAGAAATAAATGAATGGGTAGATTATTTTATACCATCAGGAGTAATTAAGTATTTATAACACATTTCTTGTTCTCCTTTTTTTAAGTAAATGTACTGTAGATTAATTTGAAGATTAGGTTTTGTCCAGGTGGTGTTTTCTTTTTTTTTCGGATTGAGTATGAGATTATAGGAAATAATTTCAAGTATGTTTTTTTTTTGGAAAATCTTTCAAGCAAATACTTGGAAAATGTAATTACATTCCTAATATGTATTTATTGGATATTTAAATTTAGGTTAATTTTCTCATGAAATAAAATTTTTAATGTAAAAATTAACAATTTTTAATCCATAATTTACCTATAAATGACCATAAATTTTCGATTGCAGATTATTAAAATATTTAAATACCATTTATTCAGAATTACTATCAATTCGAATAAATTTAAATTAAAAGAGATTAATTACCAATTTAAATCAGTTTTTTCTTTACGATTAATTAAAATTTAAATATGACCATAAAAATTTCTGTCATCATTGTCATTATCGTTTGAAATTGGCTATTTATATGAACTTACTGGTTTCTCCGAACTCCCTAAGACTAATTAACTCTCTAAAAGACTAATTTTGAATATTTTAACACTAATTTTCACATTTTGAATTATTTTGAATTAACTAATTTCTAATAAAACTCAAATTGAACTTTCAACATTATCTCAAAAAAAAAAAGTATCGAAATATCTTGTAAACAATTTTATGCTACTCAAAACAAGTAGAACATTAAATATAAAACAAATTAGGTAATTAAACAAATTTTATGTTCATTTATTTGAAGAAAAAAAAAAGGAATTATGAACTTTGAATATTTTCTGCTGTTTTTAACAATAAAATTCTCGGATAATAAATTTAATTTTTTTTACCTAACCCTACTTTAGATTATACCCATAGTAAACAAGCAGTTTTATTATTATCCTTAGGAATTTATAGGCAGAATATTGTATTTTAATTCCATTTTATTTCGGGTTACAAATAAAAAATTGGTTTTATTGCAGGAGTAATAAAATTTCTTTAAAAATATCGAAATTTATAAAACAAAAATATTTGTTTTATGAAATATGTAAATATGATTATTATGAATTTAAATTTAATTTATTTGAGAGAGAAAAATTTCAAATATATTTTCTATTTTTGAAAATTTTAAAGAATTTCCGACGGTATAACAAAATATTCATATGGAAGTTAAATCATAAAACATTTAGCAAATAAAATTATGGTTTGGTAAATATACTTCTAAAGTGTTTTTCATTTCTAAATTTAATTTGATAATTTCAAGGAAAAAATTATATAAATATTTTAAATAGCGTTAATTTACTCGAACGCAATAAAAATCAGACAAATTTATCGATCAAAATAGAAAATTATAGAATTATGAACAAAAAAAGTAAATATTTACCATTAAAATGATTAAATTAATGATTTTTCTGAAAAAAGATTAAATAATTTTGAAAAACTATTAATTTTTATATGAAAAATGATTAAAATATTGGAAAAATATGACAATTTTTTTAAAAAGTATTAATTCAATTTAATTTGTTTTTTAATTTAATCTGAAAATTGTCAATCCTTTGACAAAATTGACAATTTAAGATAATTACAAAAATCCTTACGAACTTTTGATGTATAGGAATTATTTTGTATCCTCATTTGAACCTAAATCTAATGCATTTTGGTTTGTGATGTAGGAATATACATCATACGAGTATTTCTTTCTTTCCATATTACCACCATACAAGTTACATTGTAATATTGTTACCTAATCACGATCTAATATGATATTCTATAAAAAATTCATATATTATGAGGATTTCTTTTGAAATTATATTAAATATCAAATGAAAACTACTTAAATTTGCTTTATCATTCTATCTAAACGTATACTCTATAACTTCTAAAATTTTATATCCGTTTATGCCTTTAGCATATAATTTAAATTTATGATTTTCTAGAAAATTAAAATTATAAATAAAATCGTTTTCTTAACTCTATATATAAAAAAAAATCTATTTAAAAATTTCTAAAGAAAACTTCAAATTAAATTTCATATATAGATTGTAATCAACAATAAATTTTTTATGAACTAATATCAAATTCAATTCATGAAATTTCCATTTAACTAATAAATAAATTTATAATAAAAATAATAATATCATTATTCATATATGACAACAAATCATAATTCAAATGTTTTTAACATTTTCAACTGAAAAAATAAATAAATAGCTTATAGCTACTAAAAATGTAATACAAAAAATTTCTCTTAATTGATTCATTTTGAAAATTATTTATAAACTTTTATATAAATTATACTTAACAAATTGTTCTAGGAAATATTTTACAAAAATTCCAAAATATAGTATAAAATTGTAAGAAAATAAAATGAGGGAGCATACAAAACCCCTACAAAAAAATATATACAATAATTTTCAATTTATACATAAATCTACTTCCCATTAAAAGATATTAATATCGTAAGTATCTAACAAAATAAAAAATTATAAATATTTTTACTCATTTTTCAAAAAAAAAAATAAATAAAATGAAAACTTCATTAAAATTATATTTTTCTTCACTCTATCTATCAGATTATTTTCATATATTTTAACATTTCATAAAAGATACAAAAGAGAGCTCAAAATTTTTAATTCTCCAGCTCAAAAATTGAGAATTCAAAACTATAAAAATAAAATTCTCCAGAGAATTTACTCTATATTTCTCCTTTATTCTCAAACGGATCAAAAATGGGCAGGGGAAAATATAAATAATTTTTTTTTTTTTTGTGACCAAATTTCAATTAAGGGGTAAACGCATGCTTACTGATTGGCCGACAAGACGCCATATTTAAATTTTTCAAAATATTCTATCTTTATTTAACAAATTCATTAAATACGTTTATCTCTTTTATTGGGGCAAGGATTTTGTATGATTTTTAGAGGGGATAGAAAATATTTTTCAAAAAATATATTTATTTTTTGAATTTGAAAATTTTTGAGTAAGTCGAGAGCATTGTAAAGTTGATTTCAGTTCGAGTTTGACTTTGATTGCGTTTAGTCGTTGTTCTCGATATATAAAAAACGGTTTGAAAAAAATTACTAAATAATAATTAAAAAAAAAATTTAATAATTCTTGAGGAAATTAAGAAAAAAAACTTTGAAAATTGTGAAAAAGACATTATAAAAAAATCTATTTTTTTGATTTTTTTTTTTAAATTAAAATTGTTTTGTGGAAATAAAAACAGGACATTCAAGGATTTAAATAAAAGAAAAATACATTTTTTGGATAATCAATATTTTTGTGGAATATTTAATAATATAAAAAAATTAAATTTAAAAAAAAAAAATACATTTAAAGAAAAAAAAAATGGTTGTTTTAGAAGGAGGCGGTGGTGTTGTTACCATTGGTAATAACCAATATCTTCAACCGGATTATTTATCACCATTACCAACAACGGTAGGTTTTAAAAATTCAACTGTAAGAAATTTGGAAATTTAAATTTTTTTCTTAAAATTTTTGTAAGAAAAATCCTTCAAAAATTTCATAATTTCGTTAATTAATTAAATTCGTTAATTAATTTCTTTTCAAAATCAATTTTTTCAATTTTTTTTAAAAATCAATCTCGACAAATTACATTTTCCTCGTATATATTTAATTTTACTGTACTAATTTCGAAATTTTTCTTATTTTTCTTTTACAGTTGGACTCAAAGAAAAGTCCATTAGCATTATTAGCACAAACATGTAGTCAAATTGGTGCTGATTCAACAGCAGTTAAACCATCTGTTAGTACAGATAAAAAGAAAAATGATTCATCATCTGGTAGTGCATCAAAATCACCAACAATTAAAACACCAAAATCAACAACACCATCATCGACTGAAGTCAGATTGGCATTTAAACCATATGAGACAAATGTTTTATCACATCATCATACAATAACAAATAATAATAATAATTCAAAATTAAATGAGGATTATAATAATATACAACAGCAACGTCCAAATTCAAAATCAAGTGTAACATCTACACAAAATAATTTTAGTAATTACAATAATAATAGTGATAGTGATAATTCAAGAAATAATACAAGTGCTCGTGTACCATCACGAAATAAATCTAATTCACCAGAAATTAGTGTTACAAATAATAATTGTAATAGTAATAATAGTGATTCAAATAATAATAATAATAATAATGGTGGTAAAATAACACCAAGTGAATCGCGTAAAACTGTATCACCATCTGGTTCATCACAACGTGGTGCTAGTCCAATAATCCGTTCGGGTATGGAAATATTGCATGGTAGTGGTAGTTATGGTAAACCAAATACAAGTAGTTATGGTGGTATAAATCCGTTACAAGCATTATGTTGTCCACCTGGTATGGAACAACATCAAAATCCAGCATTTCGTCCACCATTTGCTGGTGGTTATACACATCAACATGCTGCTATGTTAGCAGCTGCAGCTGCACAAGGATATCCAACTAGTGCAGGTGGTGGACCATCTGGTAGTAATCATAATCCATATATTAGTTATCAACGCATTAAAACACCATCAGGTGGTGAGGCTATTGTACCCGTATGTAAAGATCCATATTGTCCTGGTTGCCCATATTCTGCTCACACACAACAAATGTTAATGGGCGCTCCATGTCCTAGCGGTTGTACACAATGTGAACATCAAAAATATGGTTTAGCAATGGCTGCATCATTAGGCTCTTTGCCACCAGGTCATCCATATGCAACTGCAGCAGCGGCTGCAGCGGCTGCTGCTCAAGCACAAATGCGTCAACCATATGTATGTAGTTGGATAACTGGTGAAGCATATTGTGGCAAACGATTTAATACTTCAGATGAATTATTTACACACTTACGTACACATACTGGTAATTTATCAGATCCAGCTGCTGCTGCAGCTGCATTAGCCCAATCTCAAGCTCAATCATTATTAAGCTCTCTATTTCCGCCAAGAGGTTATCCAACACCACCATTAAGTCCAATGTCAGCTGCAGCAGCAGCACGTTATCATCCATATGGTAAGCCCGGAACAATGCCACCGTCTTTACAAGGATCACCATTTGCTGCTGGTGCATTTAATCCAGCTGCAGCTGCTGCTTTAGGACCATATTATTCACCATATGCAATGTATGGTCAAAGAATTGGTTCAGCTGCTGTTCATCAATAAATTTATCGCGAGGATTATCGCGAGAAAACAGATTTGGGCTTTACATTATGGTGTTCATTTTTAAAATAATGTTTTGGAAATTTTGCCCAAATTCAATAATTTCATATTTGAATTTAGTGTTTAATGGTGGAAAATTTAAATGTTTTCATTTTGAAAAACTGTGATAACCTAAAAAAAAATTAAATATAAAAACTTAAAAAAAAAAAAACAAAGATTAAAAAAATATAAAAAGTCAAACTTAATTATAATTCTATGCAAATTAATTCCATAAAAATGGATAATTTAATAAATTCATAAAAATAAAATTCTTAAAATATAACAAATAAAAATTATGTTAAAATCTCTTAAATTTTTGTAAAAAAAAAAAAAAGTAAAATTTAAAAATTAAATTTTTAATTACAATCGAAAAAAAAAATTGAATTAAGAAATAATTAATATTAAAAAATGTAAATAAATATGATAAATTTTATGATGTATTTAAATTTTAAATACAAAAAGTAATTATACTTCTATATTTTAAAATTAAGTAATTAAAAGTTTTAAAAATTAAATATTAAAAAAATTATTATTTAAATAAGAAAGAAACCAATGAGAAAAAATAAAATATTATTAAAAAATTTTTTTTGAAATATAAAATAAATTTATTATGTGTTTTTATTTATAATTTTATACCAAATTTATCTTTAATTTTAATTAAAATAATTAACAGAAATTCAAATTAACATGTATAATTACCAGATAAAAGAAAAATTTACTCTTGGAATTTTCAATTTTGCTTTGCAATCCATTTTTCTCTTTAATCAATCCATTTTTCTCTTGAAATTACAATTTCAATCTTCTTGATTAAAAATTTAAATTTTCAATTTCCACAAAAAAAAAATACACATGACTGCACCTAAAATTTTCATATTTCGAAAATTGATGGTTTAAATAATTAAATTTTATATTATTTTTAAGTCAAATTGAAAGCTTTTTAATTGAATTTTATATTTTCATATTCGTCCTTTTACTTTACCGCAATAAAAATGGATTAAAAAAAATTCAACCAAAATTATAATAATAAAAAAATTATCATTAAAAATTTCACCATTAATTCTTCAAAATTGGATAATTAACAATCACTGAACCATTATAATACCTCTTATATTTATTTTATATACAGTAGCATTTACGGCCATGATATGCCATAATGTCAGAAATTGGACGAAGGCTAATAATAACACTTTAATCCATTAATATTTAAATTTATTTATATTGTTAAATTATTCATTTAAAATTAATTAATAATATATTTATTGATATATAGTAAAATATTAATTATAATTAATTATGATTTAAATATTAAATTACCAGCATAAAAAAAATATTATTATTATAAACATCATTTAATATTTTGATTAAATATTCCGTAAAAATAAATCTCAATTCATAATATATACTTTACTTAATTATAGAAGGTTAAAAATAATTAATTATAATAAAAACATATTGATGCATGTAAGTAATTGCAGAGTGTTGAAGTTTCAATAATAAAATTTATAAAACTTTATTGAAAAATAAATTTTCACAAAAGTTTAAAGACCCAGAAACAAAAGTCCTTGACATTAATATGAAATTACAGGGCATTAAATGGAAAATTTTAATTATTTATAAAGTCATAACTATTTTTGGTTTATTTCAATAATAATTTGATCAATATATCTCCTCAGTCGTATTTAGATTAATATTTATAATATTTAATTGACTCTCAAATGAATTTTTCAGTAACTTTATACATTTCATTTTTGGTTAAATTTTCATAAATTTTGTGCATTTCCTTGTCGGTAACAATTTTGAAATCAACTCTTAATGCCATCAAAAATTAATCTAAAATAAAAATACTATATAAATTCTATTTATCATAATTGTTCAAAATCATTTTTTAAATCACCATAATTCAAATTTCAAAAGAATATTAAAATCTTAAAATATCAAAAATAAAATCCTTTTAACTTTAAAACTGTCTAAATAAGATTTAAAATTTCTAATCTATATTTATATTATTTAAAACAACTTAAGAATCGTGATTTCATAAGTGCCATTTTTTTTTTATTCAAAAATTTATAATCATTCTTTCAAAAAATATATAAATCAAAAATATATTATTTATTAATATAAAATTTATTAATAATACTTTGATTTTTTTAACTTGAGCGCGATAATCTGTGCAAATCAAAAATTTCAATTTGAAAAATTATTAACGTATACCAAATTAAAAAATCAAAAATGAAAAAAAAATATTCAGTTAAAATTAAAACTAATAAATTATAAAAAAAAAAAACAATTTTTATTTCCAGAAAGAAAAAAAATGTAGAAAAAATATATTTAAAAATTATATTATTTATTAAAATGAAATATCTCCTCTCAAGTAATTTTATTGCTCATAAATAAATCAAATCAACAAGAAAATTGGAATCTTATAGATGCTATAATATTTTATATTATCGTGAAAGTATTTTTTTTTTTTTCATATTTTTTTATTATATATTGCACCATCCAGTAATCATAATTTTTATAATTTTTTTTTTTATGATTTATAGTCTTTTGAGCTTCACGTATATAAATAATATTTATGAAAATATAGTCATTAAAAAAAATTTTTCTTATATGTTATACAGAAAAAGAAAGATTTATATATTTTTTTTTAAAAAAAAAGCGAAAATAGAATTTTCAGATAAAAAAAAAATTGTTATGGAGTCCGTATGATTGGTAAGCAGAGTGTAGTAAAATTTCCAATGTAATGCATAAAATTAACATAACATAAATACAAATATAAATTTAATGATTTTTGAGTAATTATATGGTTATAATAAAGTTAAATACTTTTGAAGTATTAAGAAGTAAAAGTAAAAAAAAAATTTTAGGAAGAAAATATGTTAATCATCAGGGGCTCCCTCCAGCTTTCTTGGAATAAATAATTAAACATTCATAAATATCGTCTTGATTCTATATGTCAACCATAATATGGCATATTAAAATTTGCATTATATTATCAATTATTATGTATTGCAAAGGTAGCACGATGGACGACAATAATTTTAGTTTTCTACAGTCTACACTACATCATCTCGCAGTCATTTAGTTGACATTAGATCTACAAAAAATTAAAAAGTTATGGTGTAGCTAATCGTTTTCAAAACTAAAATAATGAAACGAAATAAATTATTTAAAATATTTAGAATATTGTGCAAAATTAGTCAGACAATAAATCAAAAATGAAATTCAGAATTTCCATTATTTCTACTGGAGATTATAGGATGAAACTAAGGAACAAAACAATGATCAAACAACAAACTTAAATATAAAGAAATTTGTCTAAATTTGTAGTGTAAAATTAGAAATTACTTTAAGTAATTGGTAGGCTTGCGCTTGACTTATATCATTGTAAAAAAAAATCTGACTTAAAAGTGTTCATATTTAATAATTTTTGCAAACTCTTTCAGTTTCATATTAAAATTCTTATTAAGTCAAATGAATGATTGGAGATTAGAGTGACATGAAAATTTAAATTAATATTGTAAAACAATATTTCTGCATAGCTTAATGTAAATGATAATAATTTCAATTTAAATATAAAAGTATTTATATCATAGAAAACTTTAAATTTTAGTCCTGGACTTGAACTTTAATAGTGCATTTAGCTCGTGACACTACTTACATAGTTGTTGATTAATGTTTACTTCAACAAAAATATTTTCAATATTTTCAATTCTTTTTAATATCTGATATAGATTTATAAACAAATTATACTCATAAACTTGGCAATTTGTATTTTTAGTCTATCTAATCTAATCTGCAATCCAACTTATATTATCGATATTCCAAAATAATGTATCACCTTCAATTCTTAAGGCCTGACTATATAAATAGACTGTTGGGCTATCAAAATCAATTTGAACTTAAATAAACTTCTGCAAAGTTAATCATTTTAAAATGGATATGAATTTATAAACAATATAACTAACTTACTTAATAATAATTTTCAAATTTATACTTTGACCATTAGAAAACTAATAAATAATCTATATAGTATACTATAGTAAATAAAAACCAATTATATTAAATGAGGCTATAAATTATAAACTTTAAGTACACTTAACCCATTATATGTCAATCATAAATTAATGTAAAATTACTATTATTATTATTACATGTAGTAGTAAGTAAAAAAAAATTACAATAATTTACTATTTAATTTTAGTTAATTTATATTTTTCTACTGTACTTTTTTTTTTATATACATTGCACAGCTTGAGGTCGATGATTTTTAACGATTGTTTTGTTAAAATATCATAATAATATATAAAAAAGTATATTATAGCAATTTCCTTTTCTAGCTAATAAAGCCACAATATAAATTATTATTATTTTTTTTTTTGTTGTTGCAAAAATTTCAAGATAACCGCGTGTCACAGTAGGCAAACAAAAAAGTGAGACATCATATAATTTCATATACGAGTAGCAGTAGACAAACTTTTATGTACATATTTCATAATTAAAATTTAGAGTGTAAATATTTATGTGAAACTGACTGAAACGATTTTTGTATATATATGCGCCAACAACACTGATTTTAGAAATTAAAAATATATAAATAAAGATATTATTAAAATAAAATTTAAATATTTGTTATTAAAATATTATATAGAGGTTATCAAAACGTCATAAATCATTAACAATCATAAGACATTTTAATGGTTTTAATTGTGTGGTTTTTGGGATAGAAAAAAAAAATTATAAATAAAATTTTACAATAATAATAATATAAATTTTTCTATATATTTTATGATACCTAATAAAAATAATATATAATATATAATACTAAAGGCGGTGTTATTTAAACATAGTATTTTTTATATATGTACATACCACTCTTGTTTTTTATTTGTAGATCAAAAAACAGTGATAATGGAAAAGGGGGAAATGCCTAATGTTTGGTAAAATGTTGCTTGTTTATTTAATGCCTTGGCAAGAGATATAATCAGTCAATTTGATAAATTATCTATATCTAATCTTTATAAAAATATAATTTGTTATGATGTTTTTTTTTTTTGAAATTTGCAAGATGTGTCAAAAATTTGTGTTATAGTTAGTTGATAATGCAAAAAAAGAAGGGCTAATTTTATGCAAAAAAATGAAGAAGGGCTATTTTTATGTAGAATTTTATGACAAGGAGTTTTAATTTATCGTTTTAGTTTATAATATTTTGTAAAAACCTACAAAAGAAGGGCAATTATATAATATTTCATGGTTTCAATGTGGGATTTTAAAGGGAACCGTAAACATGGTACAAAGTCCACTATTGTAAAGTAGCTCTTTCTGTATAGTTTGCATCAAAATGAAGTTGCATATATATTAATTTAAATTTCAGGTTTAAGATATTTAAAGGCAAATTTTAACAAACTTACTTAAATAAATAAAGTTTGGAAAATGAGGAAAAATTTAATATGTCATAATTTTTTTGGGGTACCAAAGTTAAATAAAAATAATTGTCATATATTTTCAAGACAGTAGTTTTTCATAATTTTTTTATAGATATTGAATCGGAAACTGCGAGCTATTTTAATTTATTTCTATCATTTTACCATAGTTTTTTGAAATTTTCATTTCAGGTAGTCATATTTACCCTTAATTAATTGCATTAAACTATAATTAAAAATTTATGAATTGAATTAATTATCTGATGGCACATAAATTCTCAAAAATTTCTGTTTCTTTACTAATATAAAGGACTAGTATAAAAAAATATTATAATAACATTAAGGCCTATGCTTTATTATAAATTAATCAATAATAAATAATTTACAAATTAAAATTTTACTACTTAAAAAAAGAATTATAATGTATGTATAAAAGAAAATCCAGCATTAACATAATTAATATACTCAAAAAATTCCATAAAATTTCATCTTCATCCTATAATCTCTTTTATAAAACACCATAGTTAAATTTAATTACAACACCTTTCTATACCATAAATACTCATAAATCTTAATCATGAAAATTTTATAATTATACACACACAAAAAATGCCCAAAGAGACTATATAAAATTATAATCCATCTATATTTTACCCATAGCTAAAGACAACTTGATTACTATATAGTCAAAAACTGCTGATAGTAATAAATAATAAAATGAAATTAAAATAATGACACAATCACTAACATAATAATAAAATTATACTTTACTTCCTTAATATAGCATGAACTTTTAGAGTATAACGTCTCTCAGATGATATTATAGACGAAGAATTTTATAAGAAAGATCGAAAAATGAAATAAATAATAAAAAAAAAAAAAAATCCAGGCCAGTCATAAATTTTAAAATAGAATTTAGGTATTACAACACCATGAAAAAAAAAAAAAATAAAAACAATTTCTCAACTTGATTTATAACTATAACGAATGTTTTGACACTATTTAGTTATTTACCAGTAGTACAAAATATATATTATTATTTTACTTATCATTATTAAATATATTTTCATTTTAAATATTTTTATTATATAGATATAGGTTTACTAAATACATATCATGGCCTCATGAACCTGATTAACTTTTGGTGGAGAAGTGGCAGCATTATGATTTAAGATTATACACAGTCATCACAAAAAATTTTTTTTTGATGTCCCATTTATAGATTATTAATAATTTTTGATGTATGAAAATGAATTTATAGTGCTATAATATACTGAATATAAACCCGAAAAATTAAATTTTTAATGGTATCGGTTATATAATTTGGCAATCAAGTATGCGATATAAATCCAAAATGTTGGTAATTATCGTTTGATTATAGTAAAACTTGACCAGATTTTTAAATTATAGGTAAATTTTATCCTATGAATTTTCATTTTATTAAATTTCAACTTGTCAATTTGTTAACATATAAATAAGTATCCAAATGAAAGTACAGATAGATGTATAAGTAAAATAAGAACAGAGATTATGGCTCACTTTTAGTGAATAATTTAAAAATTTAATATAGCTATAAATTGTTTTTAAATTGTGATTTAGGTACAAAATTGTACAACTTAGTCGCAGTGAAATAAGTTTTTTATTAAAATTTTACAAACAAATTCATAAAAATCCACAAGATGTCGTTATATTTTATTGATTCTATTATTTTAATTATAAATTGTAATAAAATTAATAAAATTTTGTTTAATTAACATATTCGATACAACTTTTCAAGTAAAAATCCAGGCTAAGGATATAATTTAAATGTATAAAATTTATAATATGTTGTAGCCATCTATTAGAAAATTATAAAACCAAACATACTAAATCTATTCGCATTATAATCTTCAATAAAATTTTGCAAATATGGTAATTTTTTTTTTTTTGAAAACTTATTCAGTAGAAATTGTTATCAGGTCATAAACACTTAAAGCAACACACTTTAAAAGATCCTTAACTAATATTTATTATGATAAAAAATATAATATTATAATATAGTAGGTATTAATTTTATCCTTGGTATAATTGTTGCCATATAATATTATGAAAACCAACAAAATAATATGAAAATTCTTAGAAATAAAATAATATTTAAAGTAAATCCTATACACACCATAAATTAAGACCAGAAAAAATTTTCACTTTAAATAAACATGAAAAATGTTCTTAAGTGAATTTTGAGTGCACCCCTAAACTCGCATAAATATTATGCTAAGAAAGATATTTTATTTTTAATAGATATTTATGTTGTTGCATGATAATTTTCTAAAATGAAAATAAAAATAAAAAATTAATACATGGGTAATAAATAAATAGTGTGTAAGAGACTAAATGTAGATAAATCTATATTTGAACAGCTGATATATTATAAAAGAAGAACCTTTAATTAACAGTTTGCATATACACAACATGACACCGACAACCGGCATTAATAGACTTTTTTTTTTTTTAATTTTGTTTTTCTTGTTATATGGTTATAACATAAATTTTAAAGATTCTGTTTCTATGTTATTTTTATATGGTGAAGATTTATATTTTCCTGGGGTGATGATGGGTATTCGTATTATTCTGGAATTTAATATTTTTTTATAAATGAAATGTTAATATAATTTCATTTCTATTTGATTTGAAAAGAACAGAAATGATATATTTATGCAAAAATATAAAATATGAGTTCATAAAATTTTATGATTAATTTTTGTAATTTTTTTTAAATTGTAAATTAATTTAAAAGGGTCAAATTGTTATGTTTAGATTGCAAAAAGATTGTAAGAGAAGGAAGTATGTTAATATTATTTACATTAAAAAACAAGCTGTTGAATTTAAGTAAGTAACATTGGCGAAGTAGGTAAAATATAGTTCTACAGAAAAATTCTTTCGCTAGGAAGCAGAGAAATTCTCTTAAAGAATCCATAAAATTTCTTTATCTTCTTTACAATTCTAGGAAATTAAAGCATTTTCTTAAAAATCTAAAAAGGATATTCTTTAAAACTTCAAAAAATATCAGAAGAAAGTTAAAAAATTTCCGGAATTTAACTACAAAAACCCTTAATTTTTCAAAGAATCTTCTCTGGAATTTAAAGGTTTATCCTTAATAAAATAAAATACAACAAAGGTACTTTGAAATTTTATGCACCTAGTCTTCAATCAGATTAATAATTAAAAAGCCATCCTTAAAACTTAATCGTTATTAAAAAAATATATAAAATTTGACTCGTTATTAAAATACATGGAATTTCCTTAAAATTCAAATAGTCTAAAGGACATAATCTTAAATTTGTGAAAAATGTAAAGAAAAACTATTTGCAACTCTGTCCAAGACTATTGAAAATTTCGAATATACATAAAAAAAATATTTCTATTTATTATCCCCAATATTTTCATCTGCTTTTCAATGAGTAAAATATTTGAGTATAGCTCTATTGTAATCGACCAAAAATATACTCAAAAATTGCTTCCTTCCATTAGCAAGACAAATTAGATTATAATTTACTATTTCAATTATATATTTTTTAAAGAATTATGTCATTCAAAACTTCATCACTTTACAGTTAGCGCCCAAATTACTTAATTATTTTTTTTGTATAATGTCAACATCATTTACACACAACAAAAAATATGTCAAATAGATTTTTTTTTTTTAATAAAAACCAAAAAAAATTTCTGTACACAAAAAATTAATAAAATAAAAATTCATATACAAAAAAAAATAAAACCAGACAAAATAGAAAAAAAATTTATTTGATAATAATCTTCACACACAGAGAAAATTATTTGTCATCCGGATGAAAAATCTTTCTTCTCTTCTTAATAATATATACCAAAAGTAATTTTTATCCCAGGAAATGATATCTTTTGTTGTTAAGTGTCCATTCATTTATCCAAAAAAAAAAAAAAAAATCGTTTACATCCTTACAAATACATAAATCTTTATTTGTTATATCCTGTCAATGAGTCACTGAGGTTAATCCTCTATTTCTATAATAATAATAAATATATAAAATAGGATAGAATAAGTAGGTGTACAATAATAGGCAAGATATATTTTATTATAACCTTCAACAACAATAGAGAAAAATAGATAGTTATCCTATTTTTCATCCATAAATCTTTCCGGTCAGAGATTTCTTTCTAATTTCTCTTCTTCGGTTTTTGTTGTTGTTGTTGTTGTTGTCGTTGGTTATCTTTTATATATTGTTTTTTCGGTTCATTCTGGTATAGTAAATTTATATAATTCTTTGTTTGGTCAAACTATTAGATCGTTTATTTTCTGGCATTTAAGATAATATTGGTCTTGGGTAATTTATAATTTTATGCGGGCCGTTTAAAATGGCTTTAAATACATTAATATCATTTTTGAAACATTTTTAACAAGAGTTTGTTAATGAAATATTTTAAATTAATTTGAGTCTATAATCAGATTTTGTCCAGACTATTAATAGATCTCTGGTGGATTTGTAAGATCTCAAACATAACATACCTAATTTAGAGCTAAAATTTTACGAAGATTTTTATTATTGATCTTACATTAATTAATATTATTAATTTAAATATTAATCAGCCCATACCTCAATCTCCTACTCAATTTGCTTATCTATAAGTGGCCCACTTTGAAAAAATGTTTACAGAGACCTGAATTAAAAACGAAATTTCAATTTTTTCGAATATATTTGGTATAAAATATGTCGAAATGTGCCCATACACTTACTAATGACGGTATATATTGTCTATAAAAGATATTGTGTGTTAAATGCCATCTTTTGGGGGTTATCAATTTTCCTTTTTATATATGTACATACATATATATTTATTTAATATTTATTATTTTTATATTAAAAGTAGGAAAAGAAATTTGTTTGTTTTTTTTTGTATATACCACCATCATCCTTTACAAATAAATATATCGAAAAAGAAAATCTATTGAAAAATTGGTTATAAAGTATATTTAAAAAAGGATTTTAACTATATATATATATAGGGTCATAAAGTATTATTTAAAGATTACCCTACGTAAAATATGGACATTATAGTATATAGATAGATAGTGAACCACAGAATCACTTCCACCTATCAAACTTTCCCCTATAGAAAAGCTATAAATTTTACTATAAACAAAACAAAAAAAATATTATTGAAATAACCCAATATTACAATGAAGAATAATGAAGGTAAAATTGGAATGATTTCAACCTTTTCAAAAGACCCGAGGATGTTAATTCATTTTGTAATCAATTACAATTTACGGTGAGGGTTTATAATTTTTTATGGATACAAAGAAAAAAAAAAAAAAGAAGACATTTTAATTGACAGATGACAGCATTTATTATTAAAAATTTAACACAGAGTCTCGTATATCTTTTTCTTTTTTTTTTTTTTTTAAATATGGATAAAATGAACTAGTAATTTATTTATAGGTCATAATGGTGTGTGTATAAAAGTAATGTACATATAAAAAAAAATTTTATGGGTTAATTAAATTTAAATTATACTAGAAAATAATTATATATAATATATAGTAGGTTCAAAATGATTGGTAATTCGGTGGGACTAAATTTGACAAAATATTACAGACAAATTTAATTATATACAAAAAAAAACAATATTTTTTATGTATATTTCGTCACTAAGTGTTAATCGTTTTGAATCTTAGAACCTTTTTTCTAGAACCTTTTTGCAAAGACTTTTTTCAAGTCACAAATTTTTAGTATCAAAAGGTTTGTCAAAATCACGAAAGAGGCTTGCAAAAAAAGGCTCGTGGAAAAAGGGTATAATAGACTATTTTTAGATTATCGCATAATTTCATTAGATATTTTTATGTTAGTAATTTTTTAATGCATGCATAGTAAATTTTATAATATTGTTTGTTAAGCAAACAGAATTTTACAATTAATTTTTATTTTAGAGATAAAAAAAATTAACAATTTTAAAGAAAAATTAATAGTTTTTAATCTGTAAATTCAAAATTAGACTAAAATTATAAATGTAAATATTTTTAAATAAAATCTATCGATTTTGTGTATTAATTTCTTGTAATTTGCATATTAATAAATAATTATTTGCTATACTTAAATGAATAACTATATTAATATGAATAGATAGTGAGTGCACTGTGTTATACTAGAATTTTTTTTTTTGATAAATATTTATTACAATCATTTCTACTTTCATTAAATTTTAACTGACAGAATTATGTTCTTTTATTGGTATACATAATATCTATAACACTATATCAAAATCAATAAAATTGCATCGAAACAACAAATTTTATATACCACACAAATTTTTTATTATGAAATTTAAAAATTAAAATAATTTTTTAATTTTTTTCTGAAAACTGTCAACATACATCATTTTAATAAACATGTGTCAAAATTGTTAAATCGTTAAAAATTTTTATAATAAAACAAAAAGTATATGTTTACATCAAAAACATTTTTTTTTTTGTCTCTCTATGCTCTGTGAACCTAATTAAACAACATACAACATATAACTATATATGCATCATACATAAAATAAAATTGCTTATAATGTCAGATTTTATGTATTATTATTACATGTTATGAGACCATAATATTATTGCTTATATTTCCTTCATTTCTATATAAATAATATGGTAGAATCAAAAAGGTTATTATATATTATTGTACAAACAGTTTGTGCATGTCGCATGCCAAATGGTCAGGACAGTTAGTGACAGTTTTTGTAATAGCATTTTTGTTGACTTTTAATAATAATAAAATATATTTTTACGATTTTTCAAAAAAAAAAATAATAATTTTCATCTCTGTTCAAGTATTTAAAGAAAAAAGAAATTTTGTTGGTACAATTTTCATGCCTTGTCAAATTTTTACAGCTGGTTAGAATGTCATTGTATGAGACATATATTCTATATAATTTTTTAGTGTGTATTATTTCTGTTTTGTGATTTTATTTTTAATTTATGGAAAATATAAATTTCAATTGGTAGAATGAAATATTTATATTGGAAATTTGGAAAATGTTGTCAAAATTTAAAATTTTTAGTAATGCAGAATATTAGATAATGTAAGTAGATTAGATTGACCATAGTTCTGACATGAATATATGTATGTATAGCTTTAAGATTTTAGGATAACAGGTACAACCAGTCATCGATTAGTATATGATTTGTCGAGAAAGTTAAAGGAGACAGGAAAAGGACACTGTGTCTCACTTAATTCTAAATAAATTTTAGATAGTAGTAAAATTTGCCGAGTTTAAATTTATCACAAATTTTAATTAATGAAACCTTCCAGCTAATCGGGTTAAAAAAAACTAAAAGATGTCCTTTAAAAATTCAACTAAATATTAAAAAAAGATATACATCGAAATTATCGTTAATTTCAATCTATCTAAAATCCAATACATATTATCTTAGTCTTTAAAATCAATTTTAAAATTCCAAAACAAATTCCCATGATGCCAACAAATTCTCCTATCCACTTCTCGTTTAGCATTCGGTACAAAAAGGAAATAATTTACTAAACTGTATTTACAGTATTGTCTGTAGCAGACATTTCATATTTTTGCAAAAGTCAAGAATAATTTCTATTATATAATTACAAAAAAAAAAATTATTGTCCATTTAATTTTGGTTCATGATTTTTGTCATCCAGCAACAACTTTTTTTTTTTTGTATTTCAATTTCATTTCATAATTATATTTTCATTTGAACTTGACATATTCACCCTGAACTGTTTATAATTCAATACTATACATTATAAATACTATCCTATCCACCCCATTTTTGTATCCTTATACACAGAAATTTTTCATCATTTTTCTTTCTCTCTCTTTGTGTGTATAACAATCATCAAAACTTTATTAAAAACTACTAAACAACCAGCACGCCGAGTTTATTGAAAGTAAACATTGTATAACAACAAAATAAAGGAATTATATTATTATACTTTGGTATACGTAAAAATGTCATTTTAAATTACCACATTGATATGTCACTTATGTCATGTTCAATGCAACATGGGGATTTATATATGTACATACATTATGAAAAATATCAAAATAATAAAATCTGAAAATTTAATATATAATTTTTATGTTATTTTGCTATGTGTTTGATGTTCATGTTCATAAAAGATGGAAAGTTGTTAGAGTTTTTTAAAATAAAATATAAGTAACACACATCAAGATTTGATTGTGAAATTATGGACTTTGCTTCAATAGAAAAGAAAACATAAATCTATTAATTGTTGTATATACATTATTATTTACGTGGCACTTAAAAAGAAGGATGATTAGAAATTTATTTTTTATGGTATGCTGTTGTTAACATAATTTTAAATATAAGTTCAATCACTTTGATCTCTCATATCGAATATTCACTAAACTCGTCAAACTGGGATTTTATTCCCAGTTTGAATGAATAGTTTTGATAGATTCACTATATGCGAGGCCATAAAAAGATTATTGAAAATTGCTTTGATATTTTTACAATATGAATTACAATACATAAAATTATGAAAGTGTAAATAAATTTGAAATATTAGGGAGAAAAATATTTGGAAAAATGAATTTGGAAAAATTTTCAAAATTAATCACACTGAAAAAATGTGCTATCTTTTATTAGGGAAATTAATTTTTGAGTATTAGAGCCAAAATAATTCGGGAAAAAAACGATCACAATATACAATAGCTCTTAATTACTTTAATTTTATGAATTAGTTTGAGTTTAAGCGATTTAAGATTATAAATACTCTTGGGACAACTCTGATGAATTTCAAATTAATTCACAAATTTTCAGGAAAATTAGAAAATATCAATTATTTGTGTAATTATGATCCCACAGGACTCTTAAAAACCACAAACATTCAAAAAGTATTTAATATTTCTTACAGTGTACAGAATAAATACTCATTGATTGCATTATAATATTCATTGATTCCAGGCGTATACAAAATGTTGTCATTATTAGTTACGATCCCTGTTGTCAAAAAATGTAATTGGCAATTTCGAATAAAGAGAGGGCGGGAATTTTAAGTGACAGTCTAAATATATATTTACAGTGATGTTAATAAAACATCATCTAATTTTTCAATATCTCGAATGCAATTCTTCAGCCTAATATTTTAGATTAAAAAAAATTCAATCTCTACAACAACAAAAAGGTAAATAAAGAAAATTACAAAAAAAAAAATGGATTAGAAAAATATTTTAAGTCGGATAAATGTCTATTTCTGTTTGCACTTTCATATCAAATAAACAAAAAAATATTTTTATTATCATCACAAAACACCAAAATCCTTTATAAAAAAAAAAAAATTTCAATAAATGATGACGGGGATTTATAATACGTTTTTGAAATAAAATTAACATGACATGACATATTAGGGTGCTAAAGTTATATACCAAAAATTTATAATAATCAGGTTTTTCACTCTCTATATAATTTTTAATTCATTTCAAAAAATTTTTAAACATAAATTTTATGCTTGTCAAGATATAATAACAGACGAATTATATTATTATTATTATTATTTTTGCAAAAATTTGAATGAATACATATATACTGAGAGGTGTAAATTATAATTATAGACGTATCAGCCGGATATTTACTTGTCAGACTGAATTAAAAGAATTTATATCGTATATATTAGGAGGAAGTGAATTGCAAATAAATTGATTTTGAAATTATAAATATGAAAATGAGGTTATTTATAATAGATATAAATTATATATGGGTAGACAGTTTGTTAGTTTTAATGTCGTATATATTGTCAATTAATTTTTATAATCTTTGATGTGGATATTTTTATATATACGTACGTATACACGTGTATATATTTTTTTATCAATTTTGATTATGAATTATTCAAATTTTTATGAAAAAGTTAATAAAGAAGTAATGAAAAATTATAAAGAGTCAAACGGAAATATTAAATATTATGTTTAGATAGAATAAATTAAATTTAAAATAATTAAATTTCTATATAATGGTAAGTAATTATTATTACTTAAAGAAATTTCCCCAAACTAAATTTGATTATATTGAATCTATTTGTTAATGTGTTTTTCCCATACCTCCGGTTGATTTTTCTGATTAAATAGAATTTCCCAAGAATCAAACCCGAAGCATCTCAGTTATAATAGGCCCTGTACTTAGTCTAAGCATTAGCAAAACTAATTATTTCTCAATTATATTCGGATACTTTCAAGCTTTTTATGAGTAATTTAGATAATATTTTGTATTTTTTCTAATTTTGTTTTGTATATGGCGGCACCTATCAAATTTTGTGCTGTTCTTCTAAATTTTCATCAATAATTCGAAAAATTATAATAGAAAATATCCAAGTTTTATAAGTAAAGAGGGAGAGGCTGTATTCAATGCAAGTGGAAGAATTTCAATATTATTCTTACAAATCCAACAGAATTTAAATTAAGTATATTTAAAATATTGTCAATACAATCACATACTTCGAAAGTAAATAATTAATTGTAATTTTTTGTAAATAGAAATAAGATATTAAAATTTATACTTGTTCTTATATAATTTAATTAGAAATTTAGCGAAATGCTACAATTATACTAATTTGTCAAAATTCCTTAAGTAAATCAATCTAAATAATTAAATTTTATATTAAAATATCAGAAAATATGATCAACATAAAAAATCATACTGTATCTAGCATTCCTTATATCCTTTTGACCTTATATAAAACAATTTAACCTCAAAAATACCAGGAAAAACTTTTATTCCACAGAAAAAAAATGATTTTTTTTTTCACAAAGTAACTTTTCATTTTTTTTTACTACACACTTTCTTCTTATTTTGTTAATGTCAGTGTTAACCTTTCAACACCATCTGTTTGTTTCTCCGTGAAATTGTTTATTTATGATCCTTTTTTTTTCTTACATTATTATTATTATTTGAAGGAAAAAATATTTATAAAAAAAAAATTATATATAAATAAATAATATATTATTTTTTTTATATCATGTAAAAATAAATTTTAAAGAAGAAAAGTGAATAATATAAGACAGGAGGCTAAGACTTACTTCTTTATTTTTGTGCCTTCACTCTGACAATGTTTAGTTTTTTTTTTTTAAATATTGTAACGACGTTCAAAGATTTTCCTTAAAAAACTCCTTCACTGTCCCATAGTATATATTTTTTTTTGAAAATTCTGTGTAGACTTTTGGAGTAAGAGATTTTATAATATTTTTTTTTTTTTGCCAGTACCCAAAAAATTATTTTGGCATTTTCCTTCTCCCTTTAAATATTATATTAAAAAATTTATAGAATACTTGTCAGCACATTCATTTTATTCCAGTTTCTTTTTGTATGTATACCAAAATAAAGTATTATGTACAAAACTACCCTTGATGCCATAAATTCTTTTCTTTTTTTTTGGGAAGAAAACAAGAAAAACGAAAATAACGAAAGCTGATCTCATTTTGTGTTCACAAATTTTTTTTTGGTGTTATGGCTCCTTCACAAAACTTAAGTTGAAGTTAACATATTTTTTATGTTTCTTATATTTTTTGTGGAAAATTGTCCGCCCACCTTAATACGAGAAAACTCTCCTTTTATCCTGGTGAAAATAAAGTAATATTGTTTTAGAGCAATTTGTGTTTTGGGTGATTTTACTTCCGTATATTGGAAAGTTGTTTTTTTTTTCAGTTTTCAAGTATTATTAAGTTTCTTTTTTTTTTTTTTTTGGTATCCTGCATTATCTGTATATCATAAATATTTATTTAAAGGATATATTTTTATTTATTGTAGTAAAAGTCTGAAGTGGGATTTTTTTTGTCGAAAAAGTATAAGTATAAATCCTTGTTAAATTATCTTCAAAATATACTTGTTATTTTCATTTCCAATGATGGGTCGCCTTTCCTAAAATGACTATATATATATAGTTGAACAAATCCTTTTGGATATAAATAAATTTAACGTAAAAGGATGGAATAAATTGTAATATGAAATAAATAGGAACTAAAATGAGTAAATTTATATTTCTTTTGACTTTTCAATTCGGTTTAAATTAATAGTAATTAGAAAATGATTTATGGGTTATGGAGTTTCATTATTTAATCAAAGCTTTTACGTCCAAAAAGGATTGTAAAAATAGGCATAACATCACAGATTTTATATCCGAGTATTCTTAAAGAAACATGGATGATCCTATACAAAATGTGGAAGGAATATATGTTGTTTTAATTGCAGTAAAAATTACAACAAAAAAAAATCAAAACCTAAAAAATTCCATCCAAAATTTCAATCTATATGAAAATTGTATCACTATCACTACATAAATTAAGGACTTCTTCTTCTTCCTCTAACAAAAATTTTTAATATTTATTTTTATGTGTTTTGGTTATTCAAAAATATTTTCGTTAATCAAAAAGGATTAAATTATCATATAAAAAAAAAAAAATTTAATATAGATAAAAAAACCGAATTTAATTCAACAAGACAACAAGATAACAATCATTCTTTTTAAATATTCACATCAATGGAGACACAAACAGCATTTCCAAAAAAAAGAGAAGAATTTTGATGTATTTATATATTAACATCTGTCAAAAACATAAAATTATACTTTAATTCTGAGCACTTTATCCTTCAATTTGGTTTTTTTTTTCTTAAAATATTATTTAAGATTTAAAAAAGGAGTCGTTTTTTTTTGTATTTTGCCAAAAAAGAAATATTTCCAACATACAATAATGTACAAAGAATTTATATCCTTTAAATTTATAAAAAAAACATATCAACACATCCTTTTTGCTTTTAGCCAGATGATCCTTTGACATCTTTGATGGATTTTATTTTAAATGATGACAACGGTTTGATAGTCAGATTTTGGGTTTTTTTTTCTTCCTTTAAACAAAAATTGATATTATGTGGTATGAGAGTTATAAAAATTTTTGTTTATATATTTTTATTTCGTTATCCTTGTTATTATCCTTGTCGAGTTTGTAAATCCATTTCATCTCTTAAAGTACAGATATACGTATAAAAATATAAATAATTTTAAATTGAATGAATGAATAGAGAGGAGAATTGGCAACCAAAGAAAAATAAAATTAAATAAATGAAAAGTAAAATTAAGCCCTGATTATACTGACAAGGAATAATAAAATGTAGATTATTGAAAATGTCAATCAAATACATAATATTGTGTTTAAAGGTAAGAATTTTTGGAGTGTTATTCTTTATGGTAATGATTTTTGTCTCTTTTTTTGGTTTTGGAAAAGAGTTTATTGATAAGTATGAAGAAATTTGATGAATTAAGCGTTTAATCAGTTTTTTTATATTAGTTGTCAGAAGGGGGAATGAAAGTGCTGTAGGATATAATAATGTTTTTTGATTTTTAGGCGAAGACATAAATCATATAGTAAAACAATTTAGATCATTTAAGAAAATTATCCTTTCCGATAGGTGTTTAATTTTGGCTGATCTTTTTCAATAATTAATTTAGAGGTTTTTCTAATTTTTATACTTGTAATTAATACTTAATTAAATTTTAAATAATAATACACAAAAATTTTTACATCAGGATTCAAAAAATTATAAAATCTTGAGTATAGGTCTAACCATAATGAACTTAATGAAAATTAAGAAAACTTAAGATGGTGTACGACTATATGAAAATACGCGGAATGACCGAAATAGACTTTACAAAAATTAAGTTGACTTTCGTTAACTTTTCAAAAATTTCGTTAACTTAGTGATGTACGATTGCTATCGTACAAAACTTTAAGAAAAATTAAGAAAATTATTTTGCTGAAATAAAATCCATGGCATCCAAAATGAAAATAAAAAAACTTATAATTTATTATACGTTTGTCACTTTCAAACTTTGATATTTGTGAAATATTTTTTTGTGTTTTCTTAATTTTTCATAAGTTCATTATGGCCAAAAGGGATTTGACAGCGAATTTCTATAACTTAACCTTATATAATTTATACCAATTATAATGGATCCATTTAACTATTTAATGTTCTTAATTGCTCAAAATTTCGCCAGTCTTAAATGGCATAGTCAAAAATGTCAATTCTTTAGATATAATTTTAACAAAACAATATTTGTGCGAAAATTTAATTAATATCAAACTAAAATTTAACTAAATATTTGTGAAAAACAATTCATAATTTTGACAAATTCAATTGAAATTTTATCATAACATTATAAAATTTAAATTTAATGTTCTTGTCATTTATCTGTCAATTTCATCCATTATATTTATATAGTTACACAAAATTTGTTATTATCCTTTGTAAAAAAAATACATACTGTTTTTCTTTTATGAAATAACGATAACATATAATTTTAATATCAATTTAATTCAAAATATATACAAAATTTCTTTTATGATTATATCAAAAAGAAATATATAATGTATAACAAAATAAATTTCGCAATATGTATGATTAAATTTCCTTTATTGAAATACAAGTTTTTTTTCTTCTCATCCTTATAAGAGTAACACCTATTCATATATAAATAAGAAAAAAAATAATAATATGTATGTACATACTTCTCCTGGCGCTGTCATCAAAATGAAAATCCTCAACACTTTATTATTTTTTTTGTTGTGAAAAGAAAAATATTATATAAAAATATAATTTTTACCATATCAAAAATATATTTAGCCAAATCACAACAAGAGAGTAACAAACTGAATAACAAATATATAAGAAAACTACTCCGCCTTATTCTACTTTTATTATTATTATTATTTTATACCTTTTCAACATTGAAACATGACAGTTTCAGTGACAGCAACATAAAAAATAATAATAATAAAAAAAAAAAAAAGAAATATTGTACTATATATAAGTAAAATATCAAAATCGCAGCATGAATTCCGGTATTCCGGACGTATAAGTAGTATGAAACTTTATTATATAATTTTTTTTTTGCATAACAAATTGAAAAAAAAAGGATATAAGAGTGTATAAATTGAAAAAAAGGAGTGAAGGGAATATCGAATTGTAGTGTATATAATTGCAAAACAAAAAAAAATATAACGAATTGACAATTATTCAGATAAGACAAGATGACGATGATGATCATGATGACAAAAAACAATTGTGAAATGGAAATATGAAACTATAGACTGCAATTTCAATATACGGTATACAAAATAAAAATTATGCAATATGCTATGTTAATGTGAGACAATTTTTATTCATCATGTAAAAAATCGTTTATTTTCCATATCATTCTGATAAAATTTCAAGATATACATAGTGTATACTATAAAGTAATAATAATGATGATTATATGTCATGATAATGTCTTATATATATATTTTCCCTTGACAGCCCTTCAGCAAAGTGTCATTTTCCTGTCTTCTCCTTTTTTTCTTTTTTTTTGAATGGGTGGGCTTCTTGTTATTTTTAACGTATACATTGCTTGTCAAAAATATTTCACTGTCTCTAATATTTTTGTGTGTATGTTTAAATATTTCCTTGTCTCATTTACTATATGTATGTATAAATTTTGTGTAAATATATATAAATATTTTTTTGCTTAGCAATGTCAGCATATCCTTTGAAATGCCATTAACAGATCTCTTATATATTTATATTATTATTTATTATATTTTGAATATTTTATAATATTTTGCAAAATTTATTATGATATATGCTCCATTTTCCATTCATTCAATATAATTTATGCTGTATGTTTTAACGATATGTCAACTTTTAAGAAGTAAATATTTAATTTTATTTTTGTCTTATGAAATATTAAAGGAATTTTATTAACGTATGAAAATTTACAGGAAATTATTTAGTACTTAGTTTTTTTTTTTTTGGGAAATAGAATGACAGATTTTGTAATATTTTCATTATGTTTTTTTTTATGTTAATATTACAATGAAATAATAATTAAATAGTTAATAAATTAAGTGACATTATGATTTGGAAAAATTACAAAATTTCGACAACTTTATGATATTTAAATAAAAGTTTTATAATATATATAATGTATAATGAATTTTCAGGATAAACTCCGTGATTTAAACCATTTAATGTTGATAGATATGTAAAATTTGATTGATTTTTGGGAATATAAAATATAGATATTGAAAAATTATATGGAAAAGCAAAGTTTTAGACCATGAGTATAATTTAATTTTGTATTAATTAAAACAATCGATTCTTTGAACAGCTTTTTCCATAATTTCTATAATAATCTAATCTATTCTGACTGTTTCTTGGTTAAATTTATATAATAATTAATCCCAATAATTTCGCATTTAAATTTTTAATTAATTAATTATCGGCCAAATTACAAAATAAATTGTAAAAAAATGTTCTTCAATTATGAAAATTTATCTAAGTGAACTGTATAGCAATGTAAATGGAAATATTCTTCAAAACTTACAATCGGAAATCATTAAAACGCAAAATTTTTGGGAAATAAATTATTACTTTGGTCTGGATACCTGTCTATTACATAGGCAACAGCAAGATAAATTTATTCTGGTCAATAAAACCAGCTAATTGCACATTATGACAAAAGTAAGAAGATAGAAAAAAATCTATTTATTCTGATCATATGGTAAGTAATATTTATTATTACAAATTACTATTTCTAATTTTACATATATATAAAATTTTAATTACATAATGTCAAATGCTATTCTCATAATAATTATTAAATTTTATGTTTCTAATTTTAATTTCTAGAAACTAATGTTATAAAACTATAATAAATTACAAAATTTAGACACATTTCGAATTAAATTATTATATAAAAGTAATAAAAATTGCAGAAAACTCATTAAAATTTACAAAATAATTTCAAATTATTTTTATTACTAATTTAGCTACTATAAGAAATATTTTCTCAATTTAAAATTAAGATATTTTTCTGATATAAACTTTATAAATGTATACATACGCTCCTTAATAAATATTTATTATTTGTCTATAATATTTCATAATTTTTTTTTATTAATAATCATTTTGTCGTAAACCAATCGCTTCTCGGACCTCTCTGACATCAAATATATTTCAAAATTGAATTACTATCATTGCCAAAAGAAGGATTTTTACTATTTTGTATAAATCCCAAACCAAAGATATCAAACATACATAAAATAATTATCATAAATGATAAATTATTATATTATTTTTAACAAAAAAAAACCGATCCGCACGAATAGATTTATTATCTGCCATCAATTATAATTTATGTGCAAAATATAAAAATTATAAAGAAATATTTAAAAAAAAAAAAAATCTTTTATTTCAGAAAAATTGTACAAATCACAAGCAAATAAATCATTATTATTTTTGTTTAGTTGCTTGTTCTTTTAATGCTTTAGAGAGAGCTATAACAAAAAAAATATATAGCTACAACATCAATAAATTCAATTTAATAATATGTGAAATATCGTTTAGCGTAACGCACCACAACGTAATAAAATTCTATGCTGAACGAAAAAAAAACATTAAGTAATAAAATAATTTTTTTTTTTAAATTTATTACAGTCATGGGGTTGTATAGCATAGAAATATATGTAGGATATATATGTTACTAATGCAACTGTGAGATTGTAAATATTGAACAAAATTAATGGTTTACAATTTTATAATTGGAAATTATATTATATTGCCTATTTTGCGTCTTAATATCCAATTGTTATTAATGTTTATTTGATATTATAGAAAATATAGAATTAATTAATATGTAAAAACGATTAAATTACAAGCAAAATAATGAACAATAATCAGAAAGAAATATTAATTTAAATTTTGTTGAAATATTTATTAGAAAGTGTAAACACTTTGGGGTATAGAATTATGATTTTTCAGAAAAATATTAATTTTAGAGGTTTGAAATTAATTAAATTGATATTGTGGTCAATAAAATTTTGATTAAAATTGTAATTTATTAATAATTTTCAAATTAATTTATTAGATTGCAAAAGAAAAATTGTGGAACAAGATATTCCACTAGAAATATTATTGTATATAAAATTGGCAAATTTCCAATCAAATTAATCAGATTATTATTCTGGTTATTGAAATAGTAAATTAATAACTTAGTTTTGAATATTATTCTGTCGAGATGTAAATTATAGAAAAAGTATCGAATTAATACGAAAAAGAAATGTGAACAACATTTTTTTAAAAGTTATTTCAGAATTTTTCTTGAATAAAAAACATTACAAAAGAAATTGTTTTACTGGTGTCATTAGTCCTAATAAAGTGTAGAAAATATATATGTACCTATATGTAGCATAAAATTCATGAATAATTTTTATGATAGTGCAGTGCATTACCAAAAAATGTCTCTGACATATTTTGATATATTTCCTACTAATTTTTCTATTTATGAGATTGATTGAAACTTTTGCATAGGTAGTCAATTATCGCCACAGCAAATGCCCCGAACTAATACCAGTAATATAAATAATTGAAATATTTTACATATTTACTATTTTAACCTTTAAATGCTAAATGGAATTTTATAGAGTTGTCAAAACTTTTGTAATATACTATTTTTTCTACCTATAAATATTATTTACATATACTTTTTTTTACTTATACTACTCTTCTATCTACCCAACACAAATATATAACCAAAAACAAAATGTATTAGGTAATAAATCATTACAATATCTTTTTTCTACAATAAATTTATTGAAATCTATTGAAATTTTTTTATTCGCATAATATAATATAATATTATTATTTGTTATTTTGATTATTATCAAATCTTTTAACATAATATTCACCAAAAAAAACCAGCTACATAAATAAAAGAACCTGAAAATGGGAATCTTATATGTTGAATAGGAAAAAATGTAAATTAAAAATAAATATCTTTTCTCTATATAAACATGAAAAGGGGGAAAAAGTTTATGAAACTATATATGAATTATGCGAAATATTTAGTGAGACGTTATTGATACAAAAACGATAAATAGCTTTTAAACATTACAACCGAAATTATATACCATGTATAGCTATATGAATATATAAAAGCGTGAATAGAACGAATTTATTTATGATCTTGCAGTTTTTTCTTTTTTATTAATTTTGAGTTATTTATGAATTTCCCCCCAGGTTTATAATTTATATTTGAGGAATAAAAAAAATAAAAAAAAAACGTGAAGTTGAAGAAATTTTATATATACAAAGATAGAAAAACAGAAAAATTATATATGTAGGTATAGTCTCTAAAAGTAACAAATAAATATTGTTGTGCTGTATTTATAAAGATGTATGTAATAAATGAAAATGTTAAAGTAATAAATTGAGAGATTATTTATCTATTATTATTACTCTATAAGTTTAATTTTTAAGAAGGTCATTAAAACGATTGCAATAAATCATGATATGAAATTAAACTAATTTTAGCTATTATAGACATTTTAATATTTCCATATTTGATATTGTGAATATTAAGGTTAGTAAGATCAGGCGGTTTATATAGTTTTAAATTGAAATTTTTGAAATAATTTTCTTATAATAACACCTGCTCATAAATTATTTATTAATATGGATGTAATATTTTGGGTTAGGAATTAAATTAATTGATAATATGTATTATAAATAATTTCCTTAGGGTAAATAGAAAATTGTCTTCAACTTTATTAATTGTAATTAAACTACTGGGACACATTATAATCGTTTTGAGAATGTTAATGAAAATTAATGAACGTTCTTTATTTTATTTTCAAATTGTAATAACCAACAATTATATAAAACCAATAATTATCAATTCAAATTCATTTTGTTGAATTATAAGTGAAAAATATGTCATAAATTGTCCAACATTTTGACAAAAGTTGGCAAAAATATACCTATAGGTATTGGAAAATATTGTCAAGATGGTAAGGTATTATTATTTTTCCTATAATTGGATATGTTGATATTTGTTACAATTTCACTATAAAATTATAATAACGACGAATATGTTCGTCAAAATTGTGTACATATATGTATGTACATATATATTGTCATATAATGATATAAGCTATAAGGAATATTTTTGTCAGGACTGGTTAACTAGTTCTTAGTAAGTCATTATTAAAAATGAAAATAATGAACTGTGTGGTTCATTATCTTTTTGACAATTAACAGCTGAAAAAAAAATTAACATCATTTATTTATGATCAAATAATTTACATACTTTTTTTTTCAATTTTATGATTTGTAACGAATCTATTATATATATTATAACATCATTGCATTATATAGTTTAAATGTCCAACATAAAAATATCATAATTTATATTTACAATTTTAAAATATAAATTTTTGTTTTTTTATTATTATATCCTCGCCCATTTTTTTTTTTTAATCACATTTACTCTTTTTTCATGTTGTATTATTGTTTATGTTTAAATATTTTTGCGTGCGTGCACAATAAACAACAATGCATGCGAAAAACCGCGAGTTACTTTATTGCTATTTTAGTTGTTTTTTTTAAAGGCCTTGTATTATAGTTTATTTCTTAACATAAAAAAAAGTAAGTTTACTTTTTTTATTATTGTATTATTGTATCCTGAAAAAAAAAACAACAACACATGAACAAAAACGCAAAATGAACAAAACAAAACAACATTTTTTTTTTTTAGCTTAAAATTTATGACACCCGATTTATGTTTTCATTTGCATAAGGATAGGTTTAAATAACATAACACAATATGAACAACAACAATAATAATAACATAAATGAATAATAACCCCACGAAAACGACTGATTGTTATTGTTCGTTACAATGCGATTTAATAAATAATTTGATAAAAAAAAGACTTAAAAACTAAAAGGGAATTTTAATGTTTATTTGGTTGAGTTTAAACCGAAAAGTTATGAACGAATGCAACAACATATTAAACTTTCGTTCTTTGCTTGTCGGTCTATTACATTTTTTTCAAAAGAACCAGTAATTGGGAATCTAAACTATTAGTAGTACCTAAATGGACCAATAAATTTAATTAAGAAGCTTGTGGGAGAAGTATAAATATTTAATTTAAATGAATTAAGGAGCTTGTGAGATTAGTAGCAGCTCAAAATTGTATTAAGAACCTAATGAAAGATTTATCCAATAGGTGGAGCTACTACTCTCCTTTGACCGAAAACAGGTATTTTTAGTAAGGATCATAATTTAATACAAACTGATTCTTTTATTCTACCCAAAAATATTTTTATATAAAATAGTACTCATATTTACTTAAATACTAAAGATTTATACAAAAGATAGGTACTAATATATAATTTAGAGTACTACCGTTAGATGGCGCTATTTGAAAATTGATCACCACAAGAATGATAATACAATTTTAACTTTCAAGAAGATCGTATATCTACAAAATTCATTAAAATCAAAGTTGAAAGTTAGAACTCAAATTGTTTTTTACTGTCCTCAGCTATGCGGTTCTGTCAAATAAAGGATTATTGATATCCTACGACCCTAAAATTCAAAAATACTTTCCTTCATTTAATTGTCAGAAATTAAAGCCTATAGATATGCAACTACTCCAAAGTAATTCAACTTCCTATTAGGTTTATATAAAAAAATTTATAAAAACGTTTGTAAGTATAACTAAAACGAGTAACGAAGAAATAACATAAATAATATTTTCATATTTTTTTTTGAATGCTTCTATATATAAAATTTTATGGATACAATTTCGAAAATACAAAAAAAACGTAAAATGGTAAAATAATATCTTATTGCAAAAAACAAAAAGTAATATTATTATTATTATTTTAAAAAGTTTATTTATGAACATTGTTTAAAAAGAGTGAAATAAACGGATAATTAAATGAAAATGAAATTTATTGTTTGAGTCAAGTAAAAGTGATTTGTGATCACTTTTCTTTTGTTCGGTTTTAGTATCGTTAGAGGTTATGCTGCTGCACGAACAAATAAATATTAAAATATTACCCAGTTTTTTTTTTGGAAAGGATATTCAAAAGGTCTTTTGGGTAGTTAAATTGTACATATATGAAAGAGAATGGAGCGCGATAATTTTTATTTTTCTGTTTGAAAGTAATATTTTTGATAATAAATTATTTTTAATGTGGTATGGCAAATTACAATTTTTGTTTAAAATTTATTTATATAAGTTAGAATCAATTGTGTTATTAAAAGAGAAAATAATGTTTAGCTGTGATTTATATAGGTTATAGTTTTAAGATAATTTTCAAAAGGTTACATTATTAAAGATATATTTAAATATAACCCTTTCAGTCGGAAATTCGTTTGGGGTACATAAAAAAATATTTGAACCAAATTTTGCATTAAGATGACCATTATAAGCAAAATAAAAATTATTTTGAGGTCCTTAGATATCAAGGATTCCCGTGGGAGACTGTCTTCATTTGTAGACAAATCTACTCAAGTGTAACTTTATATAGTAAATGTTATATACATATAATTTTATCAATTATATTTATTTCCACTGAAAATGTTATTCAATAATAAATATAATTTAGAAAATATAGTCAAAAACAATTTTATTTAGAAAAATATAGTTTTATTTTAAAATAAAAATAACATAGAAAAAACAATTGCTATATTTAATTCAGAAAATAGCTATAAGTAAAAGTTAATAAAAATAAAATGTCATTCATTAACACTTACATTATTATTTTTAATAAAAATATTTAAGTAAGGAACTTTTACATATTAAATAAATAATTAATACAGGAACATTTAATACCACTTCAATTATTGTAAAAAAGGACTTGCATTTAAATAAGTACTGATAATAATATAGTTTTGGTTTAATTTTTTGTATGGAATTTAAGAAAACAGTTTTTAGCTCCTGTAAAACACAAATGCACATTACATTTTTTACAGTAAACACGAGTTTTTGATGAACAATCAGTATTCTTACATCTTGATGGATTTTTGTCCACATCGTGATGAGGAAGATGGTTAATAGAATCATACCTAATTTCTTGTATAGGACGTATTTCATTACGTGTTTTTTTTAAATTTTCCGTTTCAAAACTCTCAGCTAAAGGTCTTCCTCGTTTTCTTACAAATTCTCCTTAAGCGGCAAGTGCTTTTCCTAAATGAAGACGAAATTCTAGTAGATCTTCAATATCTTTTGGAGCACTATTAAGTGAAGTTAGTAGTTTTCTGTATTCTATCCAACTAGCAACAACTGCTAAATCCAAAAAATGAGCAAATACTCGCAAAGTCCACTTTTTCGATTTAATAAAAATTCTGTAGTACGATATTAACTGATTAAGAGTATCAACTCCTCCCATTGAACTAACATATTCAGTTACTACTTGTGGTCGCTGAATGTCTTCATATTTTTTTTCTGCTTTGTTGAACCGATTAACAATTTTTTCATTTCCTTTTCCCACAAAGTTTGATGCAAGAAAAACTGGTTTGTTGTCAAACCATTTGATTAGGCATATATTTCCATCTCTAGAAACAAGTTCATCGGAACAACCGCGACCTTTTTTTTCATATCTTTGTCACTCAAAAAGCAGGCTTTGCAAATCTATTAACTCTAACAGTTCCTGCTGAATTAATCCCCATTTGTTGCAATATTTCGAAGAGATTGTAGGATGTGAAATAATTGTCAGCAAATAAATAGTGTCCTGGCTGTGTAATTCTTTTAGCTAGATGTAAAACAACTGATGCACCAACGCCATACTGTTTTTGAAGTGATTTTGATATCTCTGTGTTGGAACCCTGATATAATATAAAGTCGTAAGGTTGTCCACTTTTCCCACAAAGGAAAAATACTTTTATACCCCAAGGACAGGGCTTGCCTTTAATATATTGTTTTATATTTAACTTACCTTTAAAAGGTATCATTTGCTCATCCACTGAAAGATCCCTTTCTAATGGGAGCTCTAGACATATATTTCTGATACATTCTATTAATGGTCTAGTTTTATAAAATTTGTCTTCCGCTGAATGTTCTTCTAAATTATTCACAAAATGAAGGGCACTTCTGAGTTGGTAAAAACGCTCCAAAGTCATATATTCTGAAATAGTTTTTATATAAATATTATTGTTCCAATACAATCTGACTCGAGGTAGCTTAAGTGAACCCATCAAAATATGTATTCCAGCAAATACTTTCATTTCATTAGCGTTTGTAGATTTATAGCTTCTAAATGATTTTTGTACAGCGTATAAATTTGTATAAAATGCCATAGATTCAAATAAATTATTTGGAATGTACTTGCTAAAATAATACAAGGGAGAACTTTCTGCTTCTAATATAATAGGTGCAGCTTGCATTTCGAAAACTATGGGATTTGATTCAAAAGTCCGATGTCTCCATTGTATATTTTCCTTGAGGGTTGTTTTAAATTTACACATTTCATCAATAAATTCAAAATCTACATTTTCTATTATAATTTCGTTTTCTGTGATTTCATTTGTAACTGTAACTAATATTTTCGGGTTTTCATCAATTTCACCCCACTCGGGCTCATCGAAATCATCAGCATCGGTGTACAAGCTGTTTGTAATAGGTGGAATAATGTTTATTACAACCTCCTCATCGGATTCTGGCATATCATCTTCATCTGGTATATTATCAGTGTCATTATCCCACTCAATATCACTATCTTGTAACAGTTCATATATTTCTCGATCAGATAAATTTTTTTTTCGATTTGATTTGATTGTATTTGCCATCCTAATAAAAATTGTAATTTAAAATATGTATTATAAAAAATATGCATTATAGTAGATTTGTCTACATTTGAATACAACTGATTTATGTATCCAATTGTAGACACAACACTTGACATTATTTGTCTACAATTGTATACATAGTTTTTTAAAAGCAAAAATTAAAATATATATTCAATAAATCCTAAATATTAATTTATATTTAGTTTAATTCAATTGTTAAAAATGTATTAAATCACTTACGTTAATTAAACGTTCCTATTTAACACTTGTAAAACGAAAAACACTGCCACTACTTTTTACAACTAAATTTTCTTTTGCCACCACACGTCAAAGTAATTGAATTTACTTATAAACAAAAACAATAAATCGCTCTGTTAGTGGTTGATTGAGTATTTGTGAATATGAAATATTTCAGAGAAGTTGACAACACTCTAAAAACTAGAGCAGTCATGCTTATATATTGCCCGCCAAATCTTGTCTACAATCGTAGACACATATACTGAAAGGGATAAGTTATGTCAATAAATTATTGAGTAATTTATTTACTTTCATAAATGATTTTGGTTATAATTACCAATTTGATAAAGGAAAGAGTCGAACAGAATCTATATAAGTTGTGGGCTCACAATGCTACACAATAGTACACGAAATAAAGTAAAAATTTATAAAATTTCTTATACTTATTATACAATTAACTAATCCTAATGTACATGTCCTTTCAGCAATATTATTTATTTGAATTATAAAGTTAAATCAATCCGACAAACAAAAGTATCAGTTATATCTCTCAAAGCACAGCCACAATTAATATCATTTAGTAAATAGCCCTTTAAGAAAAGCGAACCGTAAACGAACCGCTGGCGAAGTCTTTTGTTCATATATGAGTTCGTTTACGAACCGCCTTGGCAGTTCGTAAGCGAACCGGAAACGTAAATGTTAGAATAAGAACAGTAGAAAAAAAAACGTAACACCAAGCCAAGAGTTCGCTAAAATCGGTCCGTTTACGAAACGCTGCAGCGATTCGTTTTGGAACCGCCAAATTCGGACCGTTTACGAACTGATTTTATTTCTAGATATAAAAAATACGGAAAAGTAATATTTATATTTTTTTAGCATTTATTTCATATAAAAAATGTATTTTTTAACAATAAATAATAACATTAACATTCAACTATAAATAATTATTTCACCACTTACTCATTAATAAGATTTTTTAATAATTTTATTATTTAATTTATTATATAGAACACAAAATTACTTATTAATATTTATTTTATTATATTTAAACACAATATTATTATAAGATACATAAATTATAAAGTTTATTTAAAAAGACGTTACTTATCCAGTTCGTATACGGTTCGCCAAAAGCGAATTCGCTTATTTTTCTTATAGGGAGACTCTCAAATTCATCTTTACTTTACGAATCCAGCATTAAATTCTTTATAAATCGGCATTTTTTGACAGCGGAAATCAGTTTAATTCTTAATTGCTATTAACATTTAAAATTTTAAGGATACTTATATTTTAAGTGACATATCAAAGGTTAGAATTCTTTGTATAATAATATATTTGTGAACTATTTTGTAATATAAAATTAGCAATTTAAATATTTTTTTTGACGTTTCACAAATTTTAGTCCTTAATTGAAATTTACATATATCAAATTTTAACATCATTTAATTCACTTTATTTACTGTTGTTTAAGGCAAAAAAAAAATCCCTTCAAACGTGATAATATTAAACACAAACGATCTATCGCACATCTATCAACCAATAATCTATCAACACTATCAAATACTAAACATAAATCATACCATATAAAAACAACAAATTTATTACAAAAGTTCAAATATATTTGTTCAATTTGCTCATACACATAAAGATATAGTAGATTGGAAAATTTTCCAACTTCTTCCAAAAATTTTGTATATATACCAATTTTTCATCCCTTCAATATAATCTTTTTTTCTCAAGAAAACTCAAATTTTGTTTTTTTTTTTCTTATGTTTTTCATTGCCAAAACTCTAATAATTCATATTTTTGTTGGGCATGTCATCAGTCATTTTATAACTACAAAAAGAACATCACTAAAAAAATTTAGCACACATAAAAACAGAAACACAAAAAATGTTTATCATTCTTTACCATCCGAAAAATCACCACTCCACAATAAAAAATATATATTTTTTATTTAACCTACATCATTGTCGGTATCCGTTGTCGAATATATATACACTTTCAAGGACTTCAAAAACTTCCATTCTCATGCTTATGTATTTCATACACACATTTTTTTCGATTTTGTTGAGGATGAGAAAAAATTTCCAACTTTCATATATAATAATAAAATATTGTAAGTATATAGTAGAATCAAACATGACAAGGGAGTCATATATCAACTGGTGTCAGAATCGACCTGATTATGAATGAATATGTTTACAGCAAGCATAAAAAAAAAAAAATATTAAATTTATTTGAGCTAACTTTACTTTATTTTCCATAAACCATTCATTTCTCTTATATCACATATTATACATACGTATATGTATATATAGAATGAAATTAATCACAGTCATACACATTCTACCTATATCATGCTTCATTATAATCATCCTTTTCTTTTCTGCCAGTCCACACACACACACAAAAAAATCTTCTTTACATTTTGCACAATTTTTTTTTTTTTTAACAAAATCCTAAAAATCTGATGACTGATTGTTGTGTTAGAAATGAATGAATGTATCTGTTATATGAATAATGTCCTACGCATGAGATGAAAATTTATTAATTCACTTCTGACATAAATTTATCGTTGAACGTAACGGGTATAACAAGGAACAAATTTATTGAAGATTTAGAAGATGGAAAGAAAAATATACGAGTTGTATATAGTTTTGTTTTATAGCTTATGTTTTATTGATGGTTTTTTTTTGGTGTGGTCATGAATGTTTTAGACTTAGACAAAAGTTTAGTTTAATTGATTTTTTGTGGACCTAGTCGATAATTTCGTCTATTTTTAGGCAAGATATGAAATAATCGCCTGGATTGAGTACAATTGTTAAATTGATTGTATAGTTCGTTAATAATATCCTTTATGATGTCACAAACAGATTCTGAGCAATATCATTACCAGCAATTCAGTGTCAGGAAGCTACAGTAAAGAGATAAAAAATGTAATAACGGTCTCTTATATTAGTGGATAAATCGCTATCATGGGTTACAACAAAAAATTGCAATATCCAAATGGAAGTCTTTGCTATCTCAAAGAGCTGAAAGAGATAATACCGAAAGAGTATCCTTAATTTTACATTATGTATAAATATTTCAAATTTATTTATTAGAGCTACTGTTTTTAATATAAAAAATATTTTTTAATAGTAAACTACCAGCACCCTGTAATCAATTTATCAATTTATACGTGATAGTTTTTCATCTTCTATAAATTTTTTTTTAACAAATTTTAAGTAATCAATCATATTGTCATTAGTTTTATTCTCTATATAAATGAAAATGTTTATAACATTTTTATATACATAATATATTATATAAATCAAATCCTCATATGGAGAGAGAGTAGTAAGTGTGGTAATTTAACAAAAATAGACATAAAATATTACAACAGTTAAAGTCATTTTTGGTATAAATTGCCTCAATAAAAAATGTTTCTATATTTTGGACTATTTCTCATATATTTATAATATTTAAGTAAAAGATGAGATGACGACCCTGTAAATCATAATACATATTTTTTTTTTTTTATTATTATAATATTTTTTGTTTCTAAATCGTGCGTGTCTATAGGGATTCCCAAGGATAAATTTCTTTCTGTATGTGGTATAATAAACTTTTTTTATTTCATTTTATATTATTTGGTTGATTTGTGTTCTTATGGTATAAGTATAGATAGAGATATATATGTGTGATTTGGGTGTCCTTATTTTTCACTTAAATATTTCAGTCATCTGTCATATTTGAAAGACAGAATGACAGGCCTATATACTAACCAACATAAACAATATATATATATATTTATGTATTGTATAGCGTAAAAGAAATTGATTGAGATGAAAGTTATAACACTAATAATTTGATTGAAGTAATAAGATAAATGATGTTTAAAGTCAGGTGGGTCCTTTTTTTTTTTTTTGAATTTTTTTGTTTATTATGGATTTCCGAATTTCACTTTATATCTACTTCTTTTTTTGTTAAATTCATAATTACTTTAAAATTATTTTGTGGTGAAATTTTCTTAAACAACAATCAATCATTTTTGTTTTCATTTTGAATTTAAAAGGAGGGGGGTTTCAAAATGGTATAGAAGAGATAGGCTTATAATTTAAACGGGAAGAAATGTCATTGAAAATTTTATGAAGATAATGAATCTTTTACATAACTAAAAGGAGTTAATTAATTTATAAGATCATTAAAAAGAATTATTTTTGGTTAGAGGAAAATTTCATGAAGGGTTATACACAAATTTAAATACTTATTTAAATATTTGAAAGGGTGAAATAATAATTCGGTTTTGGTATAGGAAGCTAGGAAGTAGACTGAAATGATTTAATTTTTATTTTATCAATTTTTTGGCTTGGAAAATTCTAAATTTATTTTACTTATTGTTGTTTTGTTTTTGGTATAAATTTTATATATGAATGATTCTTTAATAAACGAAATTATTGCTGACACTTTGATTTTCATGTCCAATGTAAAAGTTTTGAAACTTGTGGACAGTAGAAGATAAATTCCAAAATAATCTTGTCATATATAGTGATAGATAGATAGATAATGATCGAACTATTTTCTATATTTTGAATATCTTTGGTTTGATGGATGTTTTAATTATCCATTACAGAATAGGAACAAAACCATCCTAATTCAATAAGCAAATTAACATAGAAATACAAGATTATTAACATGCAATTACTTAGAGTCTAAAAAAGTGCGATTACTCTCTAAAAAATGTCAATAAATGCAAGTATATTCCAAAAAATTTCTAAAAATTTAAGATCTTCTTACAATCTTTTAATAAGTTTCATTGTGCAATCAAATATTTTCGTAAATAATTGTTAATTAATCAAAAATACAAACATAAATTTATTTTCCCCATAAAAAAAACAAACTGTTGTCACTATAATTGGATTAATTATTTATTTCCATATTGTTATATTAAAATAAATTTTCCCTTCCAAAGTAAATATTATAATGTTTAATTGTTTGGAATAAGAATCTATTCTATATTGAGAACGATTGCAATTAATTTGATTTAATAATTTACCAATCCTTCAAACTAAAATCATCAAACATTTTTCATTTATTACAATAAAAATAGGTACATAAATTATTACTTTTTCCCTCATATATTTATCCGGTACAATACATATCCTTATTATACTTTTTCTAATATATTATATAGAAATAAATATATAAAAGTATGTATATATAAATATACATGTGTCAATTATATAAATTTTCATTATACTATCTTTACTACATATATAAGTACGTACATACATATACTATTTTTTTTTGAAATATCAAGTAAAAATATTATCCATTAATCATTCATTTTCATTTCCAATTTTGCTCACAATGTCATCATTAATTTTCATTAAGTCACCTGAAAATGTCAAAAAAAAATTGAAAAAAAAGGAAATATAAAATAGTATATAACTTAAAACTATATATATATAAAATATGTCAGAGTCTATCTATCTTAGAATGTCCATCTCCATTCAGTGAACATAAAACATATTTATCCTGTTTTTTTTTTGTCTTTCTATTTGGTTGAACTAAACTAGATATGTCTACCGTTGTCGTATCTCTTTCCTATCAAATATATTTTATCATCTATATATAAATTTATGTTATTTTTGTAGCATAAATACATATATATGTATAAGAGTAATATGTTGAAAAATAATAGGAAAACATTTTTAGTTCAATGCTCAAAATAACATTTCATATTTTTTGCTTGTATTGTAGAGGATAACCAAAAGAGACAGTATATAGTTTTAACTATGTTTTTATGTTGGCCATTTTCAGATATCAACATTAGATTTTATATATAATAATTTTTGGTTCTATAATAGTTGCTGCCTTGACCATTTCAAAAAATATAAAAATATATATATATATATATATATATATGTATATATATTATGTTTTCTCTGCATACCATAAATTTATGTATATTTTATATGTTGTATTTGATGAGAATTAATTTTGTAGATACATATATAAAAAATAAATTTCAGTTTTTTTTTTATGGATAGTTTTGTATATGTGATATGAGACTGAAAATCAGAAACTCGTTGACGTCAAGATGAATGATGGTTTAGTCCTGTCTAGGATATCAAAATATTATCTGGTTAGAAACAGTAGTAGTTAAAAAAAATATAATAATAATAGAGAAAACATGGTGTTTCATTTACCAAAACTAATATACATATAAGAAGGAATATGGAAAAATGTCAATTTGATTTATAGTTTGAAAGGGTATCACCTATAGGACTAAAGGGAACAGAACTGACGTTTTTTTATTAATTGATTTTGGATTGGAAATATAAGAAGTTCATATACCATTAAATCTTGAGAAAGCTAATATAATATACAATTTTTCCACTAAAAAGGATTTTCGCAAGCCAATATTAAAATTCATGAAAATGCATTCTTCAATTTTTCACCATTTTTCCAACGAACAATTGAAAATACAAGATTTCTATCATTTAATTTAGGCATATACCCTGTGCCTAATTTAAACATAACAATATTATATATAGAAGATTTGTCGTTTTTCTGTAGATATATGTATATGTACATATAAAACATTTTCTAAAAGACAAACTACATTTTACCAGATGGTTATTATATTTATATAACAAAGATCTATGTATGTGTTTATATATATATATATCAAGGCAAAATGATTCCAAATTTTTTTTATTATTTATTATAGAAATTATATCTCAACCTGATGATGGGTCATGTGGAAATCTCTACTATAGAAATGTCAGAAAAATGGATATAGAAAAGTTGAATAATGTCCTAAACTATTTTATATTACATATACTATGTATAATATTTCCTTTATATATGTGGAATGTGAAGACCATCAGTTATTTTGGCATGACCTGACCTGATGATACTATATACCGAGAAGAGCAATGTATCAAAAAGAAAAATGAAAATAAATTAGTATTATACATATATATATATATGTGTGTTGTAAAGATAGATTTATAAAAGTGGACAGATGAAGAATTTTTTGAATTGTTTATCAAATACAGTAGATTTTATTATAGGGAGGGAGGGTTGGTTTTCATGTCTAAGAATGAAAATGAATGATGTTCGCTAACGTTTAGTGATAAATCAAAATGAAAATGTCATAAAGAAAATGAATGGGATATTTGTGTGAAGCAATATTTATATGTATATACATATATGTACATATAAATTTGATTTGTATATGACATTATATAAGACATCTACTATTATTTAGCAGAAAAAGGATATACAAATAGTTTGAATAATATATATTAAAATGTTTTTGAAGGAAACAAAAATATTGTGTTATATAGAAATATTTTTTTAATTAAAATATTTCTGATTATGGCAAAATATTTATATTTTAATTAAAAATACTAGGAGTATTATTAATATTTTGGAACTTATTTTGAAACTGATATTTTTCCCTTGCAATTTAGTAATTTTTTTGCATCTCAATTTTCCCGAAATTGAAGGTATGTAATTGTTTTTTAACAATTGATATTTTTTTTTATTGATTATAATGAAATTAAGTCAGTCTTTGAGTTAGTAAGGTTAAGAAATTTTCATTAGATCAAATTTAGACCATAAAATTAATCAACATTTTGCCAAATATGTTAAAAATATTTTCAATTTTTGTACTAACCAATTTATCTTCATAGCTAATGGTTGATAAGATTTAAGGAAATCAAAATTTAGATTAAATTTTAATTAAAATGATCTGATAATCAATTTTTGAAATATAACTGCTGATTCACAATGAGAAACGATGCGCAAAGCAACGGAACGCAAATCAAAGTTAAAAAGTTGAACTATATGAAAACAATACTTCTGTTCACAATGAAGAGAGAGAGAGCCGACGCGACGCGTAACAAAGCAAAAGTTGGCCAACTTTCAACTTTTACGATAATCAACGCGAGTAATTGACAGATAATAATAAAAATATTTCTCATTCTCAAAAGTATTTGTGGAAAACTAGATCGAAGGAATTTAATTTAAAAATAATAGTTTAAAAAATTATTAATTCGTCACCTCAGTTCTTAAGTGTTCAATAGACCATTTTTTGACAAAATGAGTTAAATATGCAGTTTTAATAATTTGACTACGATCTTGCGATTGGCGTAAAACGTTTTGTTCTATCACAAATCGTTTCCAAGATATTCTTGAAAAGTTATTTATAATTTACCGGTCTACATATAATATACTGTTAATATCCAATTCGACATCGATCACTAGTTTTTTTAAAAAAAATATAAATTATAACTATTTATAAATATTTTTGTTATCACTTTTATATAAAAAAAGAAATGAAATATTTATAAAAAATAATTACAATTGTTGAAATGTTGCAAAAAGTATTAAAACTTTTATGCTAAATCATAAATTTCAATTTCTCAACATTTTTATTTTTGGACATAGAACACTTAAGAACTGAGGTGACGATTTGTATATTAAATATATCAATTCTAGTAGTATTTAATACTATTAATATGTTTTTTTTTATTTTATTATTTTTTGTGGAAAAAATGGACAAATGGATAATTGACTGACATAAATGAAAATCAAAAGTCATTTAACGCTGGAAATACCAACACATTGTGAATTGAAAAATTAATATACCGTCGCTTTGCTTTGCGCTTGCTTTGATTTGCGTTGAAGAAATTACATTGTGAATCAGCTATAAATCTAAATAAAATATAAAATAAAATTAATTTATAACAAACCAAACTTTAAAAAAACTTGATTTACCCTAAGTAAAACTTAATTAAATTCTTATCCCTTTCTAGATCCTATCTCTGTTAGCCGTTATCCTACGCCTGATATATTCCTATACAAAAATTTCAAGATAAAACATTTAAATTACCAAAAAAAAATTCCATGACATAAAAATCTTAATCCACTTAAAAATATATAAATTAAATTTAATTTTATTTTATTTTATTTTTGGTAATTTATTTACACATAAAAAAAACTATATCAAAACTTTCCCAATTCCCATTTAATCTCTCCCATAAAAACTATACTATATTTTTTAACCATAAAAATCAATTTTAATTCTTTTAAATTTCAACAAAAAAAAAAAACTATAAAAAAACTACATTATTTTTTCTCATTTAAAATCATGTCATGCCCATAAACACTCAATCAAAGGATTAAACTATTCTTTTTTTAAATACATATAGTCAAACATTAACCAGAAATACAAATATTGTTATAATATATATCAAAGAATTACACACCAAAAATTTGGGTCAAATATAATAATAATAATATTTCACATAAAATCACCAAAAAAAAAAAAACAACACAAACAGAAAAGATATTAAACTGGTATTAATGCTTTTGTGGTCACCCATCTTTATACAAAAAAAAAATAAATTAAATATTATTATCCCTTTTACTGTTTATATTTATTATTTTTAACTGTATGGTGTTTATTCCTTCGATAACTTCCGAAAGAAATTTCAAGGATCATTTCAAAAATACAATAATATAAATTATATCGAAAATAAAATATAAATACTGCACCAAATATACAATGAAATCCAGTTTTGATCACAGACAGTGGGTTATTCTTTTGATGCCATATAGAAGAACCCTTTTGGTTGTTATAAATACCATTGTAAATAATATCATTAAATCAAATCACAATAAAGATTTGTTAAACCATTCTTTCTTTTTTTTATTATTGTTTCCAAATATCAAGGATTGCGTTCTAGACACACGAATTATCCTTTTTGGTTTTGAGAAAAAATAAATAAATATTGTATTATATTAAATATTAGGGAATTACACATAAATTGCAATAATAGGAATAAGAAATTACACTATAGACTAACTGACAATGTGTACAATCATATTTTATTATTATATTCTGGGTGTTTCGTTTAAAAAATTTGATTAAATATTTATTTGCTCAGGAAGTAAATTCAATTTTTAGTTAAAAAAAAAATGTTATTTTAATTTTGATTCACAATATGATTCTGATTGATTCAGAATCATAAAATTGATTCACAATATGATTCATAATTGTATTAGTAGTCACTAAGTTATTTTCAATTACTGAAAAGTAAATCATTATTTCGATAAAATACACAAATTGTTTTATGTTGCAATTAATTTTATAATTCATTTTAGTATTAATTTCATAGAGTAGGAAATGAATACTAAACTTTTGCGAGTATAAATGTATTCTATTCTGGGTTCAAATTATGGGGTAGAAAATTAATACTACTACGAGCCTTTTAAGAGTAGGAAATAAGCCTTTCATTAAAAGTTCAGTCAGGTGTACTCTATGACAATAAAAATTTGAAGATTTTCAAACTTTTTTTCTGAACAACAAAAATATGAATTGTTGTATTTATTATCATGATATTATTGCAATCCAAGAGGATTATCCTCACCAAAAATTACATACATATATGTATAGTTTTTTGAGTAATAAAAATCATAAAATCAAATATATTTCATTTCTTTTTTTCTTTCTTTTTTTTTTTTTGGTTATAATCTTCTTCAGTGATTCTATAACGCAAACTAAACTATAGAGATTTTAAAAATATTAGTTGAACATAATATAAAAGAATCTTTTTATATTATAATGTCTAACAAATCATTCTTATTGCCTTGAAATTGCTAACCATAACGTACACCAGTTATCAAAATTTATGGTGTTCAGTATATGTATATACTAATACTATACTATACCACCCTTAAAATATCCCTTTTTACAAAAAGAACTGTTTAAGAAAAATTAAATATAAATGTATATATAGCAAGGAAAAAGGAAAAACCAAATTTCCACAAAAGTAAAAAAAAATATAAAACTGACTGCGTCACACCATATATAAAAAGATTTTTTTTTTGTCTGCGGAATATAATAGGATATTTAAAGGATATATGTACAATATAACAGAAGAAAAAAAATCATATATTGGAAATGACTTCGTTTATTTTTATTTTCTATTTTTTTTTTTTTTTTTGAGTGTGCAAAAAAATTTAATGGTAAAAGGAAAAAAAAAAAAAATTAAAAGAATTTATTGCTCCCCGAAATAAATAGAAATATTAATGTCCTTTTTTTTTACTTTGGTATAAACTCTGAAATAAATAAAATGTATTTATTTGTTGTTTTTGGTTTTTAGTTGAAAGATTTTTTTTTTTCTCTATATACATAGTAAATGTCATTGTTCTTTTATGGGAGTTGGGTGATCTATAAATAACCAAACACCAAGGCAAATAATAATATCAAAGGGTAATAAATAAAATATAAAAAAATAATATAATTTTGTTGTTGTTGTGTAAATTTTATTTATTAGTTTTCATATTTTTTCCTTGAAGGATGAATTTTTTTTTTTTTTTTGGGTTTGGTTTTACTGCTTCATTTTTAAGGATATTAAATTAAATTTATAATTTATGATGGAAATAATTGTTATGAGAAATATGTTTCTTTTTTTGGAAAAGGAAACTAAAAATATTATAAATTCTTTTGTAAAGTTTTCTTTATATATTTAAATTTTCTCCATTTAATTTTTAATATACTTAAATTTTGATTTGATAATAAACAATTTTATGTAATAATTATATTAAATAAGGATATCTAAATATACGGGAGGAGCTGATTCAGTTTGCGCGCTCAAATTTTCACATTTATTCTATCACTATTTGACCAGGATGAGGTCTAAAATTGAAAATTTTTGATTTTTTTTAGTGAATTTTCAAAGAATTTCAAATTTTAAAGTTCATTGTGGTATAGAAAGGTGGTAAGGGAAATTTTTTGTGGAAAAAATTATGCAGCCTACCAAATATTAACGAAAAATATTGCATATTAATAATTATAGTTTGTTTAAAAAAATTAGGAAATGCAATTTAAATTTTTATTAAATCAAATAAATTTTGTTTAATAATATCAAAATGTATATATTTTTGCTGGAGGACATTTAATCCTTTAGATTTAGACGAAAAGATCGATAGTGAATTAATTAACTTCGTTTTGCTTCTATTAATCAAGAAAGACTAATGAGTAACAGAATTTTATGTACAAAAATATTTCTGCAAAAAGGAAATTTGTAAATATTTAAATTTCACGTGGTTAAATTTAAATCATATTTCTTGAAGTATATTATTAGACAGACTTACCAGTTACATCAAAAATTAATATCATTTATATCACATAATCAATAAAAAATCAAGTTCAAATAATACAAAGGATGTTTAAATACTTAAACCTATGCCAATATCCCAAAAAGTCAACTAAAGAAAATTTCTCTAAAATCTCCAAAAAAAAAACGTAAAGAAAAGAAATAAGCAATAATAATTGATTACTAAACGATAATTTATTGCGGTTATCATATGAAATGATGTGGAAAGATGTAAAGACTTATTTATTGAGATAAATCATTTAATAACATTTATCTTTACATATTATTATTATAGAAAATTTATCTACTACACCATAAATCCCATGTATGCTAAAAGTTATGCGCTGCTATAGAGATCCTTTGAAATTTTTTTTTTTTTTCATATTTCTATTTTCAAGATATTAATAATAAAAGAAATAAATATAACTTCAACAATTTATTGGTTAAAAAAAAAATTTGTGTTTCCTTATTTTATTTTTCTCGGTTATCATAGAAAAAGATCCTTCCGTTTTTTGTATTAAGGGTCTATAAAAATCTAACCCAGTAGATAACCAAGAAAAAAAAAATCTCATCTATTTTTTTTTTCATATTGAAACTAAATAAATAAAAATATATAACTAATAATTTTATTTTTTTTCATCCCTTATAATTTTTATTTTCCTTTTTGTTCTCTCTCTCTCGGTTTCGGTAAATGGTTTAGAAAATAATTTATTGATGGTGAAAGGTTAAAGGATCTTTGGAGGATAAATAGGAATGAAAAACAAATATCTATACAGATTGTAATATGGAATTGTGTTATTTGTTTTGTTCTTTTTTTTTTTTGGAAAAATAATAATTGATTTCCAGTCGACTATAAGTCAATCTGATAAAAAAAAGAAATAGAATTGATAAATTATACATTTTATTATATTGGAAAATATTTTGTGGCCTAAAATGTTTATTGTAAGCTAATTATTATATTTGTATATTTTTGTTTTGATTAATATTAAAGATAAATAATGGTATACAAAAGGGGAGAGAGTGAAATTGTTTGATTTTGATTAATAATAAAATAAAAGAGGGACATACAAATTGTAGATTGTTTTCTTTTTTTTTTTTTTTATATTAATCAATTTATTTACCGAAATTTTGTGGATAAGAGATTAATTGTGTGTGTAAAACAAAGTTTTGTTCTTCCAGAAGTTGTTTGATTAATTTAATCGTTTTTAGATTTCCAGTATTTATTTTTACGGGTTTTCTTATTTAGATGTCTGTGAGCAAATTACAATAAGGGCAATATAACCAAATTTAAATTGTTATTGCAATATTGAGTATGGTCATTCAAAGTATATACGAAAGTATATTGCAAATTATTATCATTTGTATCCAGAGAAAGACTCACAAAATCCATAATATTGCTTAGTATTAGTAAGACATTGGATCATTTGATTCAGCTCCATTTTAGTACCATTCTAAATTTTAAGACTGGTAATAAGACCAATTCAAGACAAATTGCTGAAATTGAAATTAACCTTAAGCTTGTTGCAGTAAATTTCAAAATTGTGGATACCTAATCTTCTTATAGTCTGGAAAACATATAAGCGGTAGTAGGCCCTAGGTCCAAATTGTAGCGTTGAGTAAATGAAAAGAAGAATTATTAAATAAAATACTTATTCATTCATTCTAGAAGTTGCAGTTGAATATTTGAAACAGATTTTGTCCTGGAATTTGAGTACATTTTAAATAAGTATCTTCACAGCTCTTATAACTATTAATTTATTGAATTATAATTCAATTATCCAAAAAAATTTCAAATACCAAGAATAATTTAATATACAGTTGGTCACAAAAGTATCCGGCCACTTTTTTTATTCAATAGAAATAATGTTAGACATTAAGTTTTAAATATCAGAAAACAAATAATTAATTTTTTTTAACATTATTTATTCTTGTAATTTATAATCCAATCATAGAAATATCAAAATTAAATATACTTCAGAAAAAATCGACAACCAAACAATTAAGTACATAATTCGGAAATGCAAATCAATACCAATAATAAAATAATAACTAAAACTTATTACCAGTAATCAATATCTTAAAATAAATAAATAAAATCCTTATACAAATATAAAACTTGCAACCCTGAACTAAAAAAAAAAATCATGCAAATATCTAAAAAAAAAGGAAAGAAAACAATTGAATAAAATTTATATTATAATAAAAATATAAAAATAATTTACATAAATATTTTAATATCGCGTGTTAATTTATCATATAAAGATATTTTTCATTAAATTTATTTAAATACTATATATTAATAAATAATATCAAAAATATTTTTAATTCTACAGAGTCCATAAATCAGAAAATATTTTATCTATTTACTTTTTTTTTTTGTCATTTCGTTGGCGGAAATATGTAAAAAAAAATAAAAATATGTTTTATGGAATTTATCATTTTTGTATACGAAACCAAAACCAAAACCAAAAATTTATCAATACTTTTTCAATGTCATAATTTTTTTTTATTTATTTATTTATTTATCAACAAATTCGTATTAGCATTAATAGACTTTATATATATATAGGTACAAGTTTATCACATAAATACTGAATTTTTTATCCTAAACGTATAGAGAGAGATTAAAATGTTTTATTTGTGTTTATTTCGATTTATCGACTATTATTTAATTTATATTATTTTTTTGGGAAATATTTTAAGGGAAATAAATATTTTATTAAATGTTATTTTATTTTGAATTTTGGATTAAAAAAAATGATTATAGCAAAAATGAATTTTTGTAGTTCTTTTTTTGGGGAAAATTGAAAGAAAATTCTAAGAATCTTAAAAATTAAGACTAAGGCCCGGATTTATAAACGAAACTTAAACTTAAGACGGTCATAAGTGTAGAATGCTCGTTCTAATTAGAAATCTACACTTTATGACCGTCTTAAATTTAAGTTTCGTTTATAAATTCGGGCCTTAAGTTCAGTATTGTGCTCGAGTGAAATGAAATTTTCATACAAATTTGACATCGTGAAATCAGAAATGAAAAATTTCGCTCCTGTTTTCGCTAAAGTAGTACTGAGCTCGCGTGAAAAATTTGTGAAAAAATCGTAAAAAAAGATGAATTTTGTGCTTATCAACAGATGGCGCACAAAAGTCTGCTGATTATTTTTCATGTGAAATAATGTTCAGAACATTATTTCACGATGAAATTGTGACATTTGCTAGTTTTTTTTTTATTCCTTTGACCAAAAATTTGAATAGCTGACGTTGAAAGGTCAGTATATAAAATTACTGACCTTTCAACGGTCTTGAAATGTCAAAATATTAAAATGCCAAATTAACTTGTCAAATTTTATTTTACAAAATATTTTTCACTACTTTTTCACGGCTATTTCACTGGAGAGTTTGTAGAGCTTTGGAGATCGCGTTAAAATTTCATTTCACTCGAGCACAATACTGAACTTTACTCTTAAAAATTACAGTTTTAATATTTAATTACAGTTTACAGTTCAAATCAATTACAAATCTCAAATTTATATCATTTTCCAAATAAATTAGAATTTTTTAAAACTGTAAAGGAATGAAGTAAAGTAAAGTAAAGTAAGTAGAAGTAAAGCTAAGAGTATGTTAAATGGATTGTTTGGGAATAGTATATGTAGGTATATTCAACCTGTAGTATTTTATAACTATGTTCATACCACCTTGCAATCATTAAAAATATTTCTTCACCATAATTAAAAGAATTCTTTTTCAAATCTTCTAACATAAAATGACATTGCTGATTCATAGTAAATATGAATCAGATTATATTATATTATTATGAAATATATAGATTATATGAATCAGATTTGATTATTTACTATGAATCAGCAATATGTCATTTTATGTAGATGATTTGAAAAAGAATTCTTAATTCCGAGTCAATATATCACAGTATGTACGAGTATTTATAAATTTCATAAATTAAACTAAATTACCAAACCATAACCAACCCAAGAACCACCCATAACTTTCCCTATAAAAGTAAAAAATCCTCTCACCATAATTTTTAACAAAAAAAAAATTATTTTCATTTTTACAGATAAAACATTGAATTATGTCCTTTGATATCCGAATAAAATTTATAATGTTATATTTATTTAAAATAATAAACATTTATTTTATGTTTTTTATATTTTTAATGTTTATTTTACTCCGCCCCCCATATTTTTTTTTAATAGCGTTTGGGAGGCCAGTCAATTTACCTCCTCGAGAATTGCAAAAACAGTAAAATTCTCACTCTATTTCAGGAAAATTAATAAAATATATTATTTCCGTTTTTCAAATAATAATAAAAAAAGAAAAAATGGTTTATATATAATGAAAAAAAAAGAAAGATAATAATTTATTTTACGATATTGTAGATTATAATTTAAACATGGTTTTTTTTTCTCTGTTAAATAAATTATTAATCTTTTAACTATGAATTTTGTGTTGGGAAAAAATATACATGCTACACTGTTAAAAATGTAATACTTATTAAATCTACAAATCACCAATGACCATAAAAATATATTAAATAATTTATAAAGTCTTTTTTTTCACGTTTTTTTTAAATTTATTTTGAAATAATAATAATAAATTTTATTTTGTTTTGATTAAAAAAAAAAGAAATATGAAACAAAATAATATTAAATGTCAAAATAGTAATTTTTACCTATCTAAATATACATTATTCAAATATATACTTATATGTTTTGGTAAATTGATGATAGCACTCAACACTTTAGATTTAAATTATTGATAAAAATTTATGGTAAATACGGGGCTTGTCAATTAAATTTATTATGCGTTCGAAAATATAGCGCGATACTTCTGCCATCTAGAAATGAGACGATCTAAAAAAATTGTCAGCTGTCGACGCTAAACGAAGCAACTATGAAGGAATATTGTTTTTCAGAGGACATACTAGACAAAATTTTGTTAGAGAAATTTATTAGAACATTTCCAATAAAATTGGAAAAAATTTACATATTAGTTTTACCCTGCCTGTATACGTCTGTTCGTCCATTTCTTTAAATTATACACCTCTGACTTAATTTTTCTATTAACATTTTATGATATAGATTTGCTCTGATTAGAAGAATATTAAGTCTTAGTCTTTCATTAGTCATACAGTTAAATTTCAGTTAAATTTAGGATAATTTAACTAAACAATTCCAAATTTATGTTGGTACCCCAGCGAGAGATATAGTTCGTGCATGATATCGGTTACATCTTCTTTCGATAGAAAAGACGAACATTTTTATTGTCCTCAAAAGTTTATTCTAGATATCATTGCTATTTACTCACAATATTGTAACATATTTCCAATAGATGCCATAATATTTATTATTATAAATGAAAATTCGAATAAACTAATTTGTTTTAAAGAAGAAAATGTGTACTCCTCTGGGCCCACTTCATATTTATATCTTCATTATTTCGGCCCTCCATTTACCAAAAGTTTACAAATTCCCAATATATATGTATTAACATTATAAAATACGACAGACGATAGAGAGAGTATAAATATTTTTCGAATTAACTATATAAAAAAAAACATTTTTTTGGAAATAGATTTTTATTTTAGTTTTTTCCATTTAAAATTAGATTTATGTTTGACAGGTTGTTTATTTTTAATGTATATTTGTATATATGGGTAATAAAATAGATAAAATATAAAAAAAAAACAAATTTAAGTATTTTTTTTTTTATAATATATTTTTCATATCTAATTTATCCCCGAAAAAAAAAAATATTATAAAATATTATACTGACAACAAAAAGCGGTTGCTGTGTTGCGGTGGATAATTAATGGATTTTGATAAGAATTGTAAAATATGTGTTATACCTTCCTTCCTACTTTTCGAACTTTATAGGAAAAGAATTTTCTATGGTATAGAAATATTGTTTTTTTTCTTGTGTTATTTGTTATTTTGTTTGTTAAATGTTTTATTAAATTGGGAATATTTTAATTAAGTAGTGATTGAGGTGGGACAGAAATGAGAAATATTTCTTATATTTGTATTTTATTGAGTTGATAAATGTTGGCGCCCTTTTATTACCATTTTATTTATTTAAACATTTGAAAGGTTAATTTATATTATAGAGAAAGTATGTAAATTGATGATATATTTTTTGTTGAAAAAGGAAAAAAAAAAATGATATATGAATATTTGGAGGTTTAAATTATTGGACTAATTCAAAGCTTTGAAGTTTAAAAATTATTTAGTTTGAATAACGAGAATTTTAGTTAAGGACCAAAATCGAAGGACAGCCAATTAAATTTGACGTCGTTTAGAAATGAAAATTAGGCCAAAATCGAAGTAGAGTCATAAAAAATCACATTTTTCATATTTATCAAGCCTTAAAATGATAATAATTTTTGCTTAATTTCTTAGTTAATTTATTACTACTAATTTGGAATTTATATTAAAAAACATTAGTTCAAAGCTATATTTATATAAATAATTCTGATAATTCGAAATAATTTAGTAATTTAAACGCTAAACGACATAGATTCATTAAAAATTAACATGAGTCTAAATTTAACTTACAAATTTTTATTATAATTTATTAATTTCGGTGAATTAAATAAATTTTCAATACCAAATTTAACAAGAAAACAAGACAATTTATAAATATGAAATCTCAATTATCTAGAAGCTATTTATATTTATTATTATGATTAAATAAAATATTAAATATTATAAAATATTTCAAAATAAAATATAATATCAAATTATTAACAAAATTTTAATGTTAAAATCGTGCAGTTAAACGCCTTTTAAATATATAATTTTATTATTTAATGGTATAATATTTTTTTATTTATTCAAAACAATCAAAATTATATAAAAAATTATCTCAATTACAATCATAAAATTAACCAATTAATTTACTTGTAGTCACAATGTGGAAATTGTACTCAAAATAAAAACCGATTACCAAAGACATTTTATTTATAGTTTCATGTTTTTTATATCATAATTTTTAAAATAAAAATTATATAATATAAAAATTTTTTTTTTTGCTGGTTTATTTTATTTTAGTGAACGTTCAGCGAGCTAAAAGAATTAAAATGTCAAAATAAATTATATATGGCCCTTAACCTTCTCATTTTTATATATAGAAATAACATAATAAATTTTACGAAAAATTACAGCAGATTAAATGAAAATATTTGAATTAATCTGCAAAACTAAAATTTTAATAAATTTTCATTGCTTTCTTGAAAGCTTTTAATGTGAAACTTTTAAATTTTCCACAATTTTATATCAATTAGTGAACCGTTCTAAAATATGAAGGAAATGATTTATTTCCAAAATTAAAACTGAAATTAACTGAACTGAAATAAACTGAACAATAAACTGAACAATTTTTTTAGCAATTTAGGATATAATTTATCTGAAATATTTTTAATATTTTATATGGTGTAATATTTTACACCATTTTAAAATGTGAACAAAAACTTCTTAATTTAGTGCCAAATCCCTAAAATTTTCGAACACTTCAGTAATGTATTAATATTATGCTGAGTAAATTTCGTGTTTCCGATATTTTTTTAGCAAAATTTAGCCGAAAATTGTTACCAAAATTTGCAAAAAAAAATATATTTCATATTTACAAATAATTTTATTATCTAAAAAAAAATTAAAAATTTATTTTCAAAATTTAAGTAATTTTTCAAATTTATGTATTAATTATATCCGCAATTTTATTAAATTGTAACATAACAAAATAAGTTTAATATTTCAGTTTCTTGTGGTTTTTTTCTAATTGTAAGTCTATAAAAAAACTTCCTGAATTTTAAATAATTTTCAAATCCAATTTACCCATAGTCAATTTGGCTCATAAACAAAAATTTATTATTTTTAATAGCCAATTAAGTACTTTAATTAAATCTTAACACACATAAAAATTATTATTATATACTGTCAATAATTTTTGAAATAAATATATCAAGAAAATATATAAAGTATAATAAATTGTGAAAATCTAATAAATTAAATAAAAATAATTTCAACCACAATAATATTTTTTCTTTCATAAATTTTAATGTAATAAATTTTTTTTACCAGTTTATCATTAATAAAATTTATCTTATTTCAACAACATATAAAAATAAAAACCAAAACTGGAAACCTTGGGTAAATTAAGATCTCAACGTATAAATTTGTAGTGTGTAATGTTTAACCAAAAAAAAAAAAAAAAACTGAATTTCCTCCGCTAATAATTTATACATTTTTTTTTTTCTGAAAATAAAACCTCCTGGCGATTAATATTTATACAAAAACGTGAATTAACCAAATATTAATAACCCCCAGGTAAATATACAAAAAAAAAATCTTCAAACCATTCAAAAGAATTTATATTATGTTAAAGGTAAAAAGAACGATTTTCAAAATAATAATTCTTAATAAAACCAGACAATTTTATTTTGTATGATTAAAAAAAGCTTGGTGTGTGATGTTGGGGCGATACTTAAGTTCAAAACCTTTTTTTTTTCTCTGTTAAATGTTTTATGATTTTGCGCCGGTAAGAATAATAGTGATTGCACACCATTACCATATAGTTGTTGTTTTTGTTTTTTTGTGGGACATGATCGTTTTATAAACATAAATTTCATAAGAAATCTTTGGCATACAATATTGATAAACCGCCTCATTTCGTGCCCATATTAATAAATGTATTTTTTTTTTCTGTTCGTTTTTCCATTTAAAAAGTTTAAAGTATAATCATAAATTTAAATTGAGCACCGAAATAATTTATTGTAAGAGGATTCCTTAAAAAAAAAACCATAATTTGAAATTTATTTTTGGTGGATGGAGATTTTTTTTTAAAAAAGAAAATTGTGTTTTTTCCGGTAATTTCTTAAGGATCTGAAGGCAATGATTGATTCACAAAATTTGACTTTATTGATTTAAGATTTTCCATGATTTAGTGAAGATAATAGTAAGGACCTTGTTACAATATAAGGACTTTTGAATAAATGGTGTCAATATTTGTCAAAGAATTATATCCTTTTTTGAGAAATATATTACCGTATTTCTATATGATTTTAATTTTTAATAAATAAATAAATAATTAAATTTCCATTTTATTTAATTTTTTTAATAAATTGCAGTATTCACCTGATTGTTATAGGACAAGAATGATAGGCCTTTTCCCAGTTAAATTCCATGTATCATGGTTAAATTCTGCTTTTTTAAAACAAATGTCGGATTTTCCCTAAACTAAACAAAAGTACATAACGTATTTGAAAAGGCATACTACATAAATGTCTAGAATACGAATTTGACTACTTGAAAAATAATAATTTTAATAATAATTTTTATTATCATTTCTCCAATTTAAATGGAACAAAGTTGTATAATTAAAAATATTTTAGTAAAAATATCGAATTTATTTAAAATCATGAAATTAGTATTAGGTAAATCACTAATTCTGGAAATTAATTGACTTTTCTGCTGCCAGATTAAAGTATTTTGTTAATTAATTTACATTCTATCGGAAAAATAATAATAGAATTGCTCGTTCTATTCTCATCTTCAGAGAAACAATTCTATTTTTGACCATAAATTCAAATCCCTAAATATTTGATTCTATACAACTTACTTCTATTAATTATCTGTTCCTACTATTTAATGTTATATAAAGAAATGAACCAAAAAAATCAAAGTATTTAAAAAAATAATGATTAAAAATGCTAAATATTAAAATACTAAAAATAACAAAAATCCTAATCGATGTTTCATGTTTTTTATCTTATATACAAAATAAAAATATTTAAAATGTCTGTTTGTAATTTGTCAATAATTTGTCATAGATTATAGTATATATACTAAAAAAGACTAATCATCATAAACAAAAAAATTTGTTGTACCCCTTTCTATATATCTTTAACAATAAAATTTGAAAATAAATTGACAACAACTGCTTAATTTTTTTAATAAATTTAAAAGAAAAAATATCAGATAGATAATTTTCTATGCTTTGTGAACATTAATTTGGTTTAGAATAACAAATAATTTTGCTATCCAAAACGATTTCTGTTCAAAATTTATAATGCAAGAATAATTTTTAAAGAATATTTTTCTATAAAATTTCTAAATTGCCATGTTTTAACAATTTTTTATTAAATCCTTCACTTTGTCTGCTTTCAACATTTAAATTTTAACTTAATTTTGTTTTTCTTATATGTTTGAGGAAAATTAGGATTATTTATTTTATCATATTATAAAAAAAAAAAAGTGTTACGAAAGGGTTAAAATTTATTGACGGTGAAAGAGATTTTTTTTTGTGCCCTAACAAAAGTGATTACATAAAAAACTTGACAAGGAAAAATATTTATATACAAAGATTTTTCAAGAAAAAAATTAATGTCAAACACTTTAAAAATTGTTTATACAATTTATTTTTATTTTTTTTGATGTGATATGTTTATTACATGATTTTAAAATAATCACTTCAATTTAAATTTTCTATTCGAACAAATTTTCTTAAATTATATTTATATATGTGTAAGAAACATTTTAAATGAAAATGTGGTAGCCACAAAAACAAGCTAACAAAGTATTTAAAACTTTATGAGATTTAAAATTTTAGTTGAAATATTTATTATGTATATAATTAATTTTATTTTGAACTTTTATGCTTTTTAGAAAAAAAGAGATATATATTTAATTGTAGTAAGTAAGAAATGAAAATTTATTTAGTAAAATTGGAAAAATAACGATAATATTTTTTTTTTATTATTAAATTTATGATTGAAGAAAATAGTCAGATTAATTTAAAGAGGAGGAAAAAGAATTAATGATGATTGGGGTTTGATTATTGGGTATCAAAATTTATGAGATAATAATAATTTGTCGATTTAGAAATATATTGAATATATATTTCTAAATCGACAAATTATTATTATCTCGACAAATTATTATTATTATTATCAGAATTTTGAAACTTAAACGGTGACAATATTTATAGAGATCAGAAATTGAATTTGATATTTAGTTTTAACAAATTTTCGTAACTAAATTGAGTTCTTTCTGTTCTATTATTCTTAAAAAAAAATATAAAACAATTACCAGAATCAAACCTTTTCTCAGTAGCGTAACACTCCTTCAACAACAATAATTTCCCGTATAGATATCATAAAATTTCTCAACATAAATATTTTCGTCTTCATTGAATAATATATGTATTATAAATATTTAATTGATCTATAATTATATTTTATTACATACTTTATTTATATTTATTAATTTTATAACTAAATTATTTTCTATAAACGATAAAAATACTAAAATTTATCGACAGAAAATTATTATAATTATAATAAACAAAAATTTAATCTTATAAAATAAAAAATTTTCAATTTTTTTAATGATCTGTAATTAAATTCATATTCCAAAAACAGATTCTCTGACATAATTTATGACTTAATTTTAAAATTTTGTATTTATAGTTATATACAATTTTTTGAATCATATAAAAATTCTATTTAACTCGTAAATATTATAATAAAATTATACACTAAAATGATTAGAAGGCAACCAGCTAAATTTGCACATAAAAATTATCCTGAATTGACTATAAAAAAAAAATTTATTATTTCATGGAAGAAAAAAAGTATTAAATGTTAATTTAAAATAAATGAAAATTTCAAAATTTATAATTTTATTTTATATAGACTAAAATCAGAGCTTAATATAAAATATATAAATAATAAATTTTGGGGTTTGTCAATATAGAATTTTTGTTGTTCATTTGTTTCACATTAAATTTTAACATTTCTTAAAAAGAATTTATGTTAAATTTGGCAATAGATTTTTAATCATTGAATTTAAAATTAGATTAGAAGAAAAGTTAAGTAATAAAATGAGTAAAGCTATTATTGTGGCCTTCGCGAATTTGATTGCATATTATTTCCAATTACGACATAAAATTAAAACTCAAATGTGAGTGTCACTGTTTCGTAAAAGTCAAGTAAAGGAATAGTCCTTTAAATGAAAGTATCAAAGCTAATATGCACTTAAAACAAATTTTTCAAATATCTATAATTTATTCATTATTTTTATTAAATTAGATTTGTTAGAAAATTATAGTTCTAATTTCAAAGTACGGATTTTGAGCAAATTAAAAACAATTATACTGTAAATTACTTCCTTTTTTGCAAAAAGTTTTCCACCAAAAAACTAAATAAATGAATAAATCATATCCAAAAAAACACTTTGGACTATTAAACCAAGAGAAGCAAAAGGAAGAAATCATATCATCCAAAAATTACGATTCTCTCAATTATAATATAAATTATAATAACATAAAAATTAAAATTCTTAATATATATACATATATGTATATTGTTTTGATCATAAATTTTATTTAAATATCAATTAAACTTCTGAAAAATATTATAAATTTGGTCATTTAAAAAAAATCGATTTTATATATATCCAAAAGAAACCCAGGAGTTACCTTTACATGGCAATTTCAGGCAATAATTTAAATAGTTTTACCACCATGTCAGGATTTTTTATATACTATAATAAACAAAATATATGTATAACAGAATATTATCCATAAAGTTAACAGAGAGAACCTCCTGCCGTGGTTATATAAAAATATATGTACGAATGTATACCAAAAATTTCACATTAAATTTTTAATTTTACGATAAACTGTTTTTGAAAAAACCACCAAAGAATTTTATGAAGATTTTCACTTAAAAATTTATAAATATAAAAATATTTATAGATGATTATTAGGGACGACAAAATTTTTGAAAATCAACATAAAAATGTAATTTTTATAGTCGGAGACTAAATTGATGCTAATGACATATAAAAATTTTTTTCTTCTTTCAATTTTCTGGGTGTTTTTTGTTGTAGTATTATATTATATTGGATTTCCTTTAATATAAAATAAATATAATATAAAATCACGACAAACAGTCGTCCAAGTTCACAGTTGGAGATAAATATTTATATCCATGGATATTTTTTTTGGTTTTTTCTTTTTACAAAATAATATTTTGATAATTTTGTTTTGACATATTTTTTTTTATATACATATATGTGAAATTGAGTGTGGATTAATGTTTAGATATGAAAATTTCACTGTCATTATAATATGATAATAATAATAAATGTTTATTATAATTATAAATTTGTAATTTATTAATATTTGAAATATGATATTTAAAATGTTACTTTAGTATTAATTTAAATAGCTATATAAAAGTATTTAAGTAATTAGTAAATGAATGCAAAATAGATTTATGTATAATATAATTTAATTTAATTCGTAAAAATATCAACGAACTTGGTAATACAGAAAAGTTTATAAGTAATTTTCCCAACATCTAAAAGGAAAGTTGGGATTGAATTTCAATTTACACATATTTAGTATATTTTGCACGTCATTTGATTTTGGTTATATTTTAAATATTTTGTATGAAAAATGGAATTATATGAGAATATTTCTTATACACAATAAATGTTCCCCTAATTTTACCTTTAATTTCATGTTTTCATGCAACATAATAAAAATATTCCAAAAAAATGACGTCAAACTATGAGGACCTATTGAAAAAGCAAAATTAGGTTGTGCGAATTATCATTCCTCCTAGCTTTACTGTCAGATGTTCGAACACATATATATCACCTATTTAGGATTCTATATTTAATATACTCCATTAACTACAAAAATTTGATAATATAATTTACGTTTTCAATTGTTCTGATAGTGGTTCCACTATCAATTATAAAAATGTAAAATAAAAGTACTAAAAATTGCCTGAAAGATATTTTATTTTGTGCGACAATATATCTGAATTAACAAAGAAATTGATTTAAGATTAATAAAAGGATATTAAAATTATCTTATTTTTCCATGTAATTTTTATTATAGACATTGCTCAGCTTATAGTAAAATAAAATTGCCTGTCAATGTGAATTCATGAAATATTTTATACAATCATTTATTTAATTTTTATAATTACTTTTATTATAAATTCAAAATGTAAATAATAATTCTGCTCACGCATTATTCCACCATATTAAATGTAAATCATAAATTTAATATTTCAAAAGTAGTTAAACTTCCAAGTAAAATTAATGTCATCCAATAATTTCTAATAATAATTATATACAATATTTTTTATTCATTTAAATTATTCAATTTTAATGGAACTGTCATCAACCAGAAGAAAAAATTCCTCCAGGAAATAACTTTGGTAAATAAGACAACTTGTTTCTTTCAAATTAAATATTCTAAAAAAAAAAAGAAAATTGACCATATTAAAAGTTTTTGTATATAAATTTTCTATATACCCAGAAAAGTTGTAGAAGTTAATTGATATTTTTGTTGTTTATAATGTTCTTGTCACCTGCCACCCGCTGTGAAATTGCTGTTTAAGTTGGTTCATAGACATACAATACACAATAATATATCCTTTTAAACTATAATACATAAATATAACATTATATATACATAGTAATAATAATAATGTTGTTTAGGTCGTCATCACCAATGTTTGATAATTCCCAATGTGGTATTGGACAAAATTAATGGCAAACGCACATAAATTTCTTTCTTATTTTGAAAAAAAAATTTTTTTTGTTGTGGGTATAAAGAGGAAAAAGTCAAAAAAAAAATGTTTTTTTTTTGTGTATGACATTTTTATTATGTAAACAAAAAATACATAAGGAGGAAAAAAAATTAAATTAAATTTGACATATGACAACATAATATCAACAAAATGAGAAAAAGGCAGTTTTTATAGTATAATTGGTGTCACATAACTATATAGTATATACTAACGATCAATGGACCAATTTTACAGATTTTGTGGCTTTTGCATTATTTGGTAGAGGAAAAATGTGATAATTATTTTGTGAGTGACAGACTGACATCTTTAACCAATTGAAATTATTTGATTTGTTATAATATGAAAGTCCATATAAGTCAATTTTAACAACTGATCAGGAAAGCATTTATGAAATAAGTTTTGTTAACTATATTTATATAAATTACGATAAGATAAAGAAATGATGTGAACTAACTGAATTTTAAAAGAAAAGGACTAGAGTTGTGATTGTTATGCAAAAATAATTCCTAACTTTTTCTAAAGCTATTTTTTTAAAAGAAATTTTATCAAAGTGAATTATTGGAGAATTTTATAGCCACAATTAAATGGCTAATCCAGAACAAATTTCACTACAGACCATAGGAAACCCAATTTTAAAACAAAAAGTGACTTAGGTTTGTCAAGAAGATGCAAAAATTGAATCAAAAATTTGATGTTCTGCCAACAACCGTTCGAAAAAATTATTTAACAAACTCCTAAATTTCAAAAATTTATTTCTTATAATTATATACAAACTTTTAATTACATGTCGTACTGAATATCAGCATGGGGTATAGTAGCTGTTTTCAATTTAGTATACATTTATATTTACCTTTAAAATATTTCTAAATTTATAGATTAAATTTTCGATAAAAAAATTGTAAATATAAATATTTATTAGTCAGATTGCATATGTGTCACAGCAGGGGAATTGGCTTAAAAAATTATGATTATTAAATTATATTAACGTATAATTATTAAATTTTAACAGATTTTATTTTATTAAAATAATTAAACTAAAATTTATAATCAAATGAATTTAACACAATTTAAAATCATTTTTAAGTCCACCGTTTCTGTCATAAATTAAATTCCTATATTTAAGAGTCTCACAAATTTTCATTTTCAGATCACAATTTATGTTTTATTGCATATATTTTTTAAATAAATGTGCAACATAAATTCAGAGTCAAATTGAAATCATTTATTATAAATATATTTTAATTTCACACATTTTTACGCTATCCACAAAAGCCTATAAAAAAAATATTCCTGCGTTGAACAATAAAATAAAAGAAAATTAACTTTAAGTATTAGTTATTAAGGAAAGGAGTGAATCAGAAAATATAATTTAACTAACATAACCCACCCTCTCTAATTTGCCAAAATATATGCTGCTAACATAACAATATGTCGATTTGCAAAATTCCTTTTATGTTCTTCTTCTTTGACTCTCATAAACCATAAATTTATATATTTTTTTGCAGTTTTTTATATGCTATAAAAATATAAATTTATTATACTGGGGGCTCTTTTTCATACATATATATATGTAAGTATTATGGTGCCGACGACGACATATGAAAAATGCACATCGTTAAAGTATATAATTTATCCTGATAGATTTTGTTGAACAAAAGAGGTTTCTGGGTACTATTTAACGCCATCACTTTGTTGTTATTATATTATTTTTTGTAACTCCCTTCCGCCATATTGCTGCAATAAAAATTGTACATTTTTTATAATTTTTTGATATTTTGCAATTTACCATAGTAATTTTTTTTTATATTGTTGTTTTATATATAAACTTTATAGTTAAATTTATGATAGCCTGGTGGGTTTGCGAAAAGAAATAAAGTAGGGAAATAAAATTATAATTTAAAATTGCAGGTAAAATAAAAATACGGGGACATACAGGATTTGAGTTACATGGGAGCATCACAGAAATTATAGAATAAAGATTCTAAAAACCACAAATTTGCTTTGCAATATTATCGCTGAAATATGGTAATAATATAACTTAAATGGTGGTTTAAATATCTTGCTAAAAGTTCACCCGCTTAGATTGGTTTTAAGATAAGGCTAAAAGGATAAGCCATCTAAGGTTCACCCCAATCTTTAACGCCAACTGATGAAATGTTACCGTCATTTTAGTTGTCAAATATAAACTGACAGAACGACAAATATATTTAAAAAAAAATCATATTTTTTTCAAAAAAAATATTTTTACTGCAATTAATTTGAATGAAAAATGTTCGTGTTTAATAATCGTAATTTAAATAATTTAATTAAAAAATATAAAATTATATATTAAACAAAAAGGAAGAAAATAATTAATTTAATGTTGCGCTACTCCGTAAATAATTATTTTGAACATTTGTCAAGAAAATTATAAATAGATACAATTTTTTGACGGAATTAATAAAATAGAATGTAGTGGAAATAATTATGAGCATAAAATTAAGAAAGAAATCATTAAAAAAATTAATTTTGAATCATATAATAATTATATACTTTTAGTAATTAACTAAATTGAATTGATTATATTTTACTGAGTCTCGAAAAATATGGATTTTAACTATATAATTTGTCAAAATATTATATCAAAATTATTCGTTTTGGTATCCAATCATTGCCGTTAAGGAATAAAATGAATTTTGTTAGGAAATACTGAGTAAATATCACACAAAAGTACTAAATAAAAATGTTAAATAATTCATACAATGTAAATAAACTCAAAGAGTGAATAAATTTGTATTCAAAATAAGATTTTTCCTTTAATTGAAAGAATTTTGGTAATAAATAATATTTTTCTCTAAATAAAATCTATAATAATAATTTTTTGAATAAACGATTTAATTTTCTAACCATATACGAAATTTATATATTTATCATTTAAACTCTAATAAATAAAAGAAATGATTTACAATATACATAACAATTAAATTATGGTAAATATTTTTAAAATTCCATTTAACATATATATAAATGCATTTAACAGAAATTAACATTACATTAAAAGTGAGTGCAACCATTAACCATAACGTAATTAAATATGAATGAAAATTGTATTTTTAAATAACCATATATTCTACCTTATTGTGTCTAAATTTAACTCTGGAGGCAAAGAAGAAATTACCCATTTTTTTTTTGGTCCACTTAAAAAAAGTATTAATAAAATGTATTTTTGTTCTTTTTAAATTTTCGTGTTTGCACCACTGAATTAAACTTATATTACACAATATACATGATAATAAATTGTACAAACAAACTATTATACAAAAACTCATAAAATTGCTTTTTATTTAATATATATAAAACCAAATGTTGTAACCATAATTTTCAATTTCAAACCTCGGGTGAAAATTATATTATCTAAGTAAGAGAATATAATAATAATAATTTTATTTTCTGTATTTATTTACATAAGTTTTTTTTTTGCTTTTTTGTTAAAGGTTCTAGAATTAAACGCATTTCAAAATAATAATAATAGTATAAATATTCTTTTGGTAAATATTATTATGGTCATAAATGAATTTAATTAACACATAAATCAGATCTATATGGTATAAAGCTTTTGGAAAATCGTATAAAGTTTTATTTTTTTAATGTTTAGCACTTTTTGTTTAATATAAAATGTAAATAATATAAATGTCTGTTGTACAGTAAAATACAATTATTTGGAACAGTATTGATTGTGGAACAGACATTAGATAAAATTCGTATTTTAGAGAATACTTTGCTGTAGCTTTTGGACTAAGTACTTTTACACTGTCGATATTTGAATTTTGACAATGTGAAAATGGTTCTATAGGGACAGCTGTTAAATCAATATTACTCATTATTTAATATCAATTCTTTTTTCATATTATAGTTCTAATGACACAAATTAATGATGCAAACGATCTAAGATTTTTTTCATCGTCTGCATTTCTTTAATTCGGTTGTAGTACATAATGCTATCAACTATTTGGTGTGTGAGATGGTTTTAAATTTTTGTGATAATATTTTTCAGTAAGTACTATAGCGAGGACCTCAATGTCCTTTACGCTATCCTACATATACTTAATATTGATCCCAATTTAGTAAGGTGTTTCAACGTTCGACATCTTCTAATCGCCTTTTTTTTATCTGCTTATGATTATAATAATTATAATTCTATACGATGGTAGAAAGAGATCTGATATATACAATAATGATTAAATGATCCACAATTTAAATTATCTCATGCAATTAATTATATACAAAAAGAAATTAAAATTATTTAAACATTACTAACCAAAAATATGTAAAAAATTTACAAATCACCCTATAACATAATTTAAAAAAAAAGTAAATATCAATCAAAAAATGACTTTCAATTCGTACCCAACGCAACTCATCATCATTAACAGAACATCAGTCAGTCTTTCCAAAAACAAAACAAAAAACGTACAAATTCAATAAATTTTTTTTCTGTAGTATTTCTCCTGTCAGCACAGCATGATCTAAAATAATAATGAATTTTTTTTTGAAAAAAAAAAAAATTATATATAAAAAATTATATTTTACAAAAAAAAGCCAACATATATCTTATTTGTCACCATAAATCAATGGATTGACAACGAAAATGCAAACATTTCAACAATAAATTTTTACACTATAGTTATAGCTATTTCCCCCCATATAAATAAGATAATGACATTCCATCATACCGAAAGCAAAACAAAATAAAAAATTATTAGAAATTTTTATAAAATTGTCTCGTTTTTGTTATGGTTGATATTTTGTTTGCCTTGTATACAAAAATCTGTTGTCAAGATATTCTTCATTCTGTCATTTTAAATGACATAGCGAAAAATTTTCCGATAAATTATATTATTTATAATCAATTATATTTTGAGATTGTGTTACAGTGTGCAAACAACTATGGATGACAGTACTCAAAATTTGGAGGTTACTGGAAATGTGAGATAACATGAGTATTTCGATAGAACAATTTTGATAGAATTTGAGAAGTTTTCGTAATAACACGGTTTGTATCATGGCAAAGCGAAAAGGAATAGAGTTTATTATTACTATACGACAAGGAATTATGTAATTTGTCTAAGATTGATATTAAGTAGGTGCAAGTATACCGAAAGTACACAACATAGGAAGAAATTCTTTGATGGTAAAGTCTGTGCAATATATACCTTGAAAATTTTAATAACTTAGAATATTGTTTCAGTCACCGAACCTTAATAGAAGAGATTTCACAAGTCAGGGCAGTCGACTGTGATATAAGTATAGTAATATTTGCTATCTATTTATAGTTATAGTAAAATTCTAGCCACATATTAAGACCTCCAATGTCAGTCTTCACCTCCAATGTCAGTCTCCAGCTGCATTTAGTAAGCTTCACCACCAAAATAATTTCAATATGACATTAATTTCTAATTTTGCACAAACAATAGACCATATTAATTCAATTTAGCCTTATACAATTTCGACACGGACATCTATATACAAAAGACCATAATCATTGAACCTTTCCTTTCTTTAAATAGCTAAACCCATAGCTACTGTCTCATTCATTTTAACAAAAAATTATTAAAAGGGAAATATTTATTTTTGGTGTCTAAATACAATCATTATATGACTTTCAATTTTTTCTTTTAGTTTTTTTTTTAGGTAAAGTCAGCAAAAATGAATTTCTTACATTAAATAGCATTAGCAATGGTATTCGAAAATGAAAAGAAAACTGAAAAAAAACCGCGCATTTTATACCAAAAACATTAAAAGAGTCACATACACTATTAAAGTATATATACCCGCTAGCATTACAAGAAAAGTAAAAACGAATAAGAGTGATTGATGACCGCATAATAATGGGTGGTAATTAATTATGAGCACTACACAGATGCACCCATTCAGATTATACTACAATATATACTATATGTGTGTTAAGCAAAAAATAAACTGAAATTCACAACGAAATAAAGAATAATGATAACAATCTATAACAAAATTGTTTGGTATAGATATGAACACAGAAAATAAAATAAAATAAAAGAAGAAATTAATGCTATTTGTTATTTTGGAAAAAAAAAAATATATAGTAGAGGAGAGAAATATCTCTCTAGAAAGATTTATATCAAATTATAAGGCGATAATGAATGCTATTCGTCTACTGGATATAAATGAAAAAAATATATATTCGGCAGAGACATATTATAGACATAAAAAACTATATATTTAATGAATTGAGTAATTCTGTACAAATTTAGTAAAGAAATATAAATAGATTAATCAAATTTTTTGGGATGGTATTTTGTATTAAACTTGTCTGACTTATTTATAATATTGTAATTAAGTTTTGAGCATCAGGATAGTGAATGAAAATTGGGATTTAATAAGTGGTGTTTACTGATATTATTACAATTTTGACTACCTTGAGATTCATATAATAGCCTAGCAATTCATTCAAAAGTATTACCTGTGGTATTACTGTAACAATAAATGTCGAATTTCTGCAAAAATTGTACAGTATTATTCTGTAGTATTTTAGAAAATTTTATACTGGAACTATATCAGTAAGTCATCTTTAAATCGTCTTTACTAAGATTAAGATAAGCGCTTAGTATAGACGTTACGAGGGAACCAGAAAGGATCAACTGTGATATCTAATTTTGTGTGTTAGCCAAGGCTCAACATACTATCGTCCTAAACCTTACCTTCAAGCATTGGTCTCAATGACAGCTAAACATATTTTCTATTTATATATTCATTCATCTACCATGAGAGCAAGATAGTACACTGCTGGTTATTAATTTTACGTCTAAAATGTTATCAGAGCTGATGACTTATATTTGATAGAAAATAAATTTTGAAATATTCAAAACTTGAGATTAACTCAATACTCCACTATCGAAATAATTTGCCACATATTAATTATAATATGGTCATCCTAATTCATACTATAATAATTCTCCCATTTTATTCAAATAATATATACTTTAATTTATTTATAGTAAAAATCCTCAAAATCCAAATTTCATAAAAAATTATGGAAATAAAAATATATATTTTTTATGATTAAAATTAATTTATCATTTCCTTTCGCGCATATATTTCTCTCATTAAACATAAAATAAATATTAACTCATTAATTATATTTTTATTGTTATAAATACAAAATAATAATTCATCTTGGAAAAAAAAATGGCTCATATTTTTCAAAAAAATAAAAACATAATTATAAAAGCTAAAAAAAATTCCAATTTTTCTTACCAAAACGAAAGAAGAAAAAAAACACTTTTATATGATAGATCTATTTGAATAAATTAAAATACATATTTCCAACAATCTAAAACATTTTTTGTATAAATAATTATATAATATTTGTTGTTGTTAAGACTTCTGCTTTGGCACTAAGAAGACATTAAGAAGTGCTAAGTTATCTCCTTTAAATATTCAAAAAAAAAACAAGAATGTCTAAAAAATTTGAACCAAAAAGACTAATTGTTATAATGACCACTGACAATTGCTCATTTGTTCTCGTTTTAAATACCAAACCCCAGCAGCTATAAAAAATAAATAAAATATTATTTAAATTTGTTTTTTTTTTGCGCTTTAGACAAGATAGAAACAAAACTTATAAATAATCATTTTTAATGTCCAAGAAAGTCCAAACATTTGAAGCATAACAAAATTATTATTATTATTATTTTTTTTTTTTACTTGTCGTCCATTAGTCATGATTTTAATACCACAAAAAAAAAAAAAAATGAAATAAATTTATTATAATATTATCACTAGACCATGCCAGTTTTTCTTATGATCTATAAATATTAAAATAAAATTTATTACAAAATTAAATTATTTAATATAAATGTATATATTTTTATTTTTTTGGGGAATAAAAAAAAAATTATGATTTTTCATTAAACAAAAAAAAAAAACACAATTTGGCCCACACTTTATGACTTTATGTCTTTGAGGAGGTATACGCTTTTTGGCATGAGAAAATTTTTTGTAATGCAAATAATTATAAAAAAATTTAACTGACAAAGTGTTTTGAATTTTTCACTGACATGAAAATAATTTGTGTAATTTTTCATTATGTAAATATTACAAAATTTAGAAATATTTTTTATATATTTATGATTAAAATATTTGAATTAGAATTTTTTGGAGTTATTTACTATACTGTGATAGCTAAATGGTAAATTTATTATAAACATTTTGTAAAAATTAATGACCCAAAATTTAATGGTTACGTTGAATGTCTCATTTACATTAATTGTTCACGCGTAAATTTTTTATGAATTTGTTATATAAAATGTAAAATGTTTTAATAAATAAATATATATTAATTTAATATTTTTGTATAATTTGTAGTTATTTTAGAGATATGAACATTATTGAAGATTAAGTAAGGTATTTATATGTTTGTTGGGTGAATTTGTTTGAATAAATTGAAGAAAATGTCATGTTAGTCATATAATTATTTATGAAAATATTAGACATGATATAAAGTATGTCAATTGAAGAAAATTGTTAAATTATAATATTTCTGCTATTTCAATTTCTCAAAATTATGTAAATTTAAAGATATCAAGGACATTTATAATGTGTACTTATTCATTTTCCAAAAAAGTAGTTGAAGAAGTTAAAATTAAAGACACAATTTCTTAATTCTGCTTCAATTGACGCATATGCTTCAATTGCTTCGTAATTTGAAGTATATTAAATGAAAGCATAAAGCTTCATTCCATATACTTTATGCTTCTATTAAATTTTGAATATATGCCTGTTTCTACCAGAAAATTATAAGCTCAGACAGAAAATCATTTACACTAATAAAATATCTGCTTGTTGAATAACCATTACAAACTCTCTAGCCAATAGTTCACATTTTAGCCTAATTTTTATAAATATACTGGAAATTACACAAAATTTTGTATAATCAAAACTCTTTAAAAATTAATTTGAACTATAAAGTAGAATTAATTTCTGAAAAGTTTAATTTAAAAACAAAAATTGTATTATATTCACCTACATAGCAAATTTAACTAAACAAAACTGTGAAAAAAAAAACTCTTATTAAAGTTTATTACTCCACAGATAGTAATAATACCTGTCACCTTTTTATAAGAAATTATTTTTACCAAAAGGGTTTTTTTTTTTTTCTTTCTTATAAGTATATAATTTTTTCCGAAAATAGCACAATAACAGAAATAATTTTTCTTTTAATGCTTTTGAAATTTATGTTATGTGCATAAATATTTCAACAAAACTCATTCATTTATCCTTTTGAGCATTAAATTATTTTGAATACAATATAATAAAATATACATGTGTATAAGATGTTATTTCGAAAAGTCAAGTCATATACTACTATAGTAAAACTAATCTTATAATATTAAATAGAACTATTTTGTATAGCTAACTTATAAATATATTAGTGAACTATATATTTCTTGTATATATACTATATATTTTGTATTTTATGTCTGTAATAAGACATGTAAAAAGATTTACTATTTCCATTTTTTTTTCTATAAAGATATTTATTATATTAACGAGAAACGAAGAAAAAATATATAATAACTATGTGCTATGCTTCCTAATATTATGGGCTTCTATACAATAGTATATACATATATATGACTATAAAACTATCATGATATATTTGGTATTATATATATAAGTATTTAAAAAGGAGATTGATAAAGGAGAAATAGTTGAATTGTAATTGCTTCATTTATTACATTTTCTTCTTGTAAGAAAAATAATATAAATTTTATCTTGTAGGTACTTTTTTTTTTTTGTGAAATTAGATTACCTCAGCGCCATGATATAATTGTCTGTATATATAATTTGTAGATGTTTATATATAGGTATAGTTATTTTATTCAAGATTATACATATATATTAAGTATGAATTGGAAGATTCTGAAAGTAAATTCACAATTTGAATATAATAATATAAATGAAATTTTTGATATAAATTATTTAAGTAAATTACAATTTGATAACAAAATTACAATTTTGTGAGAAAAATTAATTATGAAAAGATATTTAGGATAGGTATGTTAAAAAGTTTATATATGCGATGATTATTAATTATATTTTTCATAAAGAATTAAAATTTAATTTAATATTGCATTAATATTCAATTAAATAGAATTTAAATTATAATAATTTAATCAGGTATACAAAATTTTTTTCTTAGATTTAAGTTTAAGAAATTGTATGAAAAATATTCATATTTTTTCCTAAAGTTCCGAAAAATTTTCACTGTTTTTTCAATATTTGAAGTTTTGTAACTATAAAGTCTAAAACGATATTTTTTTTTACCTTTTATTGCAGGTATCATTTTCAATACTTAAATAATTCTACGTGAATAATGATCAAATTTGAAAGCTTAGATTATTACTAAAAGAAGTTAATAATTAATATTCATAAAGCAATCCTGGGACATTCTTCTCTGTCTTCAATATCAATTAATCTTGGCAGTTTCGTACGTATAAGAAAGAAAGTTTTATAGTTGTTATCTAAGTTAATTTCTTCGTGCTGAAAATTAAAAAAACTATCCCCAAAAATAAAAAATCCAGACTTCAAATAGATTTTTAATATACTGTCTGTACATTTTTAAATATATTCTTAAGCACACACTATCCCTATCTGCCATGTTTTTTTTACCTTTTACAACATCAAAATATAATCTTATTTTGAATATAAATCTTATCTATTAATTTTGTATTTTTCTCCTCTTATATATTAGATACATAAACAAAAAAGTACATAAAAAACATCGACATAAAATCCATAAATATCTTTTCATTCTTCTGTCTATTCTATCTATTTACCATAGATAAAAAAAAATACCTCCTTTAAGTTACTGACTTTGACTTTATTTATTTATTGAACATGTTCTCGACAGGAATGACTAGTTTATGGATGGCCATCAATTTATCAAATACATAAAACAATTGTACGTGTATAATATATAGATTGTGTTTTTTTTCTATGGTAATAGATATATTTTGAGTAGTGACTGACTATTATAACAAAAACAATGACGGTTCAGGATGAAAAAGTATTATTATATACCGGCAAATTGTATTACATTTTTGATTATATATATAGTAGCAGTATAATATGGATGAAAATATATCTTTCTTTGATTAAATTAATGAAGAATGGAGGTCATATTCAATATTATACTTTCAAAGAGAGTCTATTTTTTTGTAAATGTAAATTAAATTGATATATTACTTTTTACACCAACAAAAACGATCATACAGGGAGGATATTAATTTGTTTTATAAGATGAATAAAAATTTATTGTTATATGATGATGGTGTTAGAAGATTTACACCCTTATGATTTGTACTAGTACAGAAAATATTGAATTTTTTTATTTCAGAAATAGTTGAAAATAATTTAATTTATATTTTTATGTACACAGTTTTTGTAGATTGAAATTGAATTAACAATATATTTTTATCTAAGTTGGAATTTATTATCCTTCTTCTGTATAAATGAGAAAAAACTTTGTGATTCAATTGAAAAAAAGTGTAGAGTATACTATTTTTGATTTGAAGTAAAGGTGTAAATTCAATTTCTTGTTTATTTCAAATTCATTTTATAGTTTGTAAAATATTATTTTTTATAAAATTATCACTTATGTTGTAATAAATAAATATACATGTTTATAATAACTGATATTTTTATTTATGTTATATTGTTAATTTTGATAATATATTTTGTTTTTAATATTATTGAAATATTATAGCCATTGTTATATTGAGAGTCAAAGATTGTATAAAAAAATTAATTGAATTGCCATGTAGATCTTGCTATTTAATTAACTAATTATTGATAGTCTAAGTCGTAAAAAATCTATAATTTTAACTCGCCTAAGAATCGGTCACACGAAATTAACACATAGCTATATATTTGAAAACCCAAGAATACCACTAACTTGCACTTGCAACCGAAATACCAAATTAACAATACAACACATACTCGAGGATTGCCCATTGTACACAAATGAAAGATCACTCTTTAATATATCGTTAAAGTTATTGGCTGAAGATAATCACAGTTCCATTGGAAATATTATTGAATTTTTAAAGAAAACTAATTTATTTAATTCAATTTAAAATACTAATGAATATTAATAGGTATTAAATTAAACCACATATTAATTAAAATTATTAAATTTAAAAAAAAGTACATACCAAACTCTGTTAATTAAACAAAATAAAAAACTGAATTTAAAATACATATTGTTTTATGAATTATATTAAAAATCAAAGAGAATAAAATTATGTTTATATTAAAATTAAATATATCAAACTATAAAACTTGATTTAATTTAAATATTACTTGTAAAAAATTCAAAATATTATACTTTATATTAAATAATATATTTTTAAGGAAAATTATTATAAAACTGTAAATTTAAGATCCAATCTTGTGGGCTTTAAAAACCTTTATAGAGTTGTAAGCCTCTCAAACCGCTTTTAAATAAATAAATAAATTAACTAATTAATTTGATTTTAACTTATACATATATACTTCTTCTTTAATATATTGTCCTCATGCCTTGCTTTGCTTACTACTTTAAAATTTTCAAAAAAAAACCTTGTTGTCACCAATTTACCAATTTAATTTTTGTTGAAGCTTTCATAAATTCTAAAATTTTAATTTAATTACAACTTCAAAATGCTGTGCACTGCTACAACATTATTAGGACTTTAGTTATTCAGGGCGAGAAAGGAAGGACACTCTTTTATACAATCTGCACTTCTAGAGCTATATTTAATTATTCAAAATTTCATATTTATCATATTTTTATAATAATATGACATTTTAAATGAAATTATAATCAGACAGTAGCATATATACAAAATTTGAAAATAATGCAAGAAAACAATAAAAATCGTAATAAAATGTCAAACTTTTTGTTTAAAGAAAAAGAAAATTGTTTTAAGAAAATATTTTATGTTTTCCACAATTATACATGGCACAATAAAACAAAAAGTTGCAGAAAAAATGAATTCAAAACATAATAAAAAAATATAATGGATAAATATTAAGAGCATAAAGAGCTACACTACACATCACCACCACCACCTTTAATATGCTTTACAAAAAAATATATCTTAAACTCTGTGTATTATTTGTGTGTACCACACTATATTATTCTAAATATTCATAAAATGTAGACACAGCTATTTATATATTTTTTACCTGTTACCTTTAAGTTTTCTGAAAAAAAAACCAAATAAAAAAATTGTATGCTATAAATTTCAACACGAATGTGTAAATTATAAATACGAGCAATTATTTTAACTCTACTTAACAAATTACTGTGCCACATATGGGATATAAATTACACATACACACTATAATAATATAAATTTTATATGTTAAAAGAGTCAAATACGGTAATTGGAAAACGTATAGGGAATAGATGGTAAGAATGGGTACAAAAATAATTTAGAATTATTATTTAGATTATAAAATTATTTTTGAAATAAAATTTAAATTAATATTCTTCAAAATTTATTATTTAGTAGCTCTAATTTGTATATTCATAAATTATTACTAAATTAATCTAATTCGTATAGCATTTCAAAATCAAATAAATTCTAACATTTTCGTTCTTTCTCATATCATATTCTTTTTTTCTTAAATGAAATTTGCTTTTGAAGAAGACGAATATATTTTTGACTATATACATAAAGTAATTTTCTATAATTTTAGAATTTCAACTGATTTAATAGTATTCATAAATTACTGATCAGTTAAAATCATATCCCTAAAAGCCAAATAATATTTATCCTCTACTTTGAAGTACACGATATCAGGTCGATTAGGTCGATTAGAATCTATAGCATAGAATTATACAAATTTAAATAATGTTTGTAAAATTTGAAAAATGATTGAAATATTCTGAAAAATGATTAAATAAATTTGAAAATTGATTAATTTAATCAAAAAATTGAAAAACTTACTTTTATAATTTTGCAAGTTCATTTGATTTCTAAAATTTAATTTTTTCAAATTACAACTTTATTCAATTCCATGAAAATGGTTCCATAGTATCCAATTTCCCCCTATATACCTCAAATAAATTGGGTATTTAACTTTTATGTTTTGTATTTTTTTGTGTTTTATTATATTGCGTTTGTAATGTTGGTATTTTGTTTGTTCTCTCTTGCAATTTTTATTACATATAATAATAGAAAAAGAACGTTTTTCCACGCTAATATATTATTTTATTTGCCATATATGTACGTATGCATATAAAATAAACCCGCGTAATGACTCCGACACACACACACACACACAATAAAAAGATATGAAGGAAAAGCATAAAATTAATGCGAAAAAATTACTTTATATCTTTACCATGAACATAGATAAATTTTTTCTGTACTTTACTTATTGTTCCTCCTAAAAGTATAATACATTACACATATGTACATTACGCTTATAGGTAGTAGTAAAATGGGGAACAAATATATATATTTTTTAAAAAGGATATTAATGACTTTTGGTGGTGTGAAAAAGTTTCCATAAGAGTTTCATAAATGAGGTACAAAAAAAAAACAGAAACAAATAAAAACAATTTTATGGGGCTTTTATTTTTATGGGTACTTTATATACATTTTTTTTGTGTGTTTATGGTGGCTTATTCATTGTTTTTTTTTTCGTTTTTTTTACTTTTTGACAATATTTACCTACGTAAATTACAGAAAAAAAGAATGAACCGGGAGAGTTAAAAGTACTTAAGAACATTTAAGCTTTATCATATATTTTATATAATTTTATAAACATGATTTTTTTTTAATATGAAAGTTTTTTTTTAGAAAAAAAAGGATATTTTTATGTTTGTTGCAGGCAAAAATATTTTATGACGTAGTGTGGTTAATTTACCGTATATAGATTACTTTTTTTTACATATATAAAAATATGATATATTTAAATTTGATAACGATAATAAATGGTAATGGATATTTTTAATTGTTAATTATGTATAGTATAAATGAGATAAATATTGTTTACTAAAGTTTTATACAATTTATTATTATTTTAATTGCCAGGTAAATTCAAAAAGGACCAAGAGTAAATTAAGTTTTTCTAGAATTACATACATACATAATGTATATATTGTAGCAGGGAACGTTAATTTGGATAGTTAATCAAAATGTCAAAAAACAAATGTCGTTTCTTATTTCTAAACTAATAGCTGGAAAAATATTTACAGAATCGATACTGTCAAGAAATTCTTGTCTTATTTTAATTTTATTGATGGTTAAGTTTGATTTTATCCCTGATATTTTTCATGTTCATTGGTTTTCTTCATTGTTATAGCTCCGAGTTAATTTTAGGAAAATTCGATATTGTAATTTAAATAATTTTATATTTGTTGAATAAAACTGAAATATTCAAATTACATAAAGTAAAGTGTAACTCATTAACTTTTTATACAACTTCTACCTGATTTACAGAACATATGAATACCTAAATAATTTAAATAAATTTCACATTGTATACAAAATCTGTTCAACCTTCAAACCTACAAAAAAGTAATAAAATCATATTAAAATTTTAATCATATATGCAAATTTATAAAAATTAATTTACAAACTGACATAATTTTATACGAATTCCTTTCAAATCATATCGACCATTAATTTAGTTATAAAACTAACAAAAATTAAATTATAATTAAAATGTCGCCACACATTTCAAATTTACATATAATGTATGTATATTTCATGAAAACGGAAATGCAAATTTAAATATTATAATTATCCATTAATAAAAGTCATTTTTGTGTCTAAATCTAAAAAAAATATAATAATTTAAAAATTTATTAAATTTGCAAAAACAAAACATAAATTGTATACATTAAAATTGACTAGAAAAATTAAATTATTTATAAAAAAGTTGAAAGCTGAAAACATTGCGAGGCTTCAAGGAAAAATTTGATCGAAAATTTTTTGTAAATTTAAAATTTTTCACACTATTTTTTTTTCCTTTAAATTGCAATGCAATTAAATAAATTTTTTTTTTATGTTGATATAAATTTGAACATTTACTTTTGGTTTATTTTCTAATTTATTCTTGGCATTAATATCTAAAGAGAGACAGAATTAATGTAACCAAAAAAAAAAAAAAAAAAGTTTATTTTGTTTTATTGCCGCCGACAAGGATTGACAGGGTGACGCAGACATCTTGACAATTGTGGCAGGTTAATTATTTTGTGATTTATAGCAATTTTGTTTTTTCCTGTCAGTAAATAAATTAAAAAAAAAAATTTTTAACAAATAAAAAAATCATTTTTTTTTGTTTTGTTATTTTTATACATTCTTATTCCAATTATAAATTCAATTTTTTTTTTCGTTGTTTGTTTGTGAAATTGCAATATTTTCGTATTGTTAAAGATTCATTTTTGTAAAACTTCTCCAAGAATTCACTTTTATATGAATTTATTAATGTTATTAATCAACTTTTATTTAATTAATACAATTTCAATTGAAATAATTATTTCTAAATTAATTTGACTTATCTTATCGTTCGTCGTTGCATGCAATATTTTGTATAGGGAGGTACTAAAGTAGATTGCAATTATTGGTACAAAATATAAGATTTTTATATATTTTTTTAGTTTAATTAGAAATAATAATTAATTAAATTCAACATAACTTTATACCTATACAAAAATAATCAAATTGCATAAAATTAAATAATCTGATTGATATAAATTTATTTAAATATTTTGATTTAATTCATCTGTCAACATATAGATGAAATTATCTTTCATTTCTATCATTCTTGATATCTTTATTTGTCAAAAATAAAATAAAATTTCAACTATTATTTATCATAAACTTCTGAACATCAAAATTTCAACCATATCCACTCAATCAAAAAAAAAATATATAAATATATTATCCAAACGAATTCTTTCAACAATAAATCAATTTCTTGTTTGTTTCATTCAAAGATAATAATAATTTCCAAAATTTTAAGCGTGTATATAGGTATAAATACAGAAATTATTATACTCTTTAATCATTTATGAAAAATTACTTTTCATGAAAATTATAATAAATTCATTTTATATTTTGAAAGCCACTCCACAGAAAAAAAAAAAGTACACAAATAACTCTCCAAATCTGACAGTAACAATGATTAAGTTGAAAAAACAAAAAACCGGCCGGCAGCGGCTTTAAAATCCATTAAAATCCCACCGGCAATGATTACAAATTTTTTTCGTTTTTGTTCTTTACCAATTTTTTCCTTCCATCTTATCTCAACCGAAAAAAATTAATAATAATAAAATAAAATTAATATTAAGAGATCATAAAACAACAACAGCGAGTAACCAAAAAATAATTCTTCAAATTATCTCAATGAATTTTTTATATATTTAAAATAAAAAAAAAAACTAATTGTAATATTTCATCATTCAAAGTCGGGTTTGTTGAAAACTTACAAGGCAATCAACATAATATCTCAAAGAAAAAAAAAGAATCGGCCATTTCTTTAATAATAATTCTCCTGGATAAAAAGTTAAATGAAAAATTAAATTCATTTATAAATGAAAACAAGAATATAAGAAAAAATTTATTATAATAACGAAATTGTGTATATAAATAAATTCACTGTCAAAATATGAAGGCAAACACATTTTTCATTTGAAATGGACCACAAAAACAAAAAAACTTCACTCTCTCAGAAAAAAAAATAAATAAATAAAAAAAAAATGTTCTTATAAAAAATAGGATAATTTTACTTTTATGATTTTTTATGTTTTTGTGGTATAAATTTTGGGCGGGAAAAACAACATAAACTAAAAATGATTTGTTTGACCTGTCATGAGATTGTTTTGAAGAAAAAAGGCAGCCGAACAAATTTGAAATTATAAATAATTAATATAATTTTTTTTTAACGAAAAATTCTGGAAAGGAAATAATAAAATAGGAAGAAAATTATATTATTTTCTTTATTGCTGAAATGTTTTGGCTGTAAATTTCTGTAATTATTGGGAATCCATGCAACATACATTTTAAACTATATATGTTGATTTTACTAGTGTAATTCAATAAAGAATAATTTAATTAAAATATTAAATTTCATCATTTACAAAATATGTAGGTATATAGTAAATAGTTTTTGACTTAATTGACATTGTACCCAAAACATAATTCATATTTTGGGTTCAATTTACATAATATACGCAGTATAATCTTAACCAATTAGGACACCTTAAAGGACAAGTAGAAGTGAAATATGATTATTAAGAAAACTTAAGATGGCGTACGACTATATGAAAATACGCCTAGTGACCGAAATAGACTTTACAAAAATTAGGGTGACTTTCGTTAACTTTTAAAAAATTTCGTTAGTGATGTACGATTGCTATCGTACAAAACTTAAGAAAAATTAAGAAAATTATTTTGCTGAACTAAAATCCATGGCATCCAAAATGAAAATAAAAAAACTCATAATTTATTTTACGTTTGTCACTTTCAAACTTTGATATTTGTGAAATATTTTTTTGTGTTTTCTTAATTTTTCATAAGTTCATTATGGCCAAAAGGGATTTGACAACGAATTTCGATAACTTAATGAAAATATCGAAAGTTTTCTTAATTTTCATTAAGTCCATTATAGTTAGGCCTTATGATTACTTAATAGGGCAAAATTTATCAAATTTCAATCTGTAATTATTAATGCATAACATGCTTTTCTTTAAAAATCAAAGCAATTATAATTCAGAACTTGAAATAACACGAACACCATCCTAAAAAGCCAATTCCCATATATTAATTAATATTAGTAGTACATACTAAGAAAAAATCTATTCTTGTTAATAAAAAAATCACAATCAACAGCCTTAAACTTTTTACTTTACCATAAAAATCATAAAAAATAATTATTTTAATCTTTCTAAATTAAATTTTCTAATATTTAACAATAAATAAAACATTTTTTTCCCTCTTATTCATCAAATACTAAAATCAATTCTTCCTATTATAACCAAAAAAAAAAGAAAAATAAACTTGGCCTTACCATAATGTTCAGCAAATATTTTTTTAGGTTTCAAATGAAAAAAAAAAAACAGTAGTTTGTATGCTCAGTGAAAAAAAATAAACAGTAGCAGCCATCATGAGCTATCAACAATCAAAATTGATGGAGCCATGCCACCACATTGAAATAATCAAATACTTTTTTTAATAAAAATAATTCTTCACATTCTTTTTCCATTTTATTTATTTTTTTGATGAATGTCGAATTTACCTTAAATCTTTATACAAACAACAAACATAAATTATAAAAAAAAAATCATGAATAATCAACAGAAATAATTTCTATCTATTCAATTTTTGATTATTTGTTAAGAGGGCTCCCTAAAATATATTATATGTATATTAATTTTGAATGTTTCTAATATTGAAATATCCATTTACCCAAATCGAAATCATTATTTTTTTTTTTTCATATCTATCAAATCCGTCTTAATGTAATATACAAATAATTTATCATATTATCAAGACAGTAAAGTAAAAAAAAAAAAAACGCCACTCAAATTTGATTAAGTTAAAATGACGGATTGGATCTGTGATTTACGAAAAAAAAAAAAAAAGAATACCCAACTAATTTTTATAAAGCATTAAAGTTAAATAGTAAAAGGTGGATAGGTAAAAGAGAATTATGATATTAGAAAATTAGATACAAGGTATAATTAAAGAGTCGTTCAATATCATAGATGAGTTTATTGTATAGGTCAAGGTGTATTTGTAATTATTATATAAATTTTTTGACTGATCAGAGACCTGGGTGAGAGTGTCATTTGACTGAGGTAATTGTAGTACTCCATCCTATCGAGAGTATAATTTCACTGGGAAGACTGTGGTAGTCGAAAAACGATCAGTTGCAATGAAATAACAGCATCAGATTCCTTATTTCAATTAATATCAAAATTTAGAATTGGAATGAAAATCTCAAAAGAAAATAAATATGAAATAGAAAAACGCGGCTGCAAAGAACTACTTGAAGATACTATGGAATCCATCAACAGCTCTATATAATTATTACAACACTGGGGACATATAATTATTACAACACTCTCGTCATTTATTTAAATATATATATTTTAGATCTGGATTTGTGGAGCAACAAATTTTAAAATTTTAACTATATACTATCAATCATATATACTTAATTTTTAGTGGTAATTCAAATTTGTGTAATTCACTAGGAAAATCTAACAAAATATACTTGAGTTGCAAAAATTATGATTTATGATTTAAATGATTAATTTATTTTCCATAATATTAAAATGTCAAAATCAATTAATTAATTTTCCTTTAGTAAACTAAAATATTGACTGAATCATTCAGTCCAAATACACCTCGTCAATATTTATTATTAATATTATTATGAGAAATTTTTTCAACCAAAAAAAAAAAATAATAATAATAATAATAATCACAAGTGATTAGTTCAGTCGCCACAATCATTTTTACACGTCATTATTTATACATATATATAAAAAAATTATATTATTATATATATATTTATAGTATATCTTGTTGTGTTCAAAACAGGCACCCATCATTCAATCAAAATATAGATATACATACATATACTTTTTAAATTGTGCAAACTGAAAAGTCCAAATTAGTAACCGTCATTAAAAAGAGCTTTAGATATATATAGCTATAATTTTTTTTTGAAAATTACCAAGTTGATTTGTTACCCATATAATCCATTTGCCATCAATCATAATTTATTAAGTCATTGTCAGTATTTTGCGGTTCGGTCTTTATGCTGTATTTATATAAAAAAAAATATATATATAATATCTATACAAAAGTGATAAATAAAAATTATTAATGTATACCGACAATGTTTCATAGATCATTAATGTTTTTTCCTTTTTTTTATATATAAATATGTATATAAAAATGGACAGCATATATATAAATAAAAATAATAATTGAGTAAAATAATGGTGCCACATTTCTTTATTTATTATATTATATCCAGGAGGAATGAAGAAGCATCTATATCAGATTGAATCTGACAGCTGAAAGCCTCCTTGGATTTTCGTGTCGCGTCTAATTTTTAGTACAACTTTTATGTATATATATAATACTTCATATCAATTCTCTTATGTGTCGGTTTAACATGGCATGAAAACGAAATCATTAAATAAAGATAATTTTTTTTTTCTTTCTGTATTTTTGATTTTATTTAATTAGCTGTTGGGTAAAATGTGAAAGAATATATAGGAAAATGAATGATATAGGTATATAACCTTATATGCGGTGATTAACCTAAGTTAATATTTTATTTTGCAAAATTGAAATGAAATTAATTTGTAATTAATATTTTTTTTTTGGTAAGGAAATTGATATATATACGTATGTAATTATAAATCGAATGTGAAAAGACCTTGAACTAATTCCTTGAACACCTGGTATCTGCTTCTTAAAGAGTCTTTTTTTTCATAATAATTTTCATCTTATTAAATTTTCTTATGACATAAAGTATATTAACTCTGGAGCGTGTTACAGACCAGACTTAGTTATGAGTTCACTATAAAAACGTATTTTCACCAACAAATTTTACAATTTTCCCAACTCATTTTATCTCTAATTATCTCTCTACAAATTCAATTAACAAAACTAATTACATATACCGTATATATATATAAAATTTTTCTTCCTCAATTTTCTTGACTTAATTCTAATTAATAAAAAAAAAAAAAAAAAAGAAACCTTTCAAATTGCAAATATATGTTACACATCGGAATTCCTCATCAATTAGATCATTAAATTTTTTAAATTATTTATCCATTTAATACCCATCCAATTCATCAATCAATTTGACGTCTGACTTTCTACATAATTTAAATATTTTTTCTTAAAAAAAACCAATTTTCTTTTATACAATTTTTATCACTTTTTCAAATAATATATAAATACGATAATCAAATGAAAAATCTCTAGTGAATTATTTTATTAAATCCTCTTTTCCGTCATCTTATCATTTTGTACATATATAAATGTATGTATGTATATTTAAATATATATATAAGACATTAAATTCTAAAATTCTCTTTTAAATCATTCTATATAAAAATGATATTTATTCAAATTATACGTAAATTAAACTGATAGAAGAAAAATTCAAATAAAGATATTCATAGAAAGAAAAATAATAAACAAAATATCTGACAAGGTATTTTTATTTGTGCAGTTAAATGATCTTAAAGCTTATTTAATAGTGGGAAAGAAAATTGTAATACTGAAAAAATATATATTCTTATATGACAAGAAAAATTCTTATATGACAAAAAGTCTTTTTTTTTCCTGTTTCTACTGCTGTTCTTATGTCTTGTACAAAAATTCACACAATTTCGAAATAAAAATTGAAAAACAGCAGCAGAGCAACAGCCAGCAAAATTATTTGCAAAATAGAAATAAAGAAAAAAAACAACAACAGCACGCTTGCCTGCCTGTCACAATCCAACAACAACAAGAAGACAGTTTTATGGCTCTCCTGGTGCAGAAAAATGTATATATAATATTATATATAGTGGCATGTATATTTTGAGGATGCAAGGCGAGAAAACCCTCAATTAAGAACTGTCAGCATATAACATCATGTTTCAAATATTTCAAATTGCATGGCAGAAAAAATGCAAAAATCAGAAAAAAATGTAAAATTGAAAATGAAATAAATATTATTATAAAATAAATGAAAAACAAAAAATTTATGTGAAAATTGTAAGAACAAAAATTATGTTAAAGTTTTTCTATTTCATTTCTTTTCGCACTAGTATTTTATATAGTTTTGTCATTTTTGTCTTGCTGTGCAATATTAATTTGCATTTAAAGTAACGACAGTGAGTTTTTGCTAAGAAAAAAGATAATGCAACCCATAAATTAACCAAAATTATATTTGTTGAAATGATACGAGGTGGCTAAAACAAGTCTTTAGTATCGTAAAATAATTTCGAGAAAGATTCATTACGGAAGACGGTACTTGAACTTGGGGTATCATGGCAATACTTGGAATTATTATGATTAGAAAATTGCTAACAAATCAACTTTTATCCACATACCAAATTTTTCAACAGCAAATTTTGATTTGATTTACCCCTAAAATGTATTTTAATTCAATTTTTTTTCTAAAATAAATTTACAATTTTTTTTTTGTGTGAATGTATATTTTATTTGTTAGCAAGTTCATATAAATTTATTTACTCTACTTTTCAAATATCCTTTTTTTTCTGCTGTATGCAATTTTTTTTTTTTTGGTGCAATGTCATTATTTTAATGCAAATATATGCTTCTGCTAATACATATGGCGTTCACTATATGTTTAAAGTGCAGACAGATAGACAAGAAAAACAGACATATAGACAGATGTAACAAACAGGCGACATATAAAAGCTTTATACATATATTATAATAGTTACAAATAAAACAGACGAAATATTTATTTTAAATATATACATATATAATAAATTTTTTTTTATTCTGTGTACACAATGATTACAGAAGCGGAAGATTCATCATGGTGAACAATAGGATCCAAAAAAAATATATAATACATATTATACCAAAATGTTAAAAAAAAAAAACATAAGTAATATTTCAAAATAAATTGTATGTAACTTTTGGATTGTTTTGGAAAGTACACAAGAAAAGTATTATTGCATTATATTTGTATTTTTCAGATGCTAGAGAGAGAGAGAGAGAGTGAAAATTTCTATAGGGAAATAAATATTTTATGAAAATATAATAATGAACTTGATAATATAAATAATAATAGAAATAGAAATTTTTTAGAATATAAACTATAAATGACAATTTTATTCAAATACAGAAGACGACACGACACATACAGAGAGTTTGTGTTTTATATAAAACATTTTGAAAATATATCAGAGATAGAATTTCACATAGAATATTTTATGACATTTTTTTTTTTCTATTTTGTATAAAATAAATCCCTGCAGTTTCTATACACAATACAATGAATATAAGAATATTTGAACCATTTATATACATAAATATTTTACACAAATTATTACTCTTATAATTATTTATGTTCAAAAATATAAATATAATAAAATGAAAATTTAAAATGACAATTTAAATGACTTGACAAAATAGAAACATGTGGATAAAGTACGACTATAATATTAAAATAAACTGACTTTTAAATATATTTATGATAAAAATGATAATGTTATAGATATTTGAAAGGTTTTAATGGACATTGAGTAGATATAAATAGAAAATCAATAAATTATTATTTGAAGAGAAATTTAATTTAATGAATTTTGGGAAGAAGTAAAACTTCTTTTGATTTTGTTTTGAGATTCATTCATCAGAAATTATTAATCTTTCAACATTTATTTTTGTGATTCATTCTAAATTGATGCAGTGATTAGGCACCTAATTTGCCAATGGAAAGTTCGAGTTTCGTATACAGTAAGAAACAGAAAATTTTATATATTATTTTAAAACTGGCTTACCTAGCATTCAGAAGATGGTCGGAATGACATATTAATTATATCAGTGTGGATTTTAAGCGCATAGCTCCAAAATTGAGGTACATAATACTATCATATGTATGTAAAATGTATGTAAAAAAGCATATGTAAAAAGCACTAAAATGTGTCGTCCCTAAAATTTAAAAAGAGGTTATCAGCCTTTATCTACGACATGATCACATTTGGAAAACATATATCAACTATGAAATTATTTTTACTATAGTAACACAGTTTTATTGATTGAAAAGCTATGGGCAATATACATTTTACAAGACCTATGTATATTTAATGTATTTCTACTTCTTTTAAGGAAAAAAATGTTTTTGAGAGCATAACAACGTTTTTATCAAAGATTCAACTTATTGTGCATATAATTAAATTTCATCTAAACGTTATTTCTTTTTCAATATACAAATTATATTTTTATTAAAGATGACAGGGACAGCACTTAATATCATAATTCCTCCCATAATTGAAAAAAATAAATTTAAACGAATATTTATTTAAATTTAATAAAATTATTTTCGACAGTAAATTATAATTTTGAATGTCATGGTCATATTATAAGTATGTTTTTTTTTTCAAAAATAAATTTAAAATCTGAATATTCCCCAGAGCTTTTCGTTTTCAATATCATGTATTTTTGATTACAATCATTTATTTCAATTTAATTCAATCAATTCGTAACTGAAATTTTTCTACAAATTCAAATTAATAAATTAGTATAAAAAATAATATCAAAACTGAAATATAGTTTAAATTTAAATGAACGATACAAAATAAAAATCAAATCTTAACTAAAAAAAAAAAAATTCATAATTTTTAAATTGAAATTAATGAAAAATTACACATATCAATAAATCATACAATTTATTCTAATAATAATCATCAACATTATTATTTGTTTAAATAAAGTAATAAATTCTAATACAATAATAATTTTAACTGTCAACTTTTTGGATGGGTTAAAGAACGACAAATTTTGTTGTTCAATCAAAAGAAATGAGCATCATAAAATATACATAATTTCAAAAAAAATAAAGTTATAACTGTCATAAATTTATATTTAAATACAAAATTCAAAAAAAGACAACAATAAAAATTAAAATAAACATTAATGCTATTAAATTTTGATATTATTACTATATCAAATGTAATTGTGTCTTTTTGTTGTTGTTGTTTTGAACAACACGCAAATAAATGTCTAGTCATAAAATTTGTCTGTTTTGTTGTTGAATTGAGATGGCGTTGACAGCTCAAGAATAGCCGACATTATAAATATTATGTGTGCGTCACTTGAAGTTTAAATTGATATATAGAAAAAATATTTACAATTCACTTTTGTATGACCATTTTTATTAGATTAATAAAGAGGATACGAATCATAAAGCATGAAATTTTTATGTTTTTATTATAGAGTTAGAAATATGGGCCAAATAATTAATTGAGGTATAGGTCATAAAAATTTTTATAGACTAATCAAAGTGTCAAAAATTGGTGTTATGGTGCAGTGTAGATAAACAATTTTGGTAGAGGCTAATAAAAACTGTCAAACTTAGAAAATAGTTTAATCAAACTGTGAAAAATTGTTTTAACTTGATGAACAAATAAGTCTGAAAATTAAGAGCTGCACTTTACCTATACAAATCTACATCCTAATTTAATTCACAATGAAGTTAAGTGAAGTGAACCTTGCATAACCTTCATTCATGAATATAGTAAAATATACAATTGTTTGAATGCGTTTATGTAAGTGGTGATAAAATACTTTAATACTGCAATAAAGTATGCCAATATATTAAATTATTAAAATCTCTTCCGTGGCTCAATGTTTGCTATACATATTTCATGGAACAATTCGTAGGATGTCTAAGGACCATCAAAAATATTGAAATTTCTCTACAATAATTTAGAAGTGTTTCCTGGTGGCGAGCCCTAACCAACATTTTGAGATATTCGACCTCTCGCTTGCTTTTACACATAAAATAAGACGCGCCATGGGAGCGTTTCTGTCGATTGTTTCCTATAATTACACTTGGCTCGTATATAAAATTATTAAAATAACAATACAATATTGCAAAACACTTGTCTAAAGGAATTTCTTAAAAGGGTTAATAAAAACCAACATTACTTAAAAAAATGTACATTGACAACAACCTTTATTATGATATCAATACTCTATCCTTTCACATGTCAAATTTATAATTATTTAAGTGTTATTTATTTTCATTCTTCTTTACATAAAAAATACTATGATATTTTAAAAAATTATTACATTTCATATATATTAATGATTGAATATTGAAAACATAAATGAGAGTTATGTACCACTCATAAAAAACATAAAAAAAAAACAACAGCATAAAATTTGAAGAGGGTTTGATTTTTAAAGTGAAAATGAAATCGTTTTGATTAGAAGTGTCACTTTTCTTCATTTATTTTGACATTTATACTGACAATGTTCATTGTGTAATTTTGGTTCAGTTACAAATTATAAATATAATAAAAGTCAATGTGAACAAGAGATCACTTTTCGTGCCCTCAATTTTTTTTTTTGATGTTGTAAAATAAAATTTTTGATTGCAAGATTTTTGTTTTTTTTTTACTATTTTAAAAACAAATATGTCCATTCTTTTTCCCAGATAAAATTTCATTTAGTATGTATATAAATTTTGTATTTCTTTATTACTCTTGACATTTTTGTTGTCCACGCTTGAAGGCGCGCTATGGAGCGAAACACTTTCTTAAGAAGGAATATAGTCCGTACAAATATATGACCGCCTGCCGTGGTGGCGGTTTTTTTTCACATTTTATATAAATGTCGATGGTTTTGTTTTAAATTTTTATAATATTTATTTGTATTTTTCTATATAAATTTTCAGAAATTTTGTATTATGATGATGATAATTTCCTTGAAAGCCGCAAGCAATTATTATGCCAGTCAAAAAATTATATATAAAATTCAATATTGATTAAATTGAAAAGATATGTTTTTATTTATGTATATTTAAATTAAGTGACATTTAGTGGCCTATAAAAGGTTGACACATAAAATTTTGTATAGTAATATATTTATGATTTTTTAAGATCTATCTATATACTTTAGTTTTCAATAGTAAAAGTTTTATTATTTAAATAATAATAATAAATATTATAGTATATTTAACAATATAATAATTGTAAGAAATTATTATTATTATTATAATATGTCACTTCAAATTTATATGGACACTTACAATTGAAATATTATTAAGAAATATTTATTATTTTCAATATAAAATAATTGAAGTCAAGTATACAATTATTATTTTTAAAGAGTTCTTGGATTATATATGGTAATTTGTTGTTGATAACAATTTAATTATTATTTCCGAAATCATAAATATATATTAGTATAGATTCATATCAGATACTAATAAAAGGCTTTAATATTTTTATTGAATTTTTAGGTCAGAAATTTTATGTAGGCCAGAATTAATCACTATAATATAAGTATTATAAATATTTTGACCATGAATTTAATAAATAATTTTTGATTATGATCAAAAGAAAACCGCTAAAAAAAATTATTAATAATCTGTTTGTTAATGGATAAAATATTTTAGTTTAGTTTTCAATTATCAGATAATTATTAAAATATTAACAAAAAGATATAGATAAAATGTTTACAAATAACATAATTCCCTCTAGAAAATTAATGTTATGAAAATTTGGTAATCACCTTGACAAAAAAAAAAAATATATTAGACAAAATTATCAAAAAATTAATTTTGTTATGTTAATATTTTAATGTATTTTAGTATTTATGATAAATATAGTTAATAAATCATTTAAATAAAATTTTAAATATAGAAAATTACTAAATTTACTACTTACGAATGTTAAGTGACATAGCACGAGAAATAAAACGAATCCTTTTTCTCAGTTACATTAACAATATAAAAGTCGAAAGATTCTGCCCTCTCACGAGAAGAGAGAGAGCAGCCAGTAACCGTGGTGAGGAGATGTGAATTAATTGGGATTCTAGTCGAAAGTCGAAATCACTGAAAGGTGCGGTTGCTGGTTAGTTCGCGGCAAGATTTTAGTTAAATATTAATTATTAAAATAGATATATACATATATTTAAATTCAGTTTTAATTAAGTTCAGTAAATCGTCGTTTAATACGAAAAGGAAATTTTCAAAATTTTACACAGTCACCTTTGGTTATACTGTGACTGAGTGAAAAGTTTTATAGTTATTAAAATCTACGACTATATGCCATCGAATAACTCTAAATTAAAACACCATAAATGACAAAATTAGAATTATCAAAGGCATATAAAGTAATATCAAAATTTATGTTGTTGAAAGTAAATTGTAAAAAGTCGATAATTAATAATTACTGTCAATAACCCAAGACTATATCAGATTAATATAAAAATTAAATTAAAAGCGATTACATTAATTAATAATATATATTTATAGCCACAATTGTAAACAATGTCAAATATTCTACCTTTTATTACTCTTCCCTATTTATTTTTGTTTACCTTAATAAATTTTCTAATAATAATAAATATTAACTTTTATTTATACTAAATCATTGTTTAATAATTCTCAATAACAAATTAGTCAGATTTTTATAATACCACTTAAAATTAACTATATAAATTTTATGATAAGCGAAACATAAATTGTAGACAATCAATAATTTCCGAATTAATCAAAATATTTTGTTTTTTTTTTTTTTTTTTGCTATACATACTTTTTAACATTAAAATTTTAAATTAAATTTTCTAAAAATTTATTTTAACCGCATTTTATTTATTATTACTGTATTAAAAATTGAGACATAAAAACTTAGTCATTTTCAATTATTACTTAAAATTTCTTGATTATGTCAAAAATTATTATTGTCTGGCAAATAGAAAATATTACTAATTTTTTTTTTTTTCCAAGTATCAATAAATTAATAAATCATTTAATTTATCAAAAAAAAAAAATTAAATTGCAAAAAAATAAATATTAATCTATTAATGTTATTTTCAACATTCTTTGAAAAAATTGATTAATATTTTTTTTTTTTGAAGTGTTTTAAAAATAAAAATAAGATTTTTGCAAAATTAATTATTTCAAAATTTGAAGCTTTCTTGTCTTTATAATTAATAAATCCGTCTGTCAATTTTATATAAATTATAATTCTTTAAAAATTATTGACAGTTCATTAAGTGATTTTTGTTTTGAATTTATTTTTTTTAAAGCTTTTTTCATATTAATGTTAAATATTGTTTTTTTTTATTTATTAATTATTATTGACAGCACTTGAAAGTTATCATAATATTTATTTTTTTTTTTTTTCGTACAAGTGGAGTTTTTTTTAAATAATACTTTAAATTAGAACAATATTAAAGTTGATATATTATGTTAATAATTAATTAATTTATAATTTTTAGAATTATTTGTTTGGAAATAAATAATTTGATTTATTTAATTGATATTTTTGATTTTATGAAGTCTTAAAATGTCTATGTTGTGTGTACCAGAAGTATTCATTGCGCATTATTTATCAAAAATCTTTTAGAGTGTTGAACTAAGGATCAAGTATTCAATACCATACTGTAAAATTTCCTTTTCATTCTTCGTTTTTCTCTTGGCTGAACAGCCTGTTATGGGCCCACACGCTGTTATGATGTTTGCAAAATTAGTTATGGTTATGGGGCAACATGTTGTTCATCCAAAAGAAGAATTTACCTCTTACAGGTTACAGGGTATAAATCAGTTCTTATGCCAAGCAAATATCATACATCTAAAAGCAAATAATCCCAAATTTATGAGAATGATGACTGAAATTGAAAATATATGTGTCAAAAAAATTATCCATAGCACAAAAAATTATACCAAATATTAAGTATCTATATGAAATCCCCGGAAGGATGGGACAAAATATCAATTTGAACAATTTTTAAGCTCCTTAAGGGTAGTAATTGGCATATAAAATATTATAGGTTAGACCGTTAGAGCAAGGACTATATAAATATTCTATAGTCTTTGAGTAGCATTAATTAACATTAAATATATTGACAAATTTTTCGAATTCGCTTGTTTTCCTTGACATTTCAATTAAATAATTCATAAAATAATTTATTGTATACCAAATTATTAATTAAATATATATAAAATTTATCTAAAAACGAAATTCGTGTTAATTGGATATTTAAATTGATAACTAAAAAACATTCTAAATAATTTATATACGAGTAAATTAAATTCAATTAACCAACAGCAAAAAAAGTAACGAAGCAATGAAATCATTAAAAATACTAAATTATTATATAATACCATAAATTATTAAATAATAATAAAATTTATATTATTAATATTTCACTTCAAAAATTTTACTATAAATATAAAAAAAAAAAGAGTTAAATGTTATAGAGTTAATTTAAGTTATGTTTTGAGCACCGAATTACAAACAAATTTATTTTATATAAAATGTATATATTTATACGAAAATCTGTTTTTTCAACATCAGAAAAGAAAAATTAAATCTCGTATCAATGGCGCGACATTAAAAAAATATTTAAATATTCACCAGATTGTAAAAGAGTCATAATAATAAATTAGAAGATATAATATTTTTTTTAAATAACTACAAAAATATAATTTTTGCAGTTTAATTGGACGGATTTTAAGAAATTTTCAACAAAATTAATATTAAAGATTTTTTTTTTTTTTATTTAAATTTATTTTATGGTCAAAATTAATGGTGAATTTTAAAAATTTGTATAAATTATCCTGTTAATTTTATTGGAATTGGAAAGACTAACAAAATTATATTAAGATACTAAAAAATAAAACTTTATTCATTTAATTTTATTTAAAAAAATTTTTTGGATCATTTTAAAAAAAGATAATGACGACGGTGAGCAATTTTATATATTATGGAAATTAATTTTTAAAACAAAATAAAAATTATGAAATATTTTAACTGTATATTTATTTTAGATATTCTAAATTTTGTAGAAAATATTTTATGGTCAAAAATATATTAATTTATGACATTAAAAATTATTAAAAATAAGGAAAATAATATAATGTAATTGATTCGAAAATAGTAGTTAATGAAATGTATAATTTAGTGACAGTTAGAAATTATAGATTTTTTCATGGATTTACGGGTAGAAGTAAGCATTGGTTCATGGCCATTATTTATTTGTTTTCCCAGTTTATTTGTTTTCCCAGTGTCAAAACGAAAATGTCAAAACGAGCTTTTTCAAGGTAAATCGAAATATACAAATTTTAAACTAATTTTGATCGCTCATTATGTTGCTCGGGATCGTGAATTAACTTTAATATCCATATACCAAAGCATTTCCTCAACTTACTTTTCATTTCTATTTTTGACGAAGACTTCAACATTATATTAAACAAAATTGTTAGCTAAACTAACGAAAATAATTGTGGAAAAGCCCAAATGTGATAGAAAAATAATCTATTAAACAATACTTCAAAATATAAACAAAGGGGATGGTCGCCTCATTCCTGAGTACAATACTCATGTCGATGTCGTACGCTTTGATTTAAGATGATAAGTAATTTAAATAGCAGAGATAGGCTTACAATCGGGTCGGATTGTTGTGCCAAGCAGCAGAATTCAATTATATAAAAACAATTTATAAATTTCAATTTTACCCTAAAAAAAAGAGTTTTTAATATTCCATTTCAACCGGAATTAAATTAAGTCCTTATTTACAACATTTATTTTAACTTCCATTTTATGCTCACAAATTAAACAGCAAAAAATACTAAAACCAAATCTACATAAAATTTAAGATATATTTAATTAAATACCATCATATATCATAATATCTCTTTCTTAAAAAAAAATATATATATTTATAAATAATTTCCGCCATGTGCGAACACTAATCTTTAATATTATTAATATTGTTTTTTTTTTTTATTATTTTACTGATATTTTGTGTTTGTCGGATATTTTCAAAGCCTTAAGTCAAATAAATTTTATATATAAAGATTATTTCACAATATTAAAACTTCAACTTTTCAATGGTTAACCAATAAATTGTGAAAATTTATAAACTTAAAAAAAAAAAAAATCTTATATAGTAACTTTGTATATAAATTTTTTTATTTTAGCTTTATAAGGCGAGCAATAAAAAACACGAAAAAGATTGGAAAAATTGATTAGCTAAAGATTATTTATGATTGTAATAAACTCGTTTTTAGCAACCAATCTTGTCATATATTTTTTTTTTCCATTTATAATATGAAAATTATTAATTATTATTGAGAAATTTTAAATTTATTGTAATTTATTATGTTTTTCTTTTCATGATTATTATTAAATTGTTAATTTAAGAATTTTAAATAATATTAATTTTTTTATTGTATATTTAGACTTAAGTGACTTCTTAATTGATGTTGGCAAATCCTTATTAAGATATTATATATTTTTTTGGGAGAAATTTAAATTAATTTCATTACATTTATTTTTTTTTTTGTTAAATTTTATTTGGTTTAAAAATATTTCCTTAATAATAATTTAAGAGTTTTTAATGATTTTCATTTAATATTAGACATGTTTTACGTTTAAATTGAAAATATTTTATTAATTTAATATTATTTTTATGTGTTTGTATTCAGAAGGAGGTAAAAACTAAAAAAATTGTTGGAAGCATAAAAACATTTTCAAATAAAATTTAATTGAAATATTAAATAAAATTAGTTGAAGTTTATGATGGAGTAAATTACTCTGGGTAAGTTGAAGATTGTAGCCATAATTAGTTGAGAAGATTATCTCTCTCATTTGCAAGTCAATCTGTCGTCTATGGGGATAGAGCATAGAGGGATTGAATTGCAAAATAAATTATCGAAACTTTGTCTATCTAATTCAATTTTAATTAAGAATTCCAAAAAAACACCTGGAAATATTAATATGTATTGGTATTGATATTATATAAAATTTTCATGACCATTTACGAATTTACCAGAAAGTATGAATTCCTTTAACAATTTACACCTTTAGCAAATTCACATTTACGAGGAATGAATAGTGAACGATTTGGTGTAATAGTAAGTGGAGGACTTGGTGTTGGAAGTGGATAATAATTGCTAAAAAAATTTACATTTTTAAAGAAATTGGTCATAGTATACAAAGTTCTTGATGATATCTATCTGGAAATTATTTTAAATTATTCTTCTAAATAAATAATTATGCTAAATAACTATAATTAAAGATTTTGATCAAGAAAGTCAAACTAATTTATTTGAAACCGAAAAACAATCCAATAAATTACAAAGTTGAAACAAATAAATTATAGTATATGGAAAATATTTTTTTTAAATAAGTGAAATCATCTTAATTAAGTTTTACCAGATAAAAAAAAAACAGATTTAAATTAATTCCTCACAACAAAAATAAACCTTAATTTTTTTTTATTAAAAATATACCAAATTTTAATCAATCCCCAAAAATAAATTATGATATTAAAATTCGAAATTCTTATAACAATTTAACCATCATCAGCTCCAGGTCTCATTTCACACAAATTCCTCCTTTTCAACTATAAGTATAATAAAATTAAAAATCATATTATAAAACTTTGTCGTTCTCTATATAACATAAATTTCTGTATACATTATTATCTACAATATGTTTAAGTAAAATGTATGTTTTTGACTTGTATTAAATTCACATAAATTGAAGATTTTTTTTTTTTTCTGTTCAACATAAAAAATTAAATTAATAAATTAAAAATGAAAAAAACGAAAAAAAAAAAAAAAAATATTATACACTCATATATTTTGTTAAAGATTAAAGATATGCAAATCGAAATGGCCACTTAAAAAATTAGGACCATTCATCGATATCCATAGCCATTAATCGTTAATCGTATTGTGTGTCGTCGACGTTGTTTTGTTATAAATCGACATCCAGCAAAGAAAGAAAAAAATGTAAAGAAAATAATATATATTGAAGAGAGAAAATGAGGGTCATTATGCGCCAAAATTTTAATGAAAATAAAAAAAAAAAAAGAAGTTCCAAACAGAAGGCTACAAAATTTACCATTCAGCCATGCATGCAGATAAATATATATGTAAATAATATCTGACTATAAAATGTTTAAAAGAAATTAATTTCAGGCTTATTACAGTATAACTAAGCTGGTATATAATGTATAGAAAATTTATGTTAAGAGGAAAAAAAGAAATATAATTGAAGAAAAATTGATTTCATTTGAATATAAAATACGAAACATATATTCGAAAGGTTTAAAAATTTTTTTTTTTTTTACATATTAAACAAGATTATATGACTCTGTCACCACCAGAAATGAGCAGAAATTGATAAACGCGTAATATTACACTTTACCCGTATATATGTTTATTTATATAGCGAAAAATATCATTAAATTTTTTTTTTTAGGATTAATATATTTCCTTTTTTTTTGCATTTTGGTAAAATGAATTAATTATCTACTTTATGGTTTAAGTATATATTATTACTTGGACATATATTATGGGCAAAGGAAATTTTAATAAAAAAAAATAAGGTGATTAAGTCAGTAATTTACAAGAGAAACTTTGGTTTGAGGCGAATCTTTTCAATTGAAAATTAGTCATATTAAATTATAATTATTTTTTCAATAAAATTAACTTTGTTTAAAATAAATGTTAATTAGTATCAACTCTTCGATTGTACTTATTATACTATTAAATAATTCTATTTATATTGAAACTTTTCCTGTTTACTTCTGTAGATTTTTGTACATAATTATCAGCTGACTGGAATTATATTTTATTGAAATTTGGATTAAAAAATTTTAAAATATACTTTAGAAAATTTTGACAGGAAAAGTATATCATTTTCATCAATTTTAATCTTTATACTAATTTTATTTCTCAATTGATGGTATAATAAATTAGATTTAATAAAATTAAGTGCATTTTTATCAATATTTCGTCGAACCATATATATACCTATTACCATTTACCCTATATGATTTATGCATCTTAATAACCCTTATAAAAATTATACATACATATATAGTAAATTAAAACTGGACTATATAATTTAAAATTATAATTTTTTATACTTTTAATTTGAACATTCAAATTCAAACCCAAGGATGCGGAGGTTCTGGGGGTGCACCAAAATGAATTAAACCAAAACCGCAAAAACCAAAAAAAAAAATAATTTAAAAAACACACACAATTTGAACTGCGCTACAAAGAAGTTAAAAAAATATAAATCTTTTCATGTTGAAAAAGAAATTTATGGTTAACAATTTGCATAAATATTTTATGTTAATTTATAATATATAAGCATAAATTTTATGGTTCTGAGAGGATATACATAAATGCATACACATATTTAATACACATAAATATATATATATAAAAAAATAACAGGTAAAAATGAATCAAAAAATAATAAATTAATATTTAATCTTAAAATAATGAGAAAACTGACCAGGGCAGATGTTAAAATTGACATTTAAATTTGTTATATACTATTTTTTTTTGTATTAAAATTTATGTTAAACTATATTTAAAAATAAAAAATATGTTTATGTATATGGCATAAAGATAAAAATATTAAAATATAAGTATTTAAAAAAAACAGATATTAATTTAAAATGTAAAAAATAATTTATAAAAAAAAACTTGAAATATTGTGAAGTTTTTTTTTTTATTTATATGTATATTAAAAATGTCAAACTTAATTAATAATATTGTTTTATGTTAATTAATAAATTTTATGTTAAAATATATAGTTTAAAGTTAACTTGTCATTTAATTGACATAATTTATTGATAGACTTAAATATTTATTTAATAATAATTGCTTACATTTATAAGTTGGAGCAATTTGTCGTTTTGTATTTCAATTCCAGTGAATCAGAGGGAATTCGAAATTTTCTGCTAAACAGGAAAAATAAGTTGGAATAATAATATAAAGATGTTAATTATCATAATGCTCCTGGTAAAGCGAAGAAATTTACATTGGAATCACAAATGAATTCCCCAAAAATTGAGATTGTTCTATGCAAATTTCACCCATCTATGAATTCGCTCCTTTTTTAGCAATAATTTCATACTTGAAACAGTTCGAAACCTATTTGCTTATAAAAAAATGTCTAAATATGCAAATAATATATAATTGATTACAATTTTGTGAGTTTCAAGTTGAACGATTCTTTAATTTTGTAGAATTTTTTAATTACCTGCCACCTAAAGGCTTTGTATTTCGGTACCATACATCGATAGATCAAGGTATGTAGGTTAAAGAAATGTGTGTAACAATGAAACTAATTGAACAAAAATGAGGAAGCATGAATTTTCTACCCATAATTTTCTACTATCAGTGGAGAGAAGGTATGACAAACTACGAAAAAAGTTGTTCAGGATCTTTTCGATCAACAGAAATCAAGATTTTAAAAAGAATATTGACCGACAAATATATAAAATTATCATACACAAAATTGTATCTTTATGACTCAATTTATTATATACTTTAATAAACCTGAAATAATTGATATTCCATTAAAAATTACACATGAATTTTTTAAAAAATAAATAGCAAATAAAAATTCGAATGACTTTATGAACTTTCATTTATATTTTTTTAATAAAATTAATGCGACAAAAAAAAACTGCGGACACACCTTTATACACCACCAATATATTACTTAACACAAAAAGGAATAATTTTATTGACTACCAGTTTTATTTAATGATACAATAAATTTAATATTTTATTGTTTTTAAATTTATCTTTAAATTTACAATAATTATTTATTTTTTCTTATTTGCCGACTTAAGTGTGTTAATCAGATGCAAAATTCATTGAACAAAAAAAAAAAAATTTATTGAAAATTTTTGATTTTAACGACACTACACACCAGCTTTCAATTTTCAAAAGTGTCAATTCAATTGGACATTATACCAATTTATGGCAATTAAATATTATTATATTCTCAAATTTATGATCAATAATTTTTATTTTCTTGTATAAATTTTGTGTGTGTGTGTTTTTTAGTGGGTTTTCTGCGAAATTTAATATTTTTAGTTTTTTTTTTTTAACAAAAAATCATGATTGTAAATTTTGTGTTTTTGTTGTTTTTATTGGCCACCATTTTGGATTTTTTTTTTATTATAATATTTTCTTATTAAATTTATTAGCATATAAATTAAGTTTTACATTTATAATGTATGTAATATTCATAAATGTTTTTGAAATATTTATGTGATTTATGTAGAAGGTAAATTGATAGTTTCTTTTAGAAATTTATTTCAATTTGTTAATTGCTATAATTTTATTCATAGTTTTATTTATTTATTCTTTTGATTTAATATTAAAAATTTATTATAATTTTTAATTTAATAAAATCTGGTTTTTTTTCATATTATTTCATTTTAACGACAGTTTCGATTAATCTTTTTTCAAAAAATTTGAAATAAATTAAATTATGTGTAAAATGTTTGAATATTATAGTAAAATTTAGAAAAAAGGGATTTAAAATTAATTCAATCCTCAAACATTTATATGATTTGCCTGAAGTCCAAGATATTAAAAGGTACTTGACCCTTGACCCCTAAAAATAGCATATGTAGTAGGGTGCATCAATGACTATAAAAAATATTTTTCGATTTCTTCACATTTATTTAGCAATATTTTATCAAATTTTTACAAAAAATCATTCCTGAAATGATAAGGATCCTAAATTAGTTCATTCTTCTTCCTTTTTTGGTTGTGAAAATTGTATTACATTGTGTGGAGTTTCACGTATTATAATTTCCTTTTAGGAAAATATAACTAATCAAAATATAATTTTCATCTCCTCATCATTGTATCTACTTAATCTCGCGTCACTTGTTTCTTAAAGTATTTAAAATATATTTAAAGAAAATAATTCAGTTATAAATTGATGTCTGCTCAGTCATTTCAGTTTCTTAATGTGACATTTCTTTCCTAATGTTACATTTCGCCTCCTTTGTCCAACCACAATAGTAAAAGTAATTTGTGTACCTATATCTGGGAGAAAGTAAGCAAAATGCAGAAGATAATTAAAAAGCATTTAAAAAATTTTCTGTAAATATCGTCACTGTTCAAACTATTTAATTATTCAAATAATTTATTTTCCAATATTAATTTTCATAGAATTTTTTTTCATTATTCAAACTCATAAATCCAAATTTTCATAACCCTTTTCCATCCATAACTTTACTAAACAAAATTTATAACTTAGCATAGTTAAAACATTTTTTTTTTTAAACGAAAATCTGACAGAATATTTTTCTTATAATTTTGAATTATAAAATGGAAAGCTGGTAACTGAAAATAACAAAAAAAAAAATATATAACTACTTTTCATAATGGATATAAAAATATTATACAGCGTATAAATGCCGCTTGTATAATTATGATAAATTGCCATAAACAAGAAGAATGATGATGATAACAACATTAAAAAAAGATTGTATAAATATAAAGAAAGATTATACTGTATTTGTATATATACATATAATACCATTAAGTTATATGCAAAATAATATTCATAAAAAAAAAATACAATGTTGTAAGAGATTTATTAATGCCCAACAGCAGAAGCCAGTAACAGAGTCCAACTTTTTAATATGAAATAAAAAACTTATATAGCATTATTATAATAACAGCAGACCAGTACCAGATCATATCCTTATCATATTTTTAAATAAAGCTTTACACATAAAATAAAAAAAAAAATTATTGCAGCTGTAATGAAAATATGAATTTGTTAAGTCTTTTTTATAGGGTATAGGTAAAAAATATAGTACAGAGAATTTTTAATCAAGGATTTGCATTTAGACCAAGAGGTCCCAAAAGTTTGCGGATTACAAAGCAAGGGCAAATTAATTTTGATTCAAAAGGAATCAAAATAAATATTATACTTTATAAATTTAAGTTCCCCCTGGAAACTAACTATTTAAGTGTCAATATTTAGAATTTCCCTTTGAATGAAACGTCAATTTAGATTTGCATATGAATATTTGTTACAACTATTCTAAGAAATTTGCATATTGCTGTGTGCAATTTGTAAGAAATTTCATTCTAATCATAATTTTACTTCATTATTAATTAAATTTGCTTATACCAGCCATGTATACGATATAATTTCAAAAAAAATCTCTCTAACCTGAAAAAATTACATACTCTATGACTACCTTTGTAATGACAAAAATGTTTGATCTTTCTACCCTAAAAAACAACTTTATATAAAAGAAAACAATATGTCAGTAAGATGATTTGTGAAAAATAAAAGGGGGAACGTTCACATAAATTCTCGTGAATTGGACATTACAATCATTTTTATCCATAAAGCATTTATAACCCCAACAGCATCAGAAATTAAAAAACTTTATAATGATGAGTATTGTGCACGAAAGATTTATGATATAACATAAATAAGAACATCACAACAACAATTTTTTATGTATATATCTTATAATGTTCCCATAGACTGTAAAAAAAAAAAAGAGTTATGGAAATCGATGGTCAAGAAAGATATTCTGTCAAATTAATTCTTTTATAATATATTATAAAACTTTGATGATGAAGGAGGTATGCAACGACTTTTCTGAAAGAGAAACAACAACAAAAAATGATTATAATATATTACTGACAACAGGCAATCATGTATAAAATGACTTAAAGCAATTCACACTTGATTTTTATCTTTTGATTTTTCATATTATGTATATGTTTGTATATAAAACTTACAACATAAACTGGAATATTGTTTCGGTTGCAATAAAAAAAGAGGTGTTAAACTTTTGTGTTGTATAGTTTGTTGTTATTGTTGTGGTGGACATGTGAAAATTATGTGAAAAATATTGTAAAAGTTCAAATCACCAGGGTGTGTTATATATGTATAAAAAGCTGCCCAGAAGCTAATATCTTGTTAACCATCATCAGTTTACGAATAAGGAATCATTGATTTTTCTGAATTGAAATGATCATTTGTCTTAATATTTTTTTTTGTATATGAAGAGTTTGTGCGGTGTAGGGAGATTTTTTGATTAATATACAATTCTACATATATACATACATATATAAAATTTATGTTTAAACATTTTTTTTATTGGATTTGATGAAGGTTTGAAGTGTCAGATGGAGATATAAAAAAAAACCGAATTTGTTTGATTAAGAGGTATATATGCGTGTTAAATGTCATTAAAGATTTTCGCACAGAAAAACATAGTTTTTAACTGATGTATTTTCATGCACTTTACTGATAATCTTTATAAAAAAACGATTAATTTTGATTATTAGTCATCTGATTGTCTTCATAATTGATCAGCTACAGCTGATTACATGTAATTTACCTTTCCTTGCCAGGCGAATTATGTGTGCAGGGCGAGACGGTGCTGTAGACATCAGTCAGAACTGATATAATTTTTATGCTCCCCCATTTCCACTTCATTTGTTAAGCTAATATTCACACAATGTCGAAATATTCTACTAATATAATAAAATTCTAGTTTTTCTTTACTAATTAATTGGAATGAGATTAGATTTTATCATCTAACCCGGTTTAAAATTCTTATTAATTGCGGAAACAAAATTTATTCCACATTATTATCATTGTATAAGTATATAATAATTTTCCAACTAACAAATGACTAAATTTATTTTCCATAAACTACGAAAAATCCTTGACAATAAAATAAAATCCAACACAATAAAGATGTTAAAAAGCCAAATTCTGTCATCTCAACTGACAAAACATCATACAATTAAAATTTCCTTTTTTAGAAAATTTATAACATCATGAAAATTTTACAACAATTTCTACTGTTGACTTTATTTTTTGCAATCGATGAATAAATAAAATTCCTTTATCAGGGGAACCGTATATCATAACCAAAATAAGAAAGAAAAAAAAATACAGAAAAGTGAACAAAATTTAAAAATTTATAAGATGGATAACCCTAAGCTAACTAAAAGCATCTACTAACCAAAAAGATATATGTATATACCATTTTTATATGTTTTTATCGGCTTCTGTAACAAGACGTGGTAGCGTTAGTTGTTATAATATAGGACTATTATAGGAAAGAAGATATATAAATTACTACTTTAAAATTTTCAGGTGTTAAGGTTGTATTTGTTTTTTATGTGATCTAATATTATTTATAGCTTTCATGAAGGTTTCACTTGTTTGTATGTTTATATTTAGTTTTCTAGATTTTGTTTTAGCTGTTGATGGGGTAACATATCAGCGTCAAAAAGTCATGATATAAATTTAAAAAAATATGAAAATAAAAAATGAGGGGTTATAAAAAATATAGGTATAAAATTAGGATTGCCATATATTGATAGAAATTTTGAATTATATTAATGATAATTATGTACTTAACTTTATGGTAAAATAGGTATACTGTCCATTGTCGTTATTTTTCGTTCAGCGGAAACTGATAAATACGAAGCTTGTTATTGTTTGTCTATGCTAAATGTTTGTGTCCTAATTAAGGGAGATTATTGTAGCTAGACATTAGCATAATATTAAGGGCGTCCAAGAGCACTTAGAGGTATTGTCTAAATTATTAGCATAACATTTAGTAATCTCTTCAAAATTTTCAATTGTTGGCAACACTAAATTCATATAACAAATATATCAAATTGCAACACCACAACGGCTATCATAAATTCTGTTAAAAACTCTTGGATAAAATATGAAAAAACCATAAATTTATTTTGTCGACTATAAAAAAAAAAGTAACTTTTTTTTATATCCCTTCTATAACTCATCCTATATATAATATTTCATTTTATTATATCTACCATATTTTCCAACTACTACTACACTTCTTTACTCTACTATATCATCTCTAAATTCGTCCCATAAGGAATAAAAATGAGAAAAAAATTTTATAGAGTTTTTTTTTTTTTTTGGAAGATATCTATTATCCGATAAGAAGCCTGTTAAGTGTATGTTATTAGACAATTTCTAAAGGTTCAATAAATTTAACACCCATGAATGAAAATTTATTATGTTTTTATTTTGTAACATATATCTCTATAGCATATATAAAGTGGAAAGAGAAAAAAAATTGGCGAAAAAAAGTAAATATCAGGGGTCCCTAGACTATCTGGTAAGGGGGAAATACAACACAAATTTTTTTTTTCTATTTTTTTTTTTTAGATAAATGACATCGAAGTTTGGAAGGTTGGCAATTTATTGTTTGTGTTGTCAAGATTTATTAGGTGAAATTTTCATGTTAAAAACTTATATATTTCTTATTTGTTAAATGCGTCTTTTTTGTCTTGCCTGTTATGTTTATAAAAACGATATTTGTTGAAACAGACATTTGACATTGAACAAAAATAATGTTGATTTATTGAATTAATATAAGAAATAAAAATTTTAAAAATAGAAAATTTATATTAAAAAAGTATTCAATAAATTAAAAATTTGAAAGGAGAAAAAGTTAAATAATATTTAAATTAATTTTATAATTATTTGTTTTCATAAAAGTTTCATTATTTGAATATAGATGACACGTGCTGTCAACGATGACCTAAAATAAAATAGTAATTATCCACTGACCAATGACATAAAAATCCTATAGAAATAAATTTTCCTTCAACTAACACATTTGAAACAGGAAAAATTTAATCAGTTTAATTGATTTGTTAATTTACGGATCGTATAAATAGAATTGAAGAATGTAATTGAGGAAGAAAAAATATTTATTATATACTTAAAATCTTTTAATATCCATTATATATTTTTTATTCGTATTTGGATTAAAAGATTTATCAAATGCATTTGCAATGAAATTATTTACTATAATATCTGCAATTAATTTGCACAAAAAAGGGGGTCAATCACTTAACTGAGTTTATAGCAAAGTAATTTGAATACTAATATTTATAATTTCAAATTTTGAATAGGAATCAGAGTTTTGCGAACAATCGTTTAATTTGCCAAATTATTGTATTTCTTATTAAAAAGTAGCGATGAGAAGAAAAACGTTCACAATAATTGTCGGAATACTAGTGACCATGTTAATTATTTAAGTACTCATAAGAAATTTTATGAATTTTCAAAAAGTTTTGCCATAATGTTTGTGGATCTTTGAGAAAGACTATAAGGTCACAGGAATTTGTCACTATTACTTTGAATAATTACGCAAAACTATAATGGAACTGACAAATATTGACGAATTGAATTGGTCAATAATAAATTCACAAATATTTAGATGTGAAATTTTGAAATTGTCAAATATTGTCATTTTGTCAAATTTATGGAGTTTTTGTCAGACTTCGTAATTTCATGAATCTTTTTTCAGTTTATAAATTAAGACCGTAAATTTACATTCAAAAACATTTAATCGAATAAATTATATAATTAATAATATATTATAAAATAAAATTTATAATAAACCCCTTAAATCATTTAAAATGATTGTAAATTTCTATATACATTTCTACGAGTATAACAGAAATAAATGCCAAGAAATTTATTACATCGTATAAATATCTTTTCGGTTATATCCTTATATCTTAACCTATTACATAGCTATATATGTACTAACAAAGTGCACCAAAAGAGTCATATATATTTTTGTGCAAAAAAATATATATATATATCTTCTAAGTATTAAAAAGGATATCCATAAAATATTCTCTCGTATTTTTTTGCCAGTTATTTCTACACAAGTGATAAAATGTTTATAGTAATACTAATACTAAATTTTAAAGGATTCATGAGAAGAAATAATTTTTCAAACAGTTGATATTTTGAAACGTACAATAATAAAGTAGAGAAGAAGCACAAAAAAACTAACCGAATAGATAAAGGAGGATTTACTATATAAAATATCTATAAAAAAAATTGAAGTTATCTTTTGTGCTTTTAGAAATAAATTGGTGCAAAAATTTTTTATATATTTTTTTTTTCTTTATGAAAATCAAGAATTGAATAAAATATTTATATGTAGTTGATATAAGTTTAACAAAGTTTTCTATAGTCTGACAACGTATTATATAATTAACATGTGTAACACAATTTAAATTTAAAAGTAAATCATAATTGCAATCATAGTTACAAAAAATGATGTTGCATTTAAAAGTTTATATACTAAATTTTATACGATGAAATCGTTAATTAGTTAGATCGATAGAAGATTTACTTTCCATATTAAAATAAATTTTGTAAATTTTAAACTTGTCAAATTTTATTTAAATTAAATTCAATTTTCATTCTCTCGTGCAAAATAAATTTCAGGATATTAATTTATTTTCCTTTTTTGGGGAATCTCTTTCACGGAAAAAGTAAACTTAAAAAAATTAATATGATTTTATATATTTAAGTATATATTCTCTATTTACCTTTTCTTTTCCAACTTTCAAAATTTGTAAACTTAATTTAGATTTACTCCACTCTAATATATTTTGAGCACTTTAGCTAACTTAAACAAAATATAATACATAAAGATTATAATGAAACATAAAACAAACATAATCAGAACGAACAAACGATTGTCATGAATATTTTCCGTGTGTGTTTATTATGTTACGCTGGTGATGGCTAAAGGGCACCAACCAAACACAAAAATAAATATATATATAAATATCATTTTAGATTTCATCACCCTCTACTATATACAATGACAATAACGACGACACATTATTATCTTTTCACTTTATATATCCTTGCAGGACTAAAAACAAAAAATACATAAAAAAAAAAACTACGAACTGAAATTCGATGAAAACAGCATTTTTTGATGACACCCTAATATCAACATATAACATTATATTTATGTATGACACTGTACATACATATATATGGAGAGAAAATATCCTTAAAAAGTTATCCAGGATGTTCGTTAGTAGATATGTGATAAAAAAATATTTATGTTATTATATTTTTGGCACTTTTGGAAAACACTATAAAAATAAATTTTTTTTTAACAGGTTTTTTTTATTCAAGGATTTAATATTATTTTTGGGCTAAATGGCGGATGTCTGCCATAAAGTTTCTTCTTTTTTTTTTTTAATATTATCCTTTTACGATATGAATATAATCCGCGCGTTAAAAAATTATTTAGCTTTTTGATGGGGATGTGTTCTAAAAAATATAATATAAAATTTGTTTGTTGATAATTTTAAGGATTTATAAGAAGAATGAATCACTTGAGAGGGTATATTTAAATGCAGTTGTAAAATTGAACCAATTATTGGTGAAAAGGGAATTAATTTATATATTTTTTAACAGAATATTGCAAATTCTCTTATAGTCAATAGTTTTAAAGGTATTATATTATTTTCCTAATTTCAGCAAATGATTTCAGGTTGATAAGTGTTTCTTGTCCAATAAATTTCAAAGATTTTTTCTACACTGTATATGAATCTTTGGGCGGTGTTTCATAATTACAACTGGGTGTAGTGCAGGTGAGGTGCAGCCACTATCCGTGTAGTACACTTCAACTACACCGATAGAGTGCTACACCGAAAAAATTAACTTAAAACTATTTCATAACCGTTTCTTTTCTTTTTGCTTATTGGTTGGATTGTCAATTGACAGCTTGCTACACCATCTGATCCTCAATTTCAAGTTAGTGTAAAAAGTGTAGCAAAAGTGCGCTACACCCTAGCTACATTTTCAGTTATGAAACAGAAAAGTGTAGTACACTTTTTGAAAGTAGTGATTCTGAAACAGGGTGTAGCTGTTTGACAGTTCGCTACACTAAAAGTTGTAATTATGAAAAACACCCTTTGATAAATATTTTATAACTGTCAGGAATATATCCTTAACATTAAAATTTTGTATTTTAGTTTTACAGTAGAGCTTTACAGTACTCGTATAATATTTTATCAAATCTTAATTTTCTTACTAATGTTAGTAATATTTCTATTTTCTATAAATTGCTAAAAATCAAATTTTAATTCAAGTTATGTCCTTAAGATGGCCAAAATTATATAATGATGAATATAACAATTTAATATTTATTAAAAAATTTACATACTTGTAAATTTTTCTTTTTAATTTCTTGAATTTTGTAATTTACCACCCAAATCTTGTTATACCCTTAATTCCTTTGTACAATAATTGATAATTCTCTTACATATATGTAAATATTGTCTATGAATATATTAATTCTTTTACCCCATTCTTCGTTTAACCATTCAATACTGATATCTTCCATCCAAAAAAAAATCATCCATTTGTATATATATACCTCCTTGCCAATAAAATATCCTGTTTTTTTTTTAATATCATATTTCTCATAAAATTACTGATAGTATATAATAACTTTTTTTTATTATTAAAGTATCCTTTTTATAATGCATAATAAAAATGTGAGTTTTAAAAACCATTTTTTTTTTTTAATATTATGATAGCAAGTCCTTTTTTTTTATCAACACATAAAAAATATCAATGAAAATGTCATATTATTAAAAAAACAAAATAAGAAACTTTGTGTAGCATAATAATTTTTACAGCGTGTTTATAGGCGTATACTATAAATATTATCATAAAAAATATTTAACATAATATTTACAATTTTTTTTTTCTCTTCTCTATAGATAAGTTAATAATTTTTAATAGCCTGATCACTTTAGATATATCTAAAGATCACCTCGTACAAAGGACCTTCTCTTTATTATATTTTATACTAATGCTTAATCAATAAAATATCCTTATATTTCTACAGAAGGATATTAATAATAAAATTATTATATGTACATTAAAAGCTTTTATGTTAATATATTAATAAAAAAAAAAAATTACAAAATTTTTTACATTTATGATTTGAAAAATAGCCCAACAAAATATGTACTAAATTTTTATTACAATTAGATATAGTCCTAAAATTTTAAACATTTGTAATTTTTCAATTTAATAGAACAAATAAAATTAAAATAAAAAGGATATAATATGTTTTTATATTATATAATTTAAATATTTATTTTTTTGAAACAAAAATTATTAAATATTTTACTGAAACATATATCGCCAGCTGACTAAAGTTATGGTTGATATTTATAATGTAAATAATACATAAATTACTCAAAGACTTGTATAAATGAAAAATTCAGAAATAACCAAAAGATTTGAATAAATTAAACTTCAATAGCATAATTAAAGATTAAATCATATAAATTCTTCCAATTCACATTATGGTCTTTTTTTTTATGAAGAATGGAAATAACGACAATGTAAAAATATTCTTATTTTATTTTTAGCTAGAATATTGCTATGTAGGTGTTAATAGTACCATTTACACGATAAAATAAAATCAAAATTTTATTTGATGAAAAATCTGTCAAAATACAAGCGAAAAGCATTTACACGATCAAATCTATTTGACGTGACGTCATATTTGACAAATTTATTTGAAATAAACAAAATATATTTTGATTTGAGATTTTATTTGATAGGATATTGTATGGACCATTTACACGTTCAAATTTATTTGATGGATGAGTCATTCAAATAAAATATTGATTTTATTTGATCGTGTAAATGGTACTAATAGGGTGTGCAACGAAATTCAAACAACTAGGCCATCTATTGTAAATCTAACGAAGTTGATGCAACTGTTCAATACAAAATTTTCTGATATTTCTAAATCGATTTCAAATATAGCATATAGATCTTTTCAGTATTCGATTAACGATATAACATTTAAAAAAAATATATATCTTATTTATATCCTTTTTGGAAAATAACAACGATAGAAACAGAACAATAAGGAAATTACAAAAAAAAAAAAAAAAACAATATATATGGAAGAATCATGTTTATAGTAATAACATTGTGTTATATGGTTGTTATGTCCTTGATGGTCCTGATGGGATGTCCATATCGTGACTGTAAATCATTCTCAAGGGGGCACTTAATGTTCACTTTTATTATAAATATTTAGGTTGTTCATCGTTTATATATATATATTTTTTTCATGTTTTTATTTCAGAGTTTGTTTTGTTTTTTTGGTAATTTTTGTTGTTATCCTTTGATAAAATTTACGTGTATAAAGAAAAGATTGTCATTTTTTATCAAAATATATAAATGGATACGTAATTTTAGGGGTTGAAAATGACCAAAATTTTATGATATCGTATATAATATACTTTTTTTTTCGGGTATAATATACAATTTGCACGTGCCTAGATTATATATATACGAAAAAAAAAAATGTTTATATGATCATTTTCTATATTTCCTGAGCAAATTTACTATTGGGTCATGTCATTGCATAAGAGGATATATTTTTTTTCAAACAGTGGTTTATATATACATATTTGAGAAGCATTAAATATTTTTGTGTTATTAAATTTGGGATGAATTTTTATTACCAAAATGTTTTTCTTATCAAAAAAATAAAAATATATCTTAAATATAACGATAAAACTCCATTTTGGTATACTAATTTTAAATAATTTATATAGATAAAAAAATGTAATAAAAGTGTTTTATTTTTGTGTAAATAAATTGTTGTAAATAAAAAAAATTGAATGAAAAATAATATCATTTGACAATCTTTCTATATCACCTAATTGTATGCGATATTTTATATCGCCTAATATATATGCAATTATAAATTACACCGAAAACTATGCAATAATAAATTCCTATTAAATATTTTGTAATAGTAAAATTAGATTTTTATTTAATACCTAAAATTTCTGTATTCAAATTATAATATCTAATACTTAATATTTATTGTATTTACAATCATTTACTCACATAATTTTAAATTTTTACTGTAGTTAACAACTAAAGTTTAAAATTAATAAAATAAATGTATTTATAAATATTTTTTCTATAATATTATTATAATTATCTACCAAATTTAATCCTCTTGAAATTAATTCATTTTGGCCACTTTTGTAATATTCCATGTAAGCATAATGTTTTACTTAATAATATACGTACACATAAGTTAATTATTATATATATGTTATAACATATGATAAATGAAATTAAAAGGATTTTGTAACAATATTTTTGGGAATTTATTACTTTGCAGACCCGGTATATAATCCGATATAAGAAATATAAATTAGATACTTATATATGAGACATTTTTATACTTATTTTAAATGTTTATTTATGTTTCAAATATATATTTAATTATGGTCTTTAATTATTTATTATTATATTATATAATAATATTTTTTTGGTATATTCTGATAAGTTTCTTCATCATCTTAATTCCCTTTTATCCCTCTATACTATATATATAGTTAACTATTTATTCAAAAAATTGTGATTTTAGTTTTTATATGTTGTCAGTATATAATAACATAATCAAATATTGTACACAAATTTAGAGTATACCGACAATCACAATGCATCAGACACAAATCCAATGCAGGATCTTATCCTGAATTGCATAAGAGACTAATATACATATTAATATTAATCGAAAAATGTAGATTAATATTTATTTATTATTGAAAAATAAAAAATTATTTCCTCTACTTCAGTTTTTAAAGCTTCTTATTCTATTTATTCATATTATATTTGTTACTTAATACTAATAATTGTTAATTAATAAAAATTTTCCAATTTTATTCATGAAACCGGAAACCATAAAATTGAAGAATATAAATATATTATTTTTATCTGACGGGGTAATATTAAGTGGTTTACTGATTGTAGCACACACACAAAATTAAAATTTATTTTCAGGTAATCCAGGAATGTGTTAAGGTATAATTAAAATAAAATTATTATCCTTTTATGGTAATATATTTTCCGGATTATATAATAAATGGTATAAGTTTTATGTTCAATTGTTATGTAAAATTTTATACATTTATTAGAAAGTTTTTCGGATTCATTATACCAAAACGACATAATAACATAACGAATTGATTTCTATATGGATAAGCCTGTATTGAAATGAGGTATAACATTTGGATCGTAGTTTCAAAAAAATTCTATGACAAACTATAAATAGAATTGCAAAAAATATAATAATTTAAAAATATTTAAATAATTACATTTTATTTATGAGAAATGGTTAAGAAAATAATTATTTTTTTATAAATTATGTTAACACATTATTAATTTTAAGATTTTTTTTTTTCGTTATGATCCAAGCTAGTATATCTATATAACATAATTCTTTTGCGTAAATTAAAATTTTAAATTTTTTTTTATATTATGATTACAAAAGAACAGCTTGTGGTCACAATCAGGGTCATAATTTTAATTTGCACATAAATTATTATCGCATATGCGAGCAAATATAGGCGAGAGGCTTATAAAAAGGTTGTAAAATTTATGTTCAATTTTAAATCCTTTAATCATTAATGAGGATGCAAGTAAAAGAGGAATAAATAATAATTTACATATATTGGTATATGCATTATAAGAATTTTTGGTAAATGTGGAAATTAAAATATATATTTATGGTTCCTTTAAATTATTATTATTTGTAAATAGTGAGTCCGGCAAAAAAGATGACGGTCGAATATTCCTTTGAATTTGTACTTGCAGTATCAAAATAAGGGAGAATAAATATTGAGTATAATTAATCGTTTTCCACAAATTCTTAGACATTGATGAAAAATTATTCACAAAAACGATTAATTTAATTTGCAAACTGATTTAAATTTTCCAAAAAAAAAAATGAATGTAATTTAATCTATAAATGGTATAAGTATTTAATTTCTCAAAATAATTACGATTAATTGATAATTGTAATTGATTATCCTTTAATGATTTATTATACGGATTTATTAATATGCGTTTAAATTTTTTTCGTATAAATGTATTTAAAAAGATTACTAAAAAAAATCCAATTCTTTATTTAAATTACAATTTATAAATAATTTCATATAATATTTTTTAATATTTTGCAAATAATTTTTTTTTTATTATAAAAAATTACTCAAAATGACAGCTTTTACATATTAAGCGGAAAATGTCCTTCCATTGCAAGTCATATATCTGCATAATAAATTTAATTATTATATTAAAATATATTTTTTTCGTATCTAGTGATTAATTACTATATGTACATAATTTATAAAATAAAAATTGAGAAATTCTTTCCAATTGATTTTAATTAAATTGTATAAAAAATTAAAATATTTTGCACCTTTTTGCAATTTATCAAAATATCAAATAAGCTGTCGTAATATTAAAAAAAAGATATTGTAGTAACTTTTTTTTTTATTATTGTGGAAACAAAATGATCAACGATTCTGGTAAAACAATTTTAGAGTTTTATAAGTTGAATATAATGAGCCAGGTGTATTTAGAAAGTAATTGAAGTTATTCGAATTCAAACATTTTATGGTTAAAATTTAAAATTAATCTTGTAATGAATTTCTTCAAGTTTTTATCATAACTTTATTTATCGTTATTTTATAATTTATTTCGTCCTGAAAGTTTGACTGAGATTGTTGACTGTGTTATTTCCTAAAACTGTCTCTACTAATTATCTACTCTTTTGATGGCAAGAAACTTTGTTTTACTTTTTAAGCATTTATTAAGTCTGTAGAAATATTATATTCAAAATCTCTGTATACATTTTTACATCCTTCTCTAAAGTTATCGGCAAATCATTATTCAAAAACTGTTATTGTTCTTAGTAGATTTAATTTCCTTATTATAGTACATTATTTGAAACAATTATTTTCTAATACAAAATTTAATTTTCTAACATATAAATTTATTAACTGCAAATTTAAATAATTTTAAATTCATATTTTTATTTAAATTTATTAACAACAACTATGCACATTAAATTTATAAAAAATTTTCATTTATATTTTACAATATTTTTACAATTAATCCTTGAAATTATTTCTATATAATAAATAAAAAATTATCTTCAAATTAAATAAAACCAAAATTAAAATTTAGTTTGTATTTAAACAAATATCCTTAAAGTATTTACAAGGATAATAATTTTTCAAATATCATTTAAATATTTCTCTTTGGTGTATGATAATTTGAAACATTATAATAATAATATTCATTTTAAAACTACATATATAGTTATGTTATTTATATATAAATTCGAACCCATAATATTTATATACATAACCTAAAATTGTGTATATATGTCTACATTTTGTACCAGGATTGCAGAAAATTATTATTATATATTTTCAACTTTTGATATTATTATGTACATATAAAACTTCAAAACAAAATAAAAAAAAACAGCGTATATATTATACTACCATATAATCTTTTATAAGTAATTGTAAATGGGGTATGAGTTTATTAAAAAATAAAGGATATTTTCAAGATATTAAATACATACGATAAATACATTATATAAAAATGTTAAAATTTTGTATTTTACCTCTAAAATAAAATTATCTAAACATAGAGGCGAGAGAGTATATAAAATGTCGGATGCCAGACATATACTTTTTTTAATAGGATTCACTATTAAATGTTTTCCTTTTATTTCTTTTTGTCGTACTTACAAGGATGAAAATTGTTATATATGTTATAATGTCTATGTGGCTTAAAAATCGCAATGAAATCATGATTATATGTTGATGATAATAATGATACTTATATAATAACTATGTGTGTTGTAAAACTTGAGTATGTGGCCAATTTACAGGATTACACAAAATAACTTTTTCACATACTATATAAAATGTATACTATCGTATAAGGATATGTATATTTTTGTGGTACTTTTTGAGTTTAGCATGAATATATATAGATTTAATCCTTTTTGTGTTGTTACCACAAATTCTTGTGCTAAGATTTTTTTTTTTTGCTGTCGGTTTTTTTTTTAGTAGACAATTTAGTTATCAAATAATATTAAGATAATAGTCGGAAGGAAATTGGGTTTTTTTTCTATCTTTGAATAATAATATTAATATATGTAAGTTTTATTTTATGTAGATATAAATAATTAATTTTAGTATTTATGTAGTACATATAAAACTATTTTTTTAATGGTAAATATAATTTGATAGTAAAAATGGTAAAACAAGTTTTTGTTTGTACAAATATAAATCTGATAATCAGATGATTGAATCTGGAATTATTATTTGGCTTAGAAAAATATAGAAATAAAATAATTTAAATAAAAATTAAGAAATTTAGTCATTTGTATAGTTTTAATTCTGTCCCACCAACCCACTGTAAAAGCCTGTATAACAGTTATATTTCAAATAAGTTTAGATGTTGCAAGTCAGAATTTCTTTAATACACACTGCAATATGCTTTGTCTCTAAGAAGATATATGACCTCTCAGTAGCAATTGGAAACAGATATTTTCCTTGTGGCAATATAATATGTACATAATATCCATTGTTTATATCGAAAAACTTAGTATCAGGAATCATTAAGTTCGTGCTAATTCTATAAAATTCCGAAAAAAATTACAATTCCATATGTCTGAGGAAGATACCAAGCCCCCTATTGTCCCGAAATAACTTGTACAACTTTCTCTATGAAATAATCTCAAAATTAAGATTATTAACAGATCTAAAAAAATTCCTTCAATTTACTGGAAGCATGTTTTTTAGATATCTTCAAAAGTTTCAAAAATCTTATGGATTATTTCGATGCTTATATAATATTAATTTACTCAAATAATCATTCTACACAATGTTCACAAAAACCTTAACAAAATAAATTCGTTTTAAATTTTATTACGACAAACTCGCAATTGAAAATACAATTAGCATAATATTATAACAAAGTGTTAATTCTACTTTTTATGTATAAATAGTTTCAAAAAAAAAATCAGGGTTAATGTAAACCAATATTACATTACATGGAAAACAGAAAAAGATAATCAACATTATATTTAATAAAAATTCATTGCGGTTGTAGATTCAAATTTCAAATAGAAAGAAAAATAAATATTTTTTTTATAAAAGGACTCTCTCTGTCTCGGAAAAGAGGAAATTCTAATAAACTATTTAGGTAAATCCACAAATTGCTTTTAACTTTTATGGTATAAAGTTTAATGGTTATAATACTTAGTATATAATTTTCATGTACATATAAATGTTATAGTCTCTGTATATTTATAAACTATTAAGTTATATATTATTATATATTGTCTATTAGAATGGCCTTTTGTAGTTCTTTTAAGTATTTTGTTATACAATTATAATAAAAATATTTTCCTGATAAAAAAATAGGATTTTTAGTTCATAGTTCATGATGTCATAAAAGATTTTATTTGTAATTATTTTTGGGCAATTAATTTAAATTAAGGTAAGCGATTTTTTTTTTATAATGTCCTTGATGAAAATATTCAAATTATTTTGCAAATTTAATTCAAAGATTGATCATTGCTGTCTAACTATAATCTTTTCTATCGTCCGTTTGGTTCTATATACATTTTTTCATTTAATAATTGCAATAATTAAACATTTGTTCAAGGATGTGACTTAATTAGTGGCTAGAAATATTGATTAATATTATATATCTCTTCATTTCGATATACATTATTTTTACCTGATCTCCGTTTAAATTATTTATATATATTTATAATTTAAATTAAATATAATGTTAAGGCATTAAAAACCCACAACAAAAATGTGAGAAACTTTGCCTTTTTATTCTTTTATCTTCTTCGTTTTACACTAATTTTTCCACCTTATCTGATTTTAATCTTTTCACAAAATCCTTTCAAAAGATATTGAGAAAGATAAGTTAATTAATAATATAACCTTTTATTAATTTAACAAGTCATTTATAATTTATTAAAAAATAAAACATATTCACATAAATCATGAATTCCGTTCGGAAGATATTCCGTCGGAGATTTCCACTCCGACGGAATAAAAAATGTAATTATGAAATACCTCGGAATCGTATAAAATTATTGCCATAGCAAACCCATTTTTCGGATTTTCGAAATCAGCTGATTTACTTCAAATTCAAAAATTAAATATTTTTAAAATACTTTTTTTCATTTTTTTTCATACAGACTTGATGAAAATTATTTTAAAAGTATTAATTTATGAATTAGTGTATTGAAAAATGTTTAAAATGAATAATGTTGGGTTTTTGTTGGAACTTATTGATGAAGAAAACTTAGAAAATTTTATACATTTAAGAGGAAACATTTTAAGCCAATTTTTTCTATTAAAAGTTGACTTTAATTTCAATTTCCGCAACTATTTTTTTTCGGAATTTTTTTGTATGAACTTGATATTTCGATCGTAATTTAAAATACAAATATACGAACGAAACGGATTCGAAAATGAATAATATTCCGAACGGAATTTAGAATTAGGAAGTCTCCGTCGGAGCTAAAATCGAACATTTCTCCGTTCCGAACGGAATTCATGATTTATGTGATTATTATGTATATATGTAATAATATTAAAGAAAATAAATTTATAATTATTGTTGCGCAAACAATTAATCACACTTTAAATTTTATGCACATATCACAGGTAAATACTTATTACACATACATATATGTTTATTATATTACGATAAATATCAGGAAGGATTATTTCAAACAATATCGTTGATATATAAAATATACGTTTTGTGTGTGTTAATAAATTTAACATTTTTAAATCAGTTTTTGTGCATAAGAAATTAGACTTCGTTGAAAAAGTTGAACTGCTATGAATGATGAAAAAATTGTGGTATAAATATAGCAATCTCTTAAAAATGTAAGGAATGGTAAATATTTTTAGTAAATATTGCATTAAATGATAAACAAACTATATTAACTTGCTTATATTTAAATAATTAATTTCATTTCGTTGATTAATAAATCGTCCTTAAAAACTAAAATTGATCAATTATTGGAAGGCATCGATGTCATTCTAAGTTGAAATAGTATAAAATATTCAAATTTGAAAAACTAAGCAAAATGGCAGTGGTTGAGTCCATTGAGCCCCGATACTAAAAGTCATAAGAAAATAGTAAATAATTGTTTCCCGACTACAGAGGAACTGATCGTTCAGAATCCTTATTAAATTATTAGAAAAAGTCTATCATTTAGATATAGATAAATATTCTATCCCCAACGAAATGATCAAGGAAGTAAAGAAGAAGTAGCGCAGTTTCTCTGTGACATTAAGCTGTTAAAATTAACATGATGAATGTAACATAAAGACAATATTAATTATTATATTTTAATCAGATAAATAATATTTACTTAATAAATTTATTATACCAAAAACCAAATGCAATATTTAAATATAAATAATAAATTCTGTTTAAAATTATACCATCATTGTATCTGACACCATGAGAAAATATCATTAAATAAAATTACAATATTTTATTTATATACCAATAATAATTTTTTGTCTCGAAATTATGCAAAACCATTTAAGTACTATGCAATAAAAACTAAAATTTATATATGCATTCCCATAGAAAAAACCCTAAAAATCATACGTTTAAAGTCGAATGTCAACATTTAAATCTAAATATACTTATAGATGGTAAATTTGCACAAAATACTATAAAGTCTGATAAATTTTTCAATGTTATATACACCACCATCCAAAACAAATTTATTTTCCGCACATTTGTACGACTATAAATTTTCTATATAGCTATTTTTTTTTGCTAAGACTATGGATAAAATTTCCACTTTCTAGAGAATTATATGTAATGTATACATATATATGAATCCTTAGGGTTGGTATAGTTAGATTTTTTATGGTTAAAGCTAATATATTATTTTGAATATAAAATATTTCCTGGGCTAGGCATATAAATTATTATACTATTTTATATTTTTCAAAACCAATTTCGTTGCTATAAAAATTTATATACATACATAAATATATATATATTTTAGTATTTATGCAGATGATTTCAAAGTTTATAAAAGATTATAATATTACATATGTGCATTTCATACATATACACATATATGTACACTCGTATATGAAAAATCTTTATGTTTATGGGAGCAAAAATTTCGACATATTAAATTGGGGGAGAAATGAAATAATTAAAAGGTTATTTTAGTGCCAAAAATTCAATTTATATCTTAAAATTGCTTTTACATGTAAAATATTTTTGATTTTAATATACCTGGATAAAAATGGTGAAGAATTTATATTTAAATTGAACAAAAGAAAATATAATATCGTTAGATTTATTTGATTTGTAGTTAATTTAGATAGCTATAAAAACGATAAGAATTCATTTAATATTAATAGTCTATATTGAGAATAATAGTATTCAACTTAATTTGCAATATATTGTATCTAATATTTAGGAAATATTATACTTTAGTATATTATTATATGTTTTTTGGAAGGGAGGTTAATAGTTAATTTGAAGGGTTGATGAACTACTTATACAAATAAAATGATTTTAAGGAAAGTTAGGGAATCCCTATCATCATTTTAAAATAATAATATAATGGTAATAATATGAATAATTCATGCCATAAAATTCATTTGGAATTCTGTAATCGGTCAAAAATTCAGTATGTGATATTAATTTACTGCTTTACTATTCATTTACTTAACAACTTAAATATACTTAAATAATGTTGTGTTGTTATTTTCGTCTTCGATTTGGATAAGTAAATAACTAAATTAAAAGGTATATGAGAGTTAATATTAAAATAGTATTTCACATTCCTCTTAAACTTAATAAGGTGGCATTTTCTTATATAACTTTGTGGTTCTATTTAGAAAATAGTTTTTAAAATTTACAGCACTATTTTCAAGTTACAATAATGGAAATTTTTGGGTCTGGTCATTTGCGAGACACCTTCATCATAATATTCATCATAAAATAACTAAATTCTCTATATGAAAATTATATATTATATTTTTTTAATGATTTCAATAATAAAAAATTTAAATTTTTGATAGATGGTTTCTAACCATGAGATGGCGGGAACTGTTTCTTATACATACATATTTAAAACACGCTAAATTTTATTAAATATAATTTTCAAAAAAGTAGGTACATTTTTTGAGCACGCAGACCGCACCATAGAGTACATAAAAAAATTGATGATAATTATAATGTGAATAAAAATTAGTTTTTTTATTATAACTTATATATATACTAATGCATAAGTTTTTGTAGATCGTGTGATGTTTAGAAAAAATATAATAATTTCATAAAAAAATTTAATTGGATACAATAAAATAATGTTTACTTTCTGGTGTATTAAGTCCTTCTTCTAAAATAGTTTATTTAATTTTTTAACTATGAATAAAGCGTAAATAATAATCATAAAATAACTAAAGAAAATATTAGAAACACAAACTTTTTGAGGGTTTACTTAACTATTAAAAAATATATTATAAATGTATATATAAGTTTTATAATATAGAACTATAATAATATGAATATTATGTTGACGGGGGAGTTACTCTTTAACGCCCTTTTAACACGCAAAATTCTTTTTATTTTTTTTGTTTTGTTTTATTATAGTTTCATGTTTTATACTCATATTATAATGATTTATAGTTTTGGTATAAAAAATTAATATATACATATTAAATAAATATATTGCAATGTACTAATTAATTTGAATTTGTCAGGACAATTTGAGTAGCAGTTTGGAGACCAAATGGTTTTCAAATTTACAAAAATTTTACAAATGAACTTACACTCCATATTCATGAGCTCTGGATGAATATTCAGTCTAATCTATACTGTGTAGTGTAGGGAGCTTGAATTTTGAAACTTGAAGAAATATCCATTAATGAATTTCCGGAATTTTTTTACTTTTATTCTCTAAATTGGCCCTTCAACTATACAAAAGAAAAATGTAAAATCACGTTATTATCTAAAAACCAGTTGATTCGGCCTTTAGACTATATAGAGAGACGATGCAAAAAATTAAAGTGCATTTTGTTCTAATATATTAACTCAACTACGAAGTTGGTGGTCAAACCATCAGAATTTCATTCTTGACCCTGACAAATGACATTATCTTAACTAATCTTTAATTACGAATAATTTTAAAAATTATATAATTATAACTGCAAAATATTACTTAATCTATTCTTTAATTAATAAAATCAAAATGTCAAACTAAAAACAAACCCCTTAATTTATTTTAGTTATTTTCTTTAGTAATTTAAGATGTATTTAACTTATTATGAGTAAATTTACAATTTAATTTCATAGTTTTTATCAGGCCATAAATTCATAAAAAAAAAATATTAATAAAAAAAAATTGAAATTAATTACACAAAAATGTTTCAGTTAACTCGAAATTATGGTCATTGATGGGGTGCAAATTATATTTATTTATATTTTTAATTGCGAACTAACAAAGTCTAACCTAAGAAACATTTAATTAGATTACACTTTATAGAAATATTTTACATAATTTTTAATTACTTGAAAATTATAACATTTTGAAGTAATTCAAGTGCGACAAGCAGAGGATTAATAAAGCATCATAAGGATAAAAATTTATAATATAATTAAAACATGGAATTCAAATTGGCGACGACTAAACAATCCTTTCATTCAGTTACAATATAAAGAAGGATGGTTTGTTAAAATTATTAATGTCAAATCCATTTTGATATTCCTTATATATAATCCTATTTCTTTCTATATATTTCCTAGATGACTCCATTGAAAACTTACCGTAATCACCTCAAAATGATAACAAAAATTCTATCTAAATGTTAGGAGTATATAAAAATAAAATTAAAAACTAATTTAAATTAATACCATTATATTGCCTAAATCCATCCTTCCTTTTCAGGCAGAAGGAAGAAAAAACCATTTTCAAAATGACCATGATATGGTACATGAAAATATCAAATTTAAGTATAATATGAAAACATTAAAATATTTTATGACCAAAATATTATACATCGTTTATCACACTTTATATGAAAACCATATGATTTACTGGAATTTTGTGTCCAATTTTTTTTATGGTATACGTATACATCTTAATAGTAACAGAGAAATTATTAAGACCAGAAAATAATGTAATGTTATTGTTATATATAGTATATAAAAGATATTTTGTAAAAAGCCTTAAATTTATCCTTATTTCATGACCAAAATACATATAATATCATTTGGTATAATTTATGGGGATGAACACATATTATCCTCTTGGTGGGTTCAAATTTACTATAAATATTTTTTTTAATGTATGAATTTCATATCAAGATATTTTAATAAATTGCAGAAAACAGATGGACTATTTTTATATAGAATAAAATGGACGAAATTATAAATAAAATTTCTAGATTAATTTATAGTTTTTAAATATAATTTAGGTCCTGATGTCGCAAAACTTTATTCAATTAATTTAATTTATATACATTTTGTTATCAACATTATTAATTTTATACTACATATAGAGCTTTAAAATATATAAATGTCAAATCTGGAAAAGGAATTTCTGTCCTATGGAGGTTTTCAGTTTGTATTGTATAAGGAGGGTAATTTGATTAGCCTAAATATTTATGTCGAAACCTCCGAAAAGACGAACTTAAAATACTGAAAAGCGAATTGTACTTGTTTTTCGTTTCGAAAATTGAAACCGAAAAAATGTTTAAGAAATACATATTTTAGCTGATATTTAGTTTCACACATATAATTTATATTTAATTTTGTGCCGAATTTATTGAAACTTGAACATTTGTTTACATATTATTATTTCAATTCAACTGTCTTCTTTCCTTACATTTTATTCATATTCTATTCGCCTGCTAAAACTCATTATTTATGACGAAATATTTTTCAATAATGCTACAGCACTAAATTACACATTCAAAAGCTCAACATTGTAACTAGGATGTATAAATTAAAAAAAAAATCATTTTTCTAACTTGTTAAATTTGAAGAAAAAAAAGTTATAATTTGTATGTCATATATACCTAAAATTTCTTGATTATATAATTTATATAACATAAAATTAAATGATTAATGTCCTTGATATTGATCGTACTATTGTACATAATTTTTTTTAATAAATTACATTTAAATGACATATCAATTTTTTTTTCAGGCTCTTTTTTCTCTCTCTCTCTCATATTTAATCAGGATTAAATACAAATTTAAGAATAGAAAAATCAAATCCTAGAATTCTGATATGTAATCCAAAAAATTTAAGATTTTGTATACAATTTATTCAATACACAAATAAATATGAAATATATATAATAATATGTATATATATGGATAATATTTGATATAATTTAATTATATTGCAAGTCATTTTTGTATGAATGAATCATTTTAATCAATCATTTTGGAATTTTAATGTCAAGATAAAATATTATTAAGAAATTTTTGGTATAATGTACATGAAAATTAGGATATGCTTTCCTGTTTGAAATTAAAGCAAAACCGAAACTAAAAACAAATTGATCAATAAAGTATTTTTAATGTTTGACATTCTAGTTAAAGGGAAGCTATTTCATTTTATTTATACCGAAGTATTGTTACAAATATTCTGAAAAATCAATTATGGTTAAAGAAAAATTAGTGTCTTCATTATCCTGTTTTTAAACAAATCAATTCTTTCCTTTATTTCTTTTATAAAATATTTTACAAAACTAGAAAAATTACATTTAGAATAATAATAATGTATACCAGGTGGAAATTTGAACATTATGATTTTGTTACTCTAAGGATAACGAAAGAAAAATATATAATATAAGTATTTGTTAGATTGTGTTAATAGCAACATCCCTTAAATATTCCAACAAAATTTAGGAATGCATGATTTTTATTTCATTTCAACCGATCACATTTTAATCCAAATGGAACACACCAATTAAATACATAATAATAGGGCGACATCTCTTAAAATTTCATGAAAAAAATAAATGTAACTGATTGTAAAAAGGTTTAAGTATGTACTAAATAATTTAATCTGATGTAGTGACATCTGTGGCTATAAGAAAGCATAATTTTTAAAGGAAATTGAATTTAGTTTATATTCGTAAATTCTTATAACAATTTTCGGAAAAATATATTTAGGAATTAAATATAAATTATAAAACCCCAGATAAATAAAATGATGTAGCACGTATTTGGGAAAAAATGATGTATAGAATTTTTTTTTTCAAAAATTAGATATTTTTACTAACACTCTACGTCTCCACAGACAAAAAGCTTTTTTACTATATATACTCTGCCAAACTATTCCAAAATTAATAAAAAAAAGATCCACATCAATTAGTGCAATAATCAGAAATCTATTTTATATTCTTAATATTTTGTGTATTTTAATATTTTTATGTTTGATTATTGCACTAAACGATGTAGGCTTTTTTTTTTATTAATTTTGAATTAACAAAAAATATAAATAAATTTTTTTTTTTTTAAAATACTTTCCCTTAAAAAAATATTCAACTAAAAAGTAATAAACAAGCAAATAATACCACATCAATGTACTTTCCCGTAGAGTTTGATCCCCCACCTGATTTTTTTATGATGGGCCCCCACAAGACACAGGTTTTGGGCCCTAACATGAATTACGAAGCCCAACGGACTGCGCAACGAGATGTATTCTTCAATATCTTTTATTTGATACCTCTCATGTATTTTTGCATTATGGGCCCCACAAGACCCAGAGTACCTCTCGGAGTACTCAACAAGATGTCCTCTTCAAGACCTTTCATTTGATACCCCACATGATTGTATGTATGATGGGGCCCACATTACCCCGTTTTGGGCCCGAGATGACTCAAGGCGCCCTCCGGATTACTCCCCATTTAGATGTCCTCTTCAAAACCTTTCATTTGATACCCCACATGATTTTTTGTATTACAGGGCCCACCATTGCCCCCGTTTTGGTTCCGACATGACCCACGGCGCCCCCGGACCGCAGTCCAATGAGATGTACTCGTCAAGACCTTTCATTTGATACCCCACATGGTTTTTTTGGTACATTCAAAAATTAAACGGCCCTTCGCGCCCCCTTCCCCCTCATCAAAAAGGCCACAAATTTATATGGTACCAACCAAGCCTTTGATGGCACGAGCTCAACTTCCAAATTTGAGCTCAATCGGTCAAGCCGTTTAAGAGTTATGGCCAGGTGAGGAGAAATATACATATATATGTATATACAGTTGCTCATAAAAATATCCGGCCACCCTACTTGGTTCAAAATATTTAATGTTTTTCACTTCATTTTCAATTAAGTATTTTTTTTAATATTGGCTATAATAAGCCTTTACTAATGCACTTTATAATACTAGAAAAACATATTAGAAAAATGAATTAATTATCAGAAAAACTTACATAGCTGTCCGAACTCATAAAACAATTGACACTAAAGTCGGCCACTAAGTGTGTATGCATACGGGGGACTTCCCCAAAGTAAGTTTAGTTACCAAATAGTTTCCAAATAGTGCGCCTTTTGAGAAAAATTGCATTTCCGAATTATGTACTTAATTGCAGCGTTGCCAAAGTGGTATATTTGATACCACTTGTGGTATATTTTTTTTGAAAAAGCATAATTTCAAAATTAAATTATGCCGGCATAAAAAGTGGTATAATTCAAAATTCATATAGCATAATTTGGCATATTTTAATTATAAAATTTTATATTTTCAAGAAATAAGTATTTTCATAATTTTTTAAATTTAAATCTGCAAAAGCAACCTTCAACACAATAAAAACATGAAAACTGCAACGTTTGCGACAAACTGCAACTGGAAAACGTCAATTCTCCTAATTTTGTCATGTACATGCAATTAAATATCCCTCAAACAAAACACCCACTTTATTCAATATAGTACGTGTAAAAAAAATTTAGCACTACACTTCCAGCAGGAGAAATTTTTTTTGAAATTATGGGGAAAATAAATACTAAATAAGCAAATTAAGCTCTGTTTTAGAGCTAAATTTGTATAATTAGATTTTAGTTATACTAACTAATTATATAGATTTTCAAGTTCATATAATGATATGATATATCATATATGAAATAAATTGAAAAATTCTAGCTCCTATGGTGAATGCATACATAATATACATAATGAAGATGACTATAACCAACGATATAGAAGATATATGGATAGGGCATAAATATAAAAATTTGAAGCCACGCCGGGTATAGTTGTCTCTTTTTTTGCTAGCCGAATTGTCAAAATATAAAAATGAGAAATTAGGGGCGGATTAGGTTTTTTTTCATTCGGGCATCAATTTTTAAGGAGATAATTTTTTTTTTTTTTGAAAAATACAAGTAAAGATCATCCTAAGGAATATTTTAGGTCGCGCAACGATAATTATACAAATGGAAAGTAAAATAGAGTAATTTGTTTAGCTAGTTAATATTGTTAATTTATATTGAGACTCTTAAACTTAAAAAAATAAGCCAGCCCTGTAAATCTAAAATCAGCTGTTATAATATTTTTCATATTATTAATTTGACACTTCGGCGAGCAAAAGGAAAGAGAACTACCAAAATCGTGGCTTCATAAACAATTTTTCAATATATTAAAATTTTAATGTGTTAAAAAGAGAGGGAACATTTATGCCCTATCCATATATCTTCTATATCGTTGACTATAACTAAACTATACTAAATACGAAATTGTTTCCTGAGTGAAAGAGATGAGGAATACAAGCTAGAGACTCAAAATATAAAGAAAAAATACCAATTTTCCCCTTAAATTTTGTTATTTATCTATAATTATAATATTTGTTGATGTATGATTTTATTATGCCACTTGGCATAATTTTGGACTCTGAGTGGCATAATTTAAAATTTAGTATTGGCAACGCTGCTTAATTGTTTGGTTGTCGATTTTTTCTGAAGAATATTTAATTTTGATATTTCTATGATTGGATTATAAATTACAAGACTAAATAATGTTAAAAAATAATAATTATTTGTTTTCTGATATTTAAAACTTAACGTCTAAGATTAATTCTACTGAATAAAAGAAGTGGCCGGATACTTTTGTGAGCAACTGTATATAAGCTGTGTTTTTTTATTCCTACTCTGCACTACTCGATATAAAAGGAATAAAAAAACGATGTAGTGCAAGGGGAAAATATGATTTAGAATTGATTGAAAAAAATTTGCCCACTTTGTTGATATTTTAAAAAAATCAAATTTTCAATATTCAAATATACGAAATCAAGTATCTTCTTGTCAAATTTATAGTTGCCATATTAAAATTTAATAATTTCCTATTGATTTCCCTTTTACTCTACATGTTGTACTGGATAATTATGTAGAGTAGCTACAACAACAACCATACAGATACTCTACTCGTATAGTACAGAGTAGGAATAATTAAATAAATTTATATATATATATATATACTGGAAGCTGGAAGTGTGAATTCATAAAAGGGAAAGTAAAAAGCCTTCAATTATGATTTTATAATTATTTTACTTCGCAACATCTTCTTGCTGGTAATTAAATGTTACATGATTTAAAATTTTACCGGCTTATGGTCTTAAAAATATGAAATTTAATTTACAAAAATATATATATACATTCCATATATAGTATTCAAAATATTAACCCAACAATTAATATTAAGTAACTTTTTTGATAAATTTAATATTGATAAATGATATATGTAAATTAATATTATAAATTAATGATATAAATGAAACAAATATTATTTTTAATTCTTCAAAATTTAAAATAACTTTGTAGAATCGAATACAAAATCTTCCCAATAAAATGAAAAATATTTTATTTATAATTAAAATTTTAATTACATTAATTAATTTCAATTACATATTATTGGAAAATGTTCATAATAAAAGTTTGTTTAAAATTAAAATTAAAATAAAAAAAAAATAAAAAAAAATAATAATTTATTTATTTTTGTCTCATTTTTTGTAGCTATTTATTGTTATTACTCATCAGAAGCAATTGAAAGACCAGATAGAGGTCAATTAATACCATCTAAAATTGATCCAAATCTTTGTACACATATTGCATATCATTCATATTTTGGTATAAATAAAATTGGTACAATAATTGATTTAAATACACGGACAAATGTATCAAATGATAGTTCAAGTTAGTTATTTTATATTTAATTGTCTATATATTTTTTTAATTTTTTTTTTTTTTATTTTTTATTTATCTATATATATATATATATATATGTACATATAGCTGAACTTATACGATTAAGGGATTTAAGAAAATATAATAAAAATTTAAAACTAATTCTTGTTTTTCATATACTGAAAGATCAATCAAATGATTTTCAAACTGTTATACAAAGTTATATTAAAATAAAACGATTTGGTAGAAATGGTGTAAAATTAATGGAAAAATATAAATTAAATGGAATAGAAATTGATTGGGATTGTTTAGATGATGATGAAATGTCACTAGTTTTATTACGTAATAAAGATAAATTTATAACTTTTCTTCAAAAAACTAAAGAAGCGTAATTTAAATATATAATTTATTAAATTTATATAATTAATTTAATTTTAAAAATTAAATTATATAATTTTTTTAATTTGAATTTGTCAATAAGAAATAATTTTATTATTGTTGCAGATTTAACAGAAGATCATATACAATAAGTGTAGCAGTTATTCCACAAGAATCAAGAGCAAAATATTTATATGAGATATCATCAATGCATAAAAATGTTGATTATATTAATTTAAAAACATATGGTTTATATGATAGTTTGAATACAAAAACTAATGTTCATTCACCATTACAAGGTACAGCTGATCCACAATTAAATGTTATTGCATCAATTGAATATTGGTTGAAATATGGTAAAGTAATATATAATTTGCATTATTGCATATAATTAATTAGTAATTTTTACATTTAAAATTAGTCTTTTTCCAAATTTAATTTGGCAAAACAAATACGCTGTTTTTGCAAGCCAAATTCATATTTTACAAATCAAATTCGTATGCTTAGTTGTTTATGTTGCAATTTATGTTACCAGTTAAGTTAGTCAAAACATATGCCAATAATTGTGTAAGGTACTAATAATGAACAAATCGTTATATATAAACTAACAAGATGAAGTTATGATTTGCAAAATAATGTTAATTTGATTTCTAAAAAGATGAATATGAAATGTAAACGGACTAATTTGGCTTGCCAATATTATATATTAAATATTTTTTTGACTAAATTATTTTTTTTTCTTAGATGTACCACCACATAAATTAATTATGGGTATATCATTTTATGGCTATACATTTCAATTACAAGATAAATTTAATAATTATATTGGTGCTGATATTAAGGATGTTGGTTTACCAGGTTTATATACACAAAAATATGGTATGTTTGGTTATTTTGAAATCTGTCAAAATTTACAAAATAACGTTTTGACATCATATTATGATAAAACATTAAAATCAACATATGCTTTTAATGAGGAATTATGGATTAGTTTTGATGATACAAATAGTATTGATGATAAAATTAATTATTGTATAAAAAAAAATTTAAGTGGTATTTCAATTTGGTCAATAGATGTTGATGATTTTAATGGTATTTGTGGTGAACAATTTTATTTATTAAATCATATTAATACTTATTTAAATAACACAACGCCTATCCTAAAGTAAATAATTTAGAAAAATTAATATATATTATTTACTAATATAAATTGATTCGAAAAAAATTATATTTGAAAATAAAAATAAATGTATTTCAATATTTATTATTATGTATGTATAATAAATTATTTTGATTATATTTAAAATCATGGTTTGTTTGTTTTTTTTTTTGTTTCTGATATCCCATATCCTATATATCCTTTATTTGACATATACATATTTTTTGAAATTCAATCTAATATAGCCCCCAGGTCACACAGGTAACAATAATGAATTATTTCTCTATCCGTGAAATGACTGTAATTATGTTAAAATCTTTTTTTTTTTTTTTTTGTAACTTTTCAATTCGAAATTAGTCATTTTTCTAATTTTCCAAATGATTTCATTTATTTTTAATAAATTCTTGATGTTTTGTTCATAATATCATATATAGTATTTTAATATATTTACAAATATATTTTTTGTAATATCATATTATTTAGCAAAATTTAAATAATATTATGTTTATTTCAATTCTTGACTAATTAATATTTTAAACAAATATTTTATAATTTTATTTAAAACAACAAAAAAATAATCTATAATTGTATTTTAGTACTTTTCCCAGAATGAATTGTTTCGAAATGAAATTCATATTTTTCAAAATGTAATTTTGCATTTCTTTAAATAAAATGCTAAATTTTGTGTTGTAAAAAGACCAATTTAAATTTAACAAACCAAAAAAATATTAATTTCACCTGTAAATGTTATAATACTTAATTGGTATACATAATAATAACAATATAAAATATTTCCGTAAATTTGTTATTTTCTTATTTCAAAATTAATCTAGGAAATTACTAAGAAAAATTTTGTTTAAAAAAAAAACTAATAATAAACAACATGAATTCTTATGATAATTAAAACATATTTTCATAAAAATAATATAAATCGATAATAATTTTTTTTTTCAAATTTCTATCACCATTATTTTTATAATTTAGAATTTCATTTAGTTATAATTTTTAATTTCATTTATGAACATTATAATAAAAAAAATTAAATTGAAAAAAATGAAAAATATTTTTTTTGTAATTTGCATTTTAATTGGAATTAAATTAACTGTACAATTTATAACACACGAAAAAAGTTCGTATAAATATTTTTTTATTTTCAAGTTAAGCTTTAAATTAATATTCTATTTTTTTTTTTTTTTGTATATAATTAAAGGGGTTATATGTTATTATGAATCAAAAGCAAATTATAAATTTGAAGTGAGAGACTTATTGATATTGGATATAAGAGCATCAGAATGTACACATATTGCATATTCATATTCTACTATAAATAGCAATGGTACAATAAATATTTTAAATAGTCAAATTGATGAATTTATTGGGCGTAAAATAAACGTAAAATATATAAAATATGGTAAGATAATTAGCTATATATTTATTTTTTATATTAAAAATAAATAATATTTATATATTATACATAGATGGCTTCAAACAAATGAATATTTTGAAAACCCATAATCCTGATATTCAAACACTTTTTGTTATACGTATATTAAATAATGATACTTATAAATTTTTAAATATTATAAAAGATTATGAGAAAGTTGAACTATTTATTAAAACAATAATTGAAATTTTATCGAAATATAATTTTAATGGTTTAGAAATTGATTTGGAACGTTCTGATGATATTAAAAAATATAATCATAAAAATGACGATAAAGATAATTTTATAAGTTTTCTTCAAATTGTTAAATTCAGATTCAGGTATTTATTATTATAAATATTATAGATCACAAAAAAAAAAAAAATCATTTTCATAGATTAAATTCGTAAATTTTCAATTTTTGAAAAACATTTTTTTTGAAAAATTATAAACTATAAATAGTTTTCAAATATATTTTCAATATTTTTAAATAGAAAATTACAAAGATTTAAATTAGATATTAAAGATTAATTAAAGATAAATAGATTAATACCATGGAAGAAATCATAATGGAAAATATAAGATTTAAGTTCTCAACTATGGAAAATTAACATTATATTATTATACTGAAGAAATAAAACATGCTGTTTGTGTTTTCATCTTCAAGACAAATGAAAAATGATATTTAAAGTTCAATTAATCGATGGGACTAAAAGCTTCGAGTGACAATATTAAAAATTAAGTAACCCAGAAGGCTACTTAGGTCCCCGTAGTATAATAAAATTAGCAGACTTACTTAAGTAAATTAGCAGACTTACTTAAGTAATAAGCAGACTTACTTAATTATGAAAATCAATCCGAAATCTGAGGCAAAAACTTTTACAAAAGTCTTCCATATAAGCTAATGTGGTTGGGCGAATCACTCGAGTAACATTTTGGATTTATATTAATTTGAAAATTTTGGGAAAATAACTGAGAGAGAATACATAGCTTTAATTATCCTTAAGATTATGTTACAATAAGGATTATTTAATTTAGTAACATTAGTTAATAATTGTTAAAACGATTAATTTAATCTATGAATATGATTATAAGTATATTACTTTATATTATTTAACTATTTTCACATACCAAAAAAATATTTTATATTATATAATAGCTTACAAAAGAAACAATTTACATTAAGTTTATCTGTGACTCCAGAAGAACCAAAAGCTAAATTATTATATAATATTAAACAAATGCATAAATATTTAGATTTTATTAATTTAAAATTATATGGTTATTATAAAAAATGGAATAATAAAGGAATATTTAATTCACCAAAAGAAAATACTGTAGATCCATATTTAAATTGTGTAGCTGCTATTAATTATTGGATACAAAAAGGTAATAATGAAAATTTAAATTTACATATATTATATATTATTCTCGGGTTAAATTTCGTCTTTCTCAAATTTCAAATTTGACTGTTTTAAGTTCAAATCTTCAAATTCAAATCTTCAAAGTGTGCGCAAATTTCCGTGTGCGCAAATTTCTGTGTGCGCATTTTTCGTGTGCGCATTTTTCATGTGCGCAAATTTCGTGTGCGCATTTTTCGTGTGCGCAAATTTCGTGTGCGCATTTATCACCGAACCATATTATGTATATAAATTATAAGTCTATAATAAAATAATAAGTATAACATATTTATATAATGAAATAGCATAAATAAATTTACTTAGCTAATTTTTTATTTGTATGTTTTTTTTGTATATTTTTGTATATACATAATTTTGTATATACATATTTTTTGTATATACATTGTATATACATAAAAAAAACAAAATTTTCTTCTATTACATAGATTAAGCTTATATTTTACAATAATTATTAGGAGTATCTTTTATTTTGGAATAATATAAAAATCTAACAGAAACAAATGATAAATTTGAATTTTAAAAAGAATAATTTAAACCGAAAATGATTTTAATTTGTTTAAAATTTAATTTTCTCTTTTTAGGTGTACCATCAAAAAAATTAAATTTAGGTGTATCATTTCGTGGTTATTTATACCATAAAAAAAATAATAATAATAATAATAAAATATATCAACAATCAAAAAAAATAAAAAATAAATATTATATGTTAATTAGTTATGGTGTAATTGAAGAATTACTACGACAACGTGTTATAAAACAACAATTTGATAATAATACAAAATCAACATATGGATATAATAATGATATTTGGATTAGTTATGAAAATAAAAGAAGTTTACATTATAAAATTAAATTGGTAAAACAATTTGATTTAGGTGGTGTTATGATTTGGTCAATTGATGCTGATGATACTGATCATTACAATATTTGGGATGAATATTTTCCATTACTGTCATTTGTTAATGCACGTTTAAATTTATATGGTAGATATGGTATTGGTGGAGTAATGACAAACGCAGAATTAGCAAAAAAATATAACCAAAATCATATAAATAATAAAACAAAATTAATTACTGGTTTTAAATAAATATATTATTGTAATATATTGATAATTTTTATCTAATCAATTTGAATATGTATAATCAATTAACGAAATACATAGTTTTAAAAATTTTTTTTAACAAATATGAAATTTAAAAAAAAAAAAAAATTAATCTGTAAATGTTTGACAATAATATTTATATCAATAATATAACTTAAAATTAATTAATTAAAAAATAATAATTTCTAACTTTTAAAATAAATTTTAATTTTAATTGTGTTAACAATAGATAAAATCCCATCGTAATATTGTTATATGTTCAATGTAAAATTCATTCCAGATGATTTTCTTCTTCCGGTGATTTGTCGTTTCGAAATGATGGAATAGAGATATTCTCTTTTATGACAATATAAATTTAGAGGGAAATAGGAAATAGATTATGGCATGTGCGAATGCGTAGGTAGTTAGAATAGTTCAGAAAGTGCAATATAAAGAAGGACATTAATGTTTGACAAGTTATGAGAAAATTATAAGAATTGAGGAAAGAGAATAATAAGGGAAGTATTGGAAAGGAGAGACCAAGTAATTGACAAACAGACATGATAGAAAAAGGAAAATAAATAAAAGGACTCCTTTTATAAAAAGGAGCAGTCAGTCGTTATCTCTACTTCATCGAGTACTTGCAGACAAATATAAGGGCGCCGGAAGAAGTTAATAACATATTTGGAGTGTTATGATATTAATTATCTAATTATTTAAATATTAAAATTTTGGTGTTTTATAATTGTACTACCCCGGGTTTGTCAAAAGCACATTTCCTCAAAATCGCCTCATGTAGAACTATGAGCTTAGAACAATGGGAATTCCTATACGTGTATAGTATTTTTTAGTAGTATTTTCAATGTACTATACAAAGGAAAGGTAAAAAATGATATGGTTATACATAGGTAACAAATGTGTCCCTGTTCGATTTTACTAATTTTTTTTCTTTCCATGGTTATTATTCCAGGAAAATATATATAAACTTATCATTTAAGTTTTCTGTAATTTTGCTTTTAATTTAACATAATGTGATATGAAATAATATCCAATATTCCATTTATATAGCTCCTAAAAATATGCAAAATGTTCGTTTTTTGCAAAATTTTACATGATTAATTATTTTGATTAATTATAAGTGTGAAGCAAACGATTATAATTTATTAATTAATGCACTTTAAAGAAATATGATTTCCGAAAGTTTTCTCAATATTTGTTTTTAAAAATATTGTGTAGTTATAATTTTACAAGTAAATTAAAAATGTAATTTTTTGATTTTCAAAGGGCCACAACGGAAAGGGGAAGGGAGATACGGATACAATTTCTTCGGAGACTCTAGTTATTTTTTAGATATCTCTTTGGTACATAAATTTAAGCCTTCCATAATAAGCAGTTTGGGAAATACAGGGTGTTAAAAAAACTAAAAAAAGTTGTATGAAGATAACGGTATTTATATACATCAAAGAATTAAATTTTAAAAAATTTGTTAATTTCACAATTAAGATAAAAGATTTTCCTATCTTATAGCTTTTACAGACCCCAACATTTTTATTGGTTTAAAAGTTATGAGATATGGGCAATTTTCGAACTTGGAGGGGGAATAACTTAGAGGGGAAAAGAGATAGAAGAAAATTTTGTTCTACTGGACCTATTATTTTATTACTATCTATCTATGGTCTCTTAATAGATTACTCTATCTTAATAGATGTAGAAGTTTGTGTAAACGGACGGACAGATGGACAGACAGAGTGAAACTAATATACACATTTCTTCCAATTTGGTTGGAAATGTGCTAAAAATATATTAATAAATTCATATGTATTATAAAAATATTAAACGAGAATTATATTTATTAATAATATTTAAGTAATTAAAAACTTAAATTATTTAATAATATATGATTTGGAATTTACTTGAAAATTGTCCTTGGTAAATTTGTCAAAAAACAATTCCAATTTCGAAATTAATTAAACAGCGAATGATCACAACAAATGAAACTCAGGTATAAAATTCAAAATATAAAAGTAATAAATAGATCCGGAAAACCTATAGGACAAGTAGTAAGTATTTAGGTCAAGAAATACTCATAGAAAAACTAAGTTAAAGCTGTAGAAAATCATCATCAGAACGGCAAAAGAATGCAACGCGTTAGTGATGTCTTCGAACGAATAATACTCCTTCGAATCTTTGGCCCAACGAAGGAAAACAACCAGTTATGCGAATAATATACAATCACTAATTAAATATATGCTATATATCAGAACCTAAAAGTCACCGATTTCATCTAGGTAAAAGTACAGTCACCGATTAAAGCCACTGATTAACTAATTAACTTAACTAATAAATTGATACATAAGATTCATTCCATTTCGGATTTTATACAAAATAATAATCAGTATTTCAATTTATAATGCGATAGATAACATAAATTTTTTTCAATGTTTATTGCTGGCAAATGACAAATAAAGAATAAAACAAATTTATAAAACATGATAATGATTTCCCTTTTTGTTGCAACATTAAAATCTGGTATCAAAGATTTATGAACAATCAGTGGATTATAATACACATATACAGGATGATTCAGTTGCTTGGCTTAAATTTATATTATGTACATAAATATTCATTTTTATTTATCAATTATATGGACACACACGGTTTGTATAATTGATAAAATTAAAATAAATGATAGCCGAAATTAAAAATTTCAATAAAAATTATAAACAAAATTCTTTTTGTAATCCAAAATATGGTAACTTTATTATTTATTTAATTTTTCTGTACAATTTCATTAACCAAATATATGTATACATAAATATTATCATATAATAAGATATACATAATTTGTTTATTCTACATAATTTGACTTTATATGGTTATAAAAATTATTCATATATTGAAATTAATTTAGTATTTATATATTGGTAATTTAAATTATATTGATATAAATAAGAATTATTATTGAATTTAAAAATCATTTCATAAATTGAAAATTGAAAAGAAATAATGAATATTTTACTAATATTAATTAATACTTTAATTATAATGAAATATGGAACATTAGCAGAATTTTATGAAAATCAAAAGGAAAAAAGTTCGTACATATAGTATAATTAATTAATTGCGAAAAAATTATGTATTTTTTTAAATTTATAATTTTTTAGTTGTTTTCTGTAATTATATACCAAATGAAGGAAGATTACAACCACATAATATTAATCCAAATATTTGTACACATATTGGATATGTAAATTATGATGTAATTAAAAATTTTATGATGCAAGAACGCAATGATGATTTAGGTAATTCACAAAATAATTTATATACAAAAAAAAAAAAAAAAAACTAATCAAAAATATAATTAATTATAATTTATTTGTTTATAGGCATTATTAAAAAATTACAAAAATTAAAAAATAAAAATCGTAATTTGAAAATAATTTTAGTTATTGGTATTACTGAATTAGATTATCGAAATTTTTCAAATATAATTGAATATGAAGTTAAAATACAAAATTTTATTAGAACAATAACTGCTATAATAGCATATAATAAATTTGATGGATTAAATATAGATTGGATATATCCAAGTAATATTTATTCAGTAATAATGAGACAAACAGATAAAAATAATTTTAGAATTTTTTTACAATTTCTAAAAATTGTGTAAGTAATATTTATAAATATTTATCTATTCATTTAAATTATATAAGTATTAATTATTATTTCGGATTACTATATTTTATATATATAAATAATCAACGATGTGTTATAAAAAAATTTAATGTAAATAATATCATGAATTGAGATAAAAATATAGACAGGATAACATAAGTCTTATGTTTAATGGTCACATACGTCGGGCAGTACATGGGACACATTCGCTTATACGGAGGCCCAAGAGTGGGTCATGTGGGCCCATTATACAAAAAATCATGTGGGGTATCAAATGAAAGGTGTTGAGTGGACCCAAAATCTGTTTCAAGTGGGCTCATAAATCTGTTACACCTGGGGCACATTATCAAATATTTAACTAATATTGATCACTTAAATTTAACTTCATGGCTGATTAAATTTAATTAATAATAAAGCCTTATTTTAATTTAAGAATAATCCATAAATATAAAAGAAGTTTTTTAGTTATTGTCGTTTTTATGAAAACAAGAAACAAAAATGAAATTACATCATATTTCATATTGGTCATTTATATATATATATATTTAGTATTGCAAAAAGCCAAATAAAATAATTATTTTTTATAAATTAAATTATTACTCGTTTTGTTAACTATTTAATTATATTATTAATTAATACAATTAATATTACATAAATAAATTGTGAAAACGAATTTGATTTGCAAAAAGTATGAATTTAGTTCGCAAAAAAAGACGAATCGGAAAGCGACTAATTGAATTTTCAAAATGAGAAACTGAGAAACAAAATAAGCTAATTTGGTTTTTAAAATAAAATTAATTTGAAATGTAAAAGGGTGAATTTGGATTACAGTACAATTTTTTTTAGGAAACTTTTAACTTTTTGTAAAATCAATTTGGTATATTAAAGTCAATTTCAACTACAAAAAAAGTCTGTTATAGTATTATTGAATTTTCATTTATTACGATATATAATTAATTTTAAATTTCTTATTAATTTTTTTATTTGTCTATAGACTTGCTACACAAAATAATACTTTAAGTATAACTGTAACACCACAAGAATCTAAAGCTAAACGATTATATGATATAGGAGATATGCATAGGTATTTAGATTTTATTAATTTAAAAACATATGATTTTTGTGGTATTTGGCATGGTAAAACATGTTATCATTCACCTTTAGAAAATACCGAAGATCAACAAGCAAATGTTATTGCTGCTGTTCAATATTGGTTAGAATCAGGTATATATATAATAAAATTGTATAATATAAATTAATTTACACATTTATTTTATTTACTATATTAGGTGTACCATCTGAAAAATTAATTATGGGCATATCATTTTATGGACATTTATATAAATATAAAACGCCAAGTATTAGTAATCATAGTATTGGTATTGAAGCTGAAACTCAAAGTACAACTATATTTGGTTTACATCAAGATTCTGTAATAACAACACATACAGTAGCATATTTTGGTATATGTGAAAAAGTATTATCACGTGGATTAAAAGAAGATTTCAATATAAAAACAAAATCAACATTTGCATATAATAATTATTTATGGTTTAGTTATGATAATACAAGAAGTATTAATCATAAAATTAATTATATTAAATGGAAAAATTTAGGTGGTGTTATGATATGGTCAATTGATTATGATGATTATAATGGTTATTGTGGTAAAAAATTTCCATTATTAAATTTTATATATGATGATATACATAAATCACATTATGATGTTAAAGTTGATACACATAAAGATGAAATTGAAGCAATATATAGAACATCGGTATTTGATCCAAATAACGAGTTTGTATGTCCAAATGGTGGTTTATATCCATTAAAAAATAATTGTGAAAAATATCATTTTTGTGCTGAAGCTAATGATTCAATACCAATTATAATGACATGTCCAGAAAATTTATTATTTGATGATAAATTATATAGATGTAATTTACCTGGTTTAGTTAATTGCGAGGAAAGAAATAATTGGAATAAGAATAAGAATTTATTACCGAAAAAAAAATTACGTAAAGAATATATTGTGGAAGATGATTCAAATTTGAATTTGATGCGAAAATCTAGAGAGTAAAATCATTTTTGTATTTTACAATATGCGTAAAATACAGAAATAATTAAGATTTTAAATTTTAAATTTATTATGTAGTTTTGTTTTAATGATGATGATAGCTGATTTAGTAGACTAATAAACATTTATAGTAAACAAAATGTGTGTTCTTTATTGTAGAATATTTAGAGTACTCTAATTACTCTAATTTTAATTATACTAGATATAATAATTTTGTTTAATCATAAAACCTCATTACTTATATGTTCAAAAATATTACGAAATATTTATTTTTATTTTATTTTTTTTTTATTTTTATTTTTTTTTATTTTATTTTCAACAAAGCATTTACACTTTCTTAGAATTAGATAATGAGGTTGTTGTGCTATATATTACTCTACTATTAAATTAGTTAACAAAAAAAAAGTTAATCTACTATTAAAAGTATAGATAACAAAGTAAATAAAAGTATCAACAATAGATATAAAATATTAAAAGAAGAAACTATGACTGCGGCAGATTCAGGAGTCTATGTTGCAGTAACTTAGAAGAAATATTAAAATCAATAAATAAATAAAATTTATTAAATTCCGTCATTAAACTGTTTATACCGGACAACATATTATAATTGGAGCGAGCAAAATTAACATTTAAAAGCCGGTATTGACGAACTCTAAAATTAGGAACATTGATATTAAATAGGCTTAGCAAATTTGGCGAATCAATATCAGACGAAAACAATCTGAATACAAAAATAGCTTTAGCAACTGACCTCCTTTCCGTAAGGGAATTAAGGTTAAGCAGCCTTAATCTAGACGAGTAAGACGGTAAATTGTTAGAGTCAGTCCAAGGGAGGCCTCTTAGGGCAAACTTAAGAAATCTCTTCTGAACTGCCTCCAAACGATTAACATGAATACAATAATACGGACACCATACAATGGACGCATATTCAAGAATAGAACGAATAAACGCGACAAACAAAGTTTTAATAACATATGGGTCAGAAAAATCAGCAGCATATCGCCTAATCATGCCCCACATTCTATTCGACTTGTTAACAATAAAGTCAATATGCATATTGTATGATAGTTTAGGGTCTAGCATAATTCCCAAATCTTTTACACAACATACCCGATTGACAATCTGGTCACCAATATTATACATACCAATATACGATTCCACACGACGAGAAAAAGTTATGACTGAACATTTATCGATATTGAGTGATAGTTGATTTTTTGAACACCACAGATAAAATTTATCCAAAATAATATTCAGTTTATGAAAACTATTAGCATCTTTACCGGACATATATATTTTAAAGTCATCAGCAAACATTAACAAATGACAATCGGGTAAGAATTTAACAATATCATTAACAAAGAGAATAAATAATAGTGGTCCAATATGGCTACCTTGCGGGACACCAGACGGTACCAGTATTTCACCAGATACACAATTACGGAATTTAACATATTGACACCTATTACATAAATAAGAAGTGAGCCATTTAACAAAAAGTTCCGGAAAACCCATTTTATGCAATTTGAAAAGCAATAAATTATGATTAACTCGATCAAATGCTTTGCTAAAATCAGTGTAAATAGCATCTACCTGGTTCCCTTTAGCAAATTCTGATGAAATAAAATTGGTAAATAAGAGGAGATTAGTAATCGTCGATCGTTTCTTCATGAATCCATGCTGATTATCGCATATTACTGTTTTACAATAAAAAAATAAATGATCTGTAACAAGTGCATCAAAAATCTTTGGAATAACTGATTGTTTGCAGATACCCCTATAATTATCAATTTTATTTTTGCGTCCAGATTTAAATATCGGTACTATGAATGAACTTTTCCATAATAAAGGAAAACAGCCACTTCTTAGCGATACATTAAACATATGACACAACACAGAATGTAGTTCAACAGCACAGTTACGAATGAAACCTGATGGTATGCCGTCAGGTCCAGGATTAAAATTAAGTTCCATATTTTTAATGTAGTTAAAAGTTTCTTCAGCAGAAATATTGATTTCATTAAAAAGTACTTTGGAACTATCACCCATATAATTAAAAAAAGCTTTATCAGTTTGTATGTTATCATTGTTATAAACTGATTTAAAAAAAGAAGCAAACAAGTCACATGACGCTTGTGCTGTATCTGCACGATTGTCACCAAAAAAGAAAGTTGTAGGGTAACCATCAGTTTTATTTTTGGAATTGATAAACTGCCAAAATTTTTGCGGACATGATTTAATAGAATTCTGAATATTATTAATATACACAAAATATGCATTTGTTAATGAGGTTTTCAATTCAGATTTAATACTTCGATATATAACAAAATCTTCATCCGACATACTGAGACGCCATTTCCGATAAGCTCTATTTTTAAGTGTTTTTAAGTTGTTTGTTATCTCATTATTCCAGGGACACAAATCACATTCAGTGCCTCTTACAAAAATAACTGGAACGAATTTGAGAATAACATCACTAACTACCTGATAAAATTCCGAGCATAAATTATTAATATTATTTGATAATAGGAAACTACCCCAGTCATAGGAACTTAGAACGTTTGAAATATCAGTGTAATTAGCATTTTTAAAATCATACTTATAGCAAGAAACATTATCTAAATCATTTAAAATATTTAAGTTACAGAAAAGGTTAATAGATGGATGATAGACGTCTTCTTTAACAAGAGCATGAGCGCTTCTAGTGACCAGATTTTCCTCAGTAACATTAGAAAATATTAAGTCTAATGTACGGTCTTGAAAATTCTTAACAGGATTCAGTTGTAATAGACCAAGTGATTGTAATGTATCCACTATGTTTGTTTCTATTACATTAACAGCATTGATTGGACTAAGAAACGTACAATCTTTATCACCTGGTATCCAACGCAATCCAGGTTGGTTAAAATCACCAAAAATGTAGATGATGTCAGACGATCTCAACATATCATTCACAAAACGAAAAGCATCTAGGAATCTACTGACCTTTTCAAAGTTACTATTTGGTGGAACATAAGCAGCTACAATGTAAATAGTTGTTGAAGAATTCAAGATAATTTTGCTGCAACAAATTTCTATGTCAGAAAAGTTATGCAGATCCACATCCTTTACTTTGAAAACATTGTTAATAGCTATTAATACACCACCAAATCGTTGGTAAATACTATTTTCGGTTGATCTGTCGCATCTATTGACAAAGAAATTAGAAGGAAAAATATTATAATTATTAAAAGATTCATCTAAACCAGTTTCGGTTAAGATTATAATATCAGCAGAACAGCAATGCATATTTATCAGAAATTCATTATTCTTCGTTCTTAAGCCTCTTACATTTTGGTAGAAGAACGAAGATTCGTTAAGTTTTTTGGAGTTTTCTTAATTAAGCTCGTTCTGGGCGAAAATTCTCTAACCAAGATTCCAGGTGGCCACAGGTTATTATCCAACAGTTTTCGGCCAATGTTTGCTGGTGAAAAAATCTTAAACGAAGCTGAGATTTTACCAGGTAAATTCTCTGCAGTAAGGCACTGGCATCGTAAACTGTTCATGTCGAAACCTTTAGACATTAAATAATTCGAGATATCACTCGCTTTTGTTCCATATTCAAGTCTCGATATGAAAACAACAAAAGGAGGAGGAACTACTTTCAAAACAAATGGCTCAGTTACAGTTTCTACATTATCAGCGATATCATTTACAGAAGAAGATAAAGTAGGCTCTAATTCAGTTGAAACTCTAACAATTTCGGAACTAATACCACGACTCACAGATGAAGAATTGTCATCAGCGGTGTCAGCAATTGGGTCCGCCACTAAATAGTTAATTACATCTGCATCAGTAGAATTTTTTTCCACACCGTCAGAATTATTGCCAACTGAAACAGGGGTATTAATTACGGTATTATCTCCCACTGGATGTGATACTTTTTTATTATTTTTTTTTTTAGATTTATTCTTAGTTGAATTCGTATTAGAAATAACGGAATTGGAGTTCGGAACTTGTCGATTCAAGATCGAAGATTTTAGTACGGATTCTAGAGAATTTATTCTATCGTTAATTGTTGAAGTAACAATATCAAGTTTATCAGACAAACTACGGGCATTTTTATTTGTTCTGTTTAAATCAATTGGTAAGACACCATTCGATGTTTTCCAATTCACAAATATTTGTTTATCAGCCGGACATAACCATGTCGCTTTTTCGGCTAGTTTCGTAAAGCATTTGCAATCCGCACTAGAGTAGCTTAAGCATGCACAGTGATACCAGCGCTGACATAGCCCCTCGCAATAAATCGCATTATCATCATCGACAACCGTCTTATTGCACATAGGGCAATAATCAGTACCATCATAAACTGAAATGACAGAAGTACTTGCCATATTTATTATCTATTTATAAATAATAAGTTGTCAACAAGTGAAACAGATTATTATAGAAAATAAAATAATAATAAATATATTTAGTGTATGTAATAAAAATATGTGAACCGAGTCAAAAAAAAGGTTATAAATATGTGTCTAATATTATGTGATTCGTGAATAAATTTAAAATAAACTTTTGTGTAAAATTTTCATATTATGCAACGAACTATATATAATTATGAAGCCTAAAAGAGGTTAGAATTTATGTTCCAAAATCTGACAGCAAAAAATGGATGCAATGATATTTTGCAACCTAATTATAGCCTTTTTGAATAAGGTTCATTAGGTAATGGAATATATCATTCCATAGTGACGCCATACTTAAATATTTTGGATATTTTTTTATTACTTTGTATGAATAAATGAAATTATGTGGGAATTATAATATTATTTTTTAAGAATATATGTATATAATATAATTCCTACATAATTTTACCTTACATTTCTTTTTTTCATCAATAGCAACAAATATATATCCAAAAAGCCTTTAGGTAAAAGCTAAATTAGGTGCAAATTATCATTTCACCCCAGCTTTACTGTCAGATGTTGGAACTTGGCATTTATACGAAAACATATTATTTTTAAGCTTATACATTATAAAAGTTCATTGATATTATACAGGAGCAGCGGTGGCTTAGTGCGTAGTGTACTATGCAGCGGAGTATGACGTCGTGAGTTCAATTCCCGGCCGATGCATCGATACCGTTCTAAGTTGCTTGAAATCAGTACCGGTAATGAAATATATACAGTAATGTAAATTTAAAACTAGGAAAAATTATAGCTGTCGATTCCAATTGCTGACAACAATTGACTTTACTATAAATGCCATTATCTTTTTGTAATAAATAGTTTCTCCGCGACAGAGCAAATTCATGGTTCGCAATATATAGAAATTTAATAGATCCTAAATTGCAATAAAATATCAGGAAAAGCTCTAAGGTAGGCCTAGGCCAACATCGGGCTGTTGTACCAAAAGAAAAAGATATACAGAAATAGAATTTTAAAGCAGATAAAATTAATTTTATTTAAATTTTTAATAAAGTTAATAATTTGTTTCAATTTGTAATATATGTAAAATATTTTGTTTTTAGATTTGGGTAACTTAAAAATATCTACATTTACTATTCTAAATTACACTCTAACATTAAAAATAAATTTATATTTCATATTTTAAAACATTTCAAAAAGTTTAAATGATGTAACAATGATATAAAGGATTTTATATAATTTTTTTTTTTTTTGATTTTCATTTTAATTTAATATTAGAATAAATTTGTAAAAATTGCCCAAAATCTTTACAATGAACAGCATATGGCCAATTACATTTACCAATTTTTTCATCAAATAATAAACCATTTGAACAATACATTATAATTGGTTGTATATTAGGAGCTTCAGTACAAATATAAAATGCATCACATTGATCTGGTTTTGGATATAAACCAAAATTTGGGCATTCAAATGTATCTAATACAGGTTCTTCATTAATTGCTTTAAAGCTATTTTTATTCTCTTTTAATGGTTCTAATAATGTTATTGATTTATTTAAAGTATCATTAATTATATTTAATAATGGATACTTTTTACCACCACAAATATTTTCATAATCATCAGCATTAATTGACCATATCATAACACCTAATAAGTTTTTTATTTTAACATAATTAATTTTATAAAATAAACTATCATAATTTTCATAACTAATCCATAATTTATCATTATGAGCATATGATGTTTTTAAATCATTATTAAATTTTTTTGTTAAATTTTGATTTAATAATTTATGACAAAATTCAGGATAATTATACATAATTAATTGATTTGTATATAAACTTGGACCATTATCTAAAATTTCAGTATAAAATTTCGTATTATAAGAAGTGTTATTCCTTAATTCAAACGTATGACCGTATAATGATATACCTAATACTAATTTCTTTGGTGGTACACCTAAAAAAAATAATAATAAATAAAAAATTAGGAATTTATAATAATAATTTATAATTTCAATTTGTGTTTTACCTTTTCGTAGCCAATAATCTACAACAGCCATAACATTTAATTCTGGATCATCGCTATTATGAAGAGGTGAATGGAAATATGTTTTACTATTCCAATTACTATCAAAATCAAATGCTTTTAAATTAATAAAATCAACATATTTATGCATTTCTTGTATATCATAATACATTTCTGCTTTTGATTCTTGTGAAGCAACTGTAACACTTAATGTATACTTCTTTGAACCAATACTATATAGGAAAATAATATTAATTATATGAAATTTTCTATATATATTTTAGAATTGTTACAAAAAGCTTTTAAATTATAAAAAAAAAAAAAAACTATTAATCACAAGAAGCTAAATGACTTTTAAATAATTTAACAATTGAACTTTACTTTAAAATTATTTAACAATAATTCAAGCATATTTTTACCGCAAACTCTTAAATTAATTTATAACATGGGAAAATCTTATTAATTAACTAATTTACAGCGATAAAAAATAAAATTAGCAATCTTAATTAACATTATCATAGCTTCCAATATATAATTGAATACACATTTTCAGATTTACACATTAAATTAATATAATAATAATAATATAATTTACCCCAATTTAATCATTTCAAGAAATGTTATAAAATTATTTTTATCTTCTGGTATACCACCTAATTTACTATCTGTTGGATATTCCCATTCAATATTTATTCCATCAAAATTATATATATGTATAATTTCAATTACTGATCGTATAAAATTTAATATTTTACTATAACTTTGTGTTAAATCTGAGAATTTTTGTGCAACTTGATCACTTCCACCAGCAACAATAATTATTTGTAATTTTGGATTAATTTCTTTTAAAAGTAAAAATTCTTCTATAAGAAAAGATTAAAAAAATTTAAAATCATTCGTATAAAATAATAAAAAAAAAAATTTATTATTTTCTTACCATAATCATCTATTAATGGAATCATTTCATCATTTATTAATGTACCATTATCACTTATACCAAAATATGAATATCCAATATGGGTACAAAGATATGGATCAATATAATCTGGTGTAAACAAATTTTTAATGTTTTTATTTCCAGCCAAATAATAACAGAAAACAACTTGAAATTTAATAAAAAAAAAATAATTTAAATTAATTAAATTTACAAAAATTTTTTTTTTATCATATATATATACAAACTTTTCTTATGAGCTTTTATTTCTAATGTGAATAATATAATTATTATAAGTATTAATTTCATTAGAAAAACCATCTTATTTTGACAAATGAACAATTTTAAATGACACAACATATTTTAATGTGAATTTATAATAATTTAATTTATATGTGAAGAAACCAAATATAGTGTTATGGAAATTTATCGTTTAATTATATTATAGTATATTATAATTTTCCAAATAAATGATAACATCTGAGTCTGAATGACCAGATTAAATTAATTATGTTTTTTTTTTTAAATAATTGTTAATAAAATGATAAAACTGTCTTATCATTATAAAATATACAAAATTTTATTTTGAAGATATCACAAATTTAAATTATATAACAGATTTATTTATTTATGAATATTGAAAATTTATTGAAAATTACAAATTTATGGTAAACTGTTTATATTAAATAATGGAAAACTTTATAAATTAAATAAAATCATAATAAACATATTTTTATTTATTTAAAAAATTTTTCTTGCACTTTTTCTTCAAAAGAGAAATACAGAATACCGGAAATTATTTCAATGTGTATAACCAAATTTGAAATGTTCCGGAAATGGAGCCAGTTATTCTATATTAATACAGATTTCGTAATTATTTGATCAAATAAATTTATTTTTGTTAAAAAAATTTTTGATAAGATTTTTGTCTAAAAATGAATTCGATCTTACTTCAAATTGTAATGAAAAAAAATTTAGTGTTTACTCGTGATATGTTAAAATACTTAAGCCATATTCATCAAGCTTTTCAAATATTAATAATTTATAATTAAAATCCATTTTGTAATAAATTATAAAAATTTGAATGCAAAAAAAGAAAGAATTATAATCCTATACCTTTTTTATAATCAAATTTAATTTGCCTAAGCTGAATTTGTAATTTCGAACTAATCAACTCTTATGTATAGGTAATGTATTTTTATATCTACGTAATTAAATTGTTTTATTTAATCCTTTAAGTCCTTTCGTAAAAGGTATTTAAAAATAATTTTATACGCGTACGCAATAGTACTAGAACCTTTTTTTTTAATAGACTTCACATAAATTTACTTTTGGTGTAGGTATGTATAAAAATAATTATTATCCCATCCATCGTATAGAAATATTTAGTTTAGTTATGAGCAATTAATTATTATTCTGTACAATACTTCCTTCCTGTATTATCTTTAATAAAATCGTGACAATTTTGAAAATAAAAATTTTCTGTTGTATAGAAATCTAATTATTAGAAGAATATTAAATTGTTATTTTAGGGATAATCCAAATACATAAGGTAATCAATTTGATTGTTGATAAAGTAAATTGAATTAATTTAAAATTGAATTAATTATATAATATGTTATATAAATAAAATTATATTTTATTTATGACATTAGAAATAAATTATACAGAAATATTGTGTTCACAATTAAACATAATAAAGTTTTGAACTAATTAGAGAAGTTATATTAATATGAAGAAAATTATTGACTAAAAATTATTAATCAACCATTTATATTTAAAAAAAAAAAGGAACTAAATGTGTATTTTCAATGCACTCCATTGTAATGCGAATTACACTCTATACATCACGTATTCATTCAAGTTAAATGGAAAACCTTTTTAATTTAATTAATTCATATCTTAATAAATTTCGTAATTAAAGTCTTAAATATTGTGCTATTAATCTACATTCACTTTTGAGTCCATATTTCTTGTTTCCTGTAAATTAATTCATATAATATTTATTATAATAATATAAATCAAAATAATATTAACTACATATTTTCAAAAAATCATCAAATTTTCGGCAAGATTTAATCGAACATTAAACAGAAAAAATTTAAGAACAAAAATATATACATACTTAAAAGGTTTTAGATTTTTAAACCTAAAAAACAAAAAAAAAAAAACGAAGTTACCCAAAGAATTTATTGTGAAAATTCTTCCTTGTATATTATGTATTAAACTTTCATATTACGAAAAAAAAGATCAAACTTTAAAAGTGTTACAAAAAATACAAAAAAAAATCTTGAATATTTTATAAACGGAAAATGTAAATTTTTAGTAGTTTTATATATGTACGAAAATTGGTATTGTTAACAAAAAAAATTTTAAATAAAAACCGTATCCTTTTCCGGTATAATATAGTTTGGTTTCCAGTTAAAGTTTTTTTATACAAAAAAATGTTCTATAGGATAAAATTTTACTAAATAAAATTTGTATAGTAAAATATTTAAAATTTAAATTTCAGTGATAATTTATTTAAAGTACTTGTAGAAGTAAATACAATCTTTTTTTTTGTGGAATATTTTACATATGTAATAGTCAATGTAAAATGTCCTTGTTCATATTAATAATTCATATACATATACATATATACTATATATATGAGAAGGTTAAATTGAATGTATGATTGTTAAATTTTTATTTTCCTATTTATAAAATGTAAATTTAAATGAACAGAAAATTTTATTAATAATTTAGAAAAATTATATATAATAGAAAATATATATACACACTATACAATGTCCTTATTATCATCAATTTAATTAATATGTGCTAGAAAATTACAATATAAAATTTATTGGTAAAAAAACAAAAAAATTATTTTTGTTCGAAAAGTAAAAAAATTATTAGTTTGACTTATAGGAAACCTTGAAATCGTAAATTTTTTAATTAATAGTTAATAATATATTAAACACACCAAGAAAGCCTATAAGTTTTGAATCCAAGTTCTTTTTTTTAAATTTCCATTCGTGACCATTTTAAATAATGAATAATTTTTGTCAATGATTCTTATGGTATGATGAATTTTATGGTATGAAAATTAATTTCAAATCTTAAAAAATATTTCTAAATTAAAATTAAAAACCATTTTGTTTTTTTTTTTAATAATTTCATTTTGATATTAATTATTTTATTTTATCATAATTATTATTTTATAACATTTTAATTTTTCATTATACATAATTTATATAATATTTATTTTATCTTATATAATATTTTATATAATTTATTTACATTATACAAAAAATTTTTTTACTTATATATTTTTGTTTAGATATTTTTTTTTTTTACATACATTTTACATGACATTCTAATAATAAATTAAGTCTCTAAATTCAAACTGATACGACATTCTTTCTATACAATTAAACATCATTTATTTTTTTTGTACAATTATTTTTTTGTATAAGAAAATATTTTATTAATAATTTTTGTTTTGTTTTTGTTGATAAATTTGATAATTTATTTAATTTTTTGATAATTATATATATTAATTTATATTTTTATTGGCTGAAGGATAATAATAATGGAAGAATGAATTATAATAATTAAAGTTCGATTATTATGTATCAACATTAATTAATAATATAGTATAAATTTTTTAAATTTATTTATTTGATATTTAAAATAATTTTTTTTTATAATTAAATGCAATTTTAATAATTATGCATTACGACATTATATCTGGAATTTTCTTTTCAGAATGTATGTGTGATATAATAGCAATAGTTTTCCAGGAAAAACATATTCATCATTATTTGTATTTTTATATGTAAAAAAATATAAATTGCCAATCTATTTTAAATATATATTTAGAAAATTATAATAATTTTTTTATATATACTTATTATTTTATTAAGTTAATATACACATAAAAAGTTATTTATCTTGAAAACTATATAATAATTCAAATTACTGAACAGCTATTGAATATTATATATTTCCAAGGTAAAATTTCCTTTTTCCAAATTTCCTTTTAATAAGTACATTCTTCAAATAAACTTAAATTATGATTTGTAAAAAGTAAATTCGGTTCATAATTAGCAACAAAATTGAATTTTTAATTTTTAATAAAATAAGATTTTTAAATTAATTTTCAAAATTTTTGGTTTGTTACCAAATATTTGGCTTGGAAATACTAAAAAATATCCTTTCAGCCAACAAGCTTTATTCTTGCCGTTAATATTGATTATATCTCACTTTTAAAACGTCGAAATTTTCATGAAAAAATAAAAGTTAACTTTCAACAGAAATCAAATTAAAAATTTGTAACAAAAAATAAATATATATTTTTCTTATATAAATATAAATTTAATTTGAGCATAATTTTTCTTTACATAATATTTATTTTTTTCACATTAATTTTATTTATTTATTAAATTCTGAATGCATTCAAGAAATAATTTATTTATTCCTTGTATATTTTAATCTTATCTATTAATATAAATTTATATATATTTTTTTTTTGGTTTTTGTCCTGCTTTAAGCTCTTAATTATATTATATATATTTTTTAAGTCTCTATTATATTTAATATTTTAATTATACAAAGATTTTTTCCTTTAATTTTTACTTCAATAAGAACTTTTTTTTTATTTAAAGTGCATTTTATTTAAATGTTTTTATTTAGTTTTTTATATTTATCATATAATTTTTTTAAAAAAAAAAATAATTTATATTTTATAGATATATATTTTAGATTCTTATTAAAGATTACCTTATATAAATAATTTAATTTTTGGTATCTATTTATAATAAATAATATAATTTAAAATAATGTTTAATAACAATTTTGTGATAACAATAATAATAAATTTAAGTAAATAATTATTTTGAATAATTGTCCTGTATCAATTGTTGTTGATGATAGATTATTTTTATTTTCGGTCAAATGGTCTGCTTCACGTTGTATTGTATTTTGTGATGGATGATCACTTCGATGATTATTATTATCAGGATCTATAAATGAATATAATAATAATTTATTATACGCAATAAGGATTAAATTTTTGATTTTTTTTTATCTGAATTATAAATTTAATTAACTTTTATAATTATTTTTAATTGTTATATATTTTTCTATGTAAAATTAAAAATTAACTTATTTAATATTAATATATTAGTGGTACTAACTCAATCACGGTTACTATAATGTTAATTTGCGATTGATGTCTGTCGGAAATATTAATTTACCAGCAGAAACAAATTTTCTCTTTATTGGCAACAATTCTAAAATCATTGAAGACACTGTATGCATTATTTACCATTCGGTTATAATCAGATAGTAATTAATAACGATAGTTACACTGATGTTAACACTAGGGAAGTAAGTACAAATATTATTAATTCCAGGGGGGGGGGGGAAATGTTTCAAGAATTTAGAAATTTTTGCCAACGAAACGTATAGGTGTTTTCAACATATTTATATAATTAATATAATTAGATAAATAAAGCAAATAGAGCATATAGGGTATTATCCGGCGATATGCCAGTGATTTCTCTGATGCGTATGTGATGATATCTCTATATATGTCGCTTTTGTTCGATCCGTATTGGAATATGCATCTATTATATGGTGTCCCTATTATAGTGTACACATATCTCGCAATGAGTCCATCCAGAGAACGTTTCTAAAATTCGCTCTGAGAGGTCTTCCCTGGATGGATGTATGTAATTTGCCGTCTTATGATGTAAGGCTAAGGCTAATCAATCTAAATATCTTATCTGAAAGGCGAACAATTTCCAAAGTTTTATTCATTCTCAGACTCTTAACTAATGATATTGATTCACCCGAACTTCTATATTTATTAAATATAAATGTTCCTTCCTGGTAGAGTTATGTTTCCCAAGGTTCTTCAATACAAATAATTTTCCCGATCAAATAATATTCGATCTTCTGGCATTAATAGCCTAATGTCCGAATTTAACAGACATTATTCCCTTATCGTCCATTTACCCATCTCGCCCATAAAAAGGAATTTATTGAACGGAACCCGATCATAACTATACTTTTCCAGTTCTTATTTTTTATTTTAAGTAATTCATAATTTATTGTTATTTAATTTAATTGCATTATTCATTATTTAAGATTTTTCATACTTATTTATTAATCTTTAATCTTGTTAAATTTTAAATTAATTCTATATATATATATATGTTAATTAATGTGTACTTTAGTCTAAGAAAGTGTAAACTTTGGTGATGATGTAATAAATAAACAAATAAATATTTAATAATTGTGGACTTTTCAATACAAAAAAAAATGCCGCGCAGCCTAACTACTGATCAGTAGTTTTATAATTACGGGCTTTTTTTAAATTCAACTACGTACTCTAAATGCATATTTGGAGTACATGTTGCACCCTTTATCCGCAGAAATGAAAATTATAACTGTGATTTTATACTACTACTTACTACCTTTCATATGCGATATTAAACCTAATTTTTGGAGCTTATTCACAATTGGAAAACACGATTTTAGTATTCGGCGCCTCTAGCGGTAGAAATTGGAAATACAGTTAATGGCATCGTATTCTACTCTTAACTACCTTTCAAACGAGTGGTCAAACTTCAATTTTGGTGCACATTTACTATATAAAATTACATTTTTATTCGAAAAAAATGTTTTGGCAAAATGCGAATAGCGCCACCTACTGGCTGAATTTTGAAATTCTATCAATTGAATCTGGTTCTCAATAAATCAGGCTTTCCATCGGTTGGTCTATCATTTACCTGAGTGTACATTAACAATGTGAAATAACTGGTTTTTATTGTTTACATCGGACGGACAGACGGACAAAAGCGTTAGCATAAGGGATTTTTTTTAAAAGAAGCCCTAAAAACCAATTTTTGATTTTTTCATAAACTATATTTTGATTTTCCATCGTTCAAGTAAACAAAAATATTACCATATAAAAATTATTACAAAACAGAAAAAACGTAAAGTGTTATTTAAATTCCAATATTTAAAACTGAAAAATCCTTAAAGAAAAAACTGTTTGAAAAAACTTTAATAATTTAAAATTAAAATTCAAAATTTTCTATATTATTTATAATAAACAAACAGGTATAAAAATTGTGTATATCTATATAACATTTTATTTAAAAAAAAAAACAAAATTGGTTTTGTAAAATATTTTCCTAGATGTTACCAAGTAAAGAAAATATATTATAATTACAAAAAAATATTTACTACTCGTAGTTTTTTTTTATGTACATAAATATTTTATGTACATAAATAAATAAATTTTTACTTACTTTTATCTCGTATCGCATCTTGTAAATTCCAAAGACTTGAAGTAGCATAAATATTATTTTTTAATGTACTATTTTGTGAATCAGTTAAGCGCATCTTTTGAAAACGATTATTATTATTATTGATGTCTGGGAAAATATAAATATCAAAAGAGATTGAATATAAATATATATGAGTATTAAATAAAAATTTTAATGCACATAATATATTAAATTGAAATAATGTCAAACTCTTATTTATAGAAAATGAGTAAAGGATTACGTAAAATTATTTATTTATTTACGTTTTAAAAAGGATTTTGTGTAACGATGATAATAAAATTTACTTTAAATAATTAATTGTAAAACTTTTGCAAGAATATATGTATATGATGTAATCAAATGGTGAAATTTATTTTATTATTGAATTTGAAGCTAATAATAAAAAATCGATTGGTATATAATTTTTAAGCAATAATTTTTCATTGGAAATTTTAAATTAATTTAATTATTGATATTTTTTTACGTATACATAAAATGAATAATTAATTTTTTACATGTTATATTAATTTATACTAATTTTTCTACACCTACAGGACTCATTGAAAATATATTAATTTATACTAATTTGTCTACACCTACAGGACTAATTGAAAAATTAATCATATATCCTGTAAATTTCAAATTAGTATACAAATTTATAACAGAAATGTTATAGTGAATTCATAAACCAATTATTATCGAAGATAACAACCAATTTATGAATAAGTTTAGTTTCCTTAAAAAGAATGATTTTTTGAACGCTAAAATTACTACTTCTTATTATCCATTTTGTCGTATTATTTATAATATTTATAAATTTGATTTAAAATTTAAAGATTTTATCTAAATTTTCCCATTTCAAAAATGTTAAAAAATTCATGCTATATTTTATTTAATTAATAAATAAAAAATTATTTTTTCTGAATTTTAAACTTTTCATTAAGTGAAAATTTGACACTTTAATTTTCAGTTTCAGTTTAATTTTCAGGACGTTGAAGGGTTGAGAAAATATTGTAACCAAAATATTTAAAAAATAATAATTGGGCAGTAGAATTTCTAAATGTTTTTAACATTTAGTAAATTTTAGTAATTTTACTGTTAGAAAAATTTCCTAATAATTTCATATACATATTATATACATTTTGCACTTTATGCTATTTTACCAATATAAATTTTTGTTTTTAATTCTTTCAATAATGTTAAATAAACTAAAACTTTACCTTTACCTTTTCTGCTTGAACTTTTCACCAAAATTACTTTTAACGTATCCATAGCAATTGTTGTTGCTACTGTTGTAGTTGTTGTTGTAACTTGTGGTATATCTAAATTTGTATTCAAAATAAAAACATTATTTTAACATGTTATAATATTGTTACATTTTACATTATATAAATTTTAATTAAAACCACAAAATCACAATTAAATTGTAAATAATTTATATATTTAAATACTAAACAATAAATACAATATACATTTTTTATATATAAAAACCAACACAATATACTTACGATACAATTTAATTGCTCCATCAGTTTCACCTAAAGAATTTTTAGCTAAACATTTGTATGTACCAAAATCAGTAAAATGTACATCTCTTATAGTTAATCGCATTGAAACTTTATATACTTTTTCAATAGTTTCAGGTGTAAAACGTTCTCCTAGAGAGATATAAATTTTTTTTTACAAATGGAATAATAAAATAAATTAATTTTTGATATTGTATTATAGAATTTAATATGTATACTAACATTTTGGTAAATATATATATTATGAATATAATTTGAAATACCATAAATGTTTAATTCAAAAAAAAAATGTTTTGTTATAAATTCATATACTTAAATTACTTTTTACACTGTTTACACTGTACTGTCAAAGAGGACCTGAAAAATCGATCGTTTTGACAGTTTCAATGGTTTGAAAGTTCCAAAAATTTGACAGTTCCAAAAGTGATTATATAAAAAAATAAAATCGATCGTTTTGACAGTTTCAATGGTTTGAAAGTTCCAAAAATTTGACAGTTCCAAAAGTGATTATATAAAAAATTAAAAATCGATCGTTTTGACAGTTTCAAAGGTTTGAAAATTCCCAAGATTTGACAGTTCCAAAAGTGATTATAAAAATACTAAGAACAAATAATGGGTGAACAAAATAATGATAATATTTTCTGGGACAAAATTATTGTCGAATTGGCTCTGAAGTTTTTAACAAATGGCAATATTCATAAACTAAATATATGTACATATACCCCAGAAATTTTTTTGAATTTAAATATATACGAGTACTTTTGCATATTTGTATACCATTATATTGGAAATCAATTATAATTTCTATCAACTTTTGCAGTGTGTGTACAGAGTATATTATATATCCCTAGGTATGTCCTCTCAACAAACACTTTTATGTATATGCAAATTGATCAATAGATATAAAGTTAGTAATATTACATCATGCGGACATATGTTATGTATAATATCATTTAGCTTTAATGTTTACTATATCCATTTTTATGTAGTTATTGTTTCCAACCATATAATGACATTCAAGAAACTATACAATAAATAAATAAATAAATAGAAAGGATTATTTAAGTTGAGCAGGGAGACAACAAAACAATCTAACAATGTCTAATCGTGTATCAAGAATTGTGTATATATATATATATATATATAAATATTATTAGAGAGATTTTCTATATACATATAAGATATTAACAAATAATTTTCCATCTCTGATGTATAGTGTATATTCTTTTTTTATGTGTCAGTTTTACAAAAAAAAAAAGGATATATATGTTATATAACTTCTGTGTATATATAGAATTATATTAACAAATAAACCAACCTGGTACAATGATAGTGTCATTCTTCATCCAATAGTTAATAGATTTTGGATATGCTTCTGACTGACATTCCAATGTAATTGTCTGTCCAATAGCAGCACCAACTAATTGATTTGGAATTTCCATCATTGGAGCAACTGTTAGAAATATAATATATATATATAAATGAAAAGAACAATAGAAAAAGAATTAGGAAAAAATAAATATATAATTTTTAATCAAGAAATATAATTATTAAATAAGTCCATAATTAATTTTATTTTTTTATTTAATTAGAATTTTCTGATGAAAATTACTTCAGAAAATTATATTTATTATAAAATATTTTGTATAATATTAAAAAATCTTTTAATATACTTACAATGTACAATTAACATTACTCTCTTGCTAACGGATGGTGGTATACCATTTGTTGCAATGCATAAATACGGTCCCATATTTAATCGATTTACTCTTGCAATACTAAGCATTGATCCATCAAAGCTGATAACTACTTAAATTTGTTTATAATCCACAAAATATCCAATTACAAAAAGGAATCCAAATTTTAAGATAATGAAAAATGATAACAAAAAATAGTTTTTTTTATATATATATATATTATATAATCTTAAATTTTATACAAAGACGAAAATGGACAGGGTGATTAAATAGTCTCGATATCAGAAAATATAATTATATATAGGATGTAGTAAAAAAAAATTATATTATTCATTAGGATAAATTAACCAAATGTTTTTGAGTTAATTTTATTAAAATAAAATTTCAAATTACAAAAATTGTAATATGTAATTGGAGGCTCCGGGAAAACCAGTCAAAAACATTTCAGTAAAAAAAAAAAGGAATTTCAGTCAAAAATATAGGAAGGCATCTGTGTCAAAATAATTTTTGAATGAATTGCCTTTTAAGAAGGATATTCAATCAAAAAACTGAAAAGGAATTCCAGTCAAAACCTCAAAACCGTCTGGAAAAGGGAAAATATCTTCATTTGTTTATAATTTTTTATAAAAAAATTGGTTAATAAAGAAAAGGCAACTCAGTCAAACTTTTTTTGACCGGAATGCCTTTTTTTTTTACTGAAGTTCCATCTTGAAAAGGCATTTCAGTCATAAAATTTGTATGAAATTATTTTTGACTGAAATGCCTTTTTGTTTTTGACTGAAATGTTTTTGTTTGACTGGTTTTCCCAGCCTCGTAATTGGACTGTGACTACTAAAGATTACTATTATTATTTTCAATTTTACAAAAAAATATGAATAACTTTTTAAAATTAAGAAATTTTTTTTAGTTAGTTGTCGACGCAAAATCCTAAAGTTTCAAAATTTGTATTAATTAAAGGTACAAAAAATATGTACAAAAGAAAAAATATAAAAAATCATAGTTTTCTTTAAATCATCTTGTAAAATTTTCTTCCTTTTTAAAATTCGATATACACAAAAATTCGATAAAATTAAAATGTATCACCCAATATATACTCATTTTCAATTTTTTTTTTCTTATATAAGAAATTATCAATATTTAACTGATGTCCTCGAACATCACAAAATTAAATCTTACCACGTTACATTCATATTAATCTTCATAAAAATTTACTATGTATATACACTTTTGTTCAATTCCGTTTCTTTTTTGTCTAAAAATTTACTTATACGTATATTTTTTTTTTTTTTTATTCTTTTTACCTTCTTGTCCTTCACCAGCTAATGAAATTGGTTCACCATTTTCACGTCTCCATGTTATCGTTGGTGTTGGTGATCCTGTCGCTGCACATTGTAAAGTAACATTACCACCTTCTCTCACAACCATATCTGTACTAGTAGGATAATCTAGGATATCAGGTGGAACTGAAATATTAATAATAAAAAAAAAAAAGAGAAATATAATAAAAATGATAAAAAAAAAAAAAAAATTGGAAATCGAAAAAAAAGGAAAGAAAATTTCGTACAAAAAATTTCTAAATTTATTTATATTATTTTAAAGAAGAAAATTGTTATATATATAAATCGGTTTAAAGCTTTTAAAGGTAAAATGAATTTTTTTTTTGGTTGAAAATCAATAGTTTTTAAAGATTTATTTGATTATGAATGAAATTTAGAAAATTTCGAAAATAGAAAAATTGGTTTTTACAAGAAATTTAAATTTTAAAAATTTGTGGTAAACTTTGTAATTGATTATTAAGGAAATATCTTTTAAATATATAAATATTGTGGTCTGTGGGCCAATATTACTTATATTATAATGTATTTGACTAGTTAGTTAAGTGCATTATTATTATTAGAATTCATAATGTCACTAGTATATTCTTTCTAATCTCAAATCTCAAGAATTCGAATACTTAATGATGTTACCACCACAGAATTCTGCATTTAATATTTTACAAAATTCATTTTTTAATAGTTTGGACAATGTTTGGAAGATTAAAAGTTTTCGAGAAAAACATAAATATTTACGTTCATGAAAAAACTGTTTATTGAAATATGATTGTGTCAAAATTATTAAAAAAAAATAAATGGAAATAAAAAAAAAATATATGAAAATTATAAATTGCTTATGTTTTTCTCGAAAATGTTTTTGAATTTAAATTAAAGGTACAAAGTTTGCCTTTATTTCTCTAGAGATATTTATACAATTTTTTTTTCTAGTTTTACATATTATATTCGAATTTTTATAAAATGCTTATATGAAAAATTGTTACAAACATATTTAAGAATTTTGGAAAAAAAAGAAGAAATACATTGTCATGTGAATTCGTTTTTTTAAACTGTTTCATGCTATTTTATTGTACTTTTTATTATGACAATTCCCATAGAAAAACGAAACATTATATATATATGTAGAAAAATGTTAGTATCAGATCAAATTGGTCTTTTTACAATTCAAATTGGTCCCTTTTACAATTCGAATTGAAACTTCTGTAATTTAAATTGTGAGAAGAAACAATTTGTTGTAAATGCAAAAATTCTGAGAAACAATTTGTTGTAAATGCAGAAATTGCCTGTAGATTGTCGGTAGATTAGTGTGAAATGTATACTTCTATACATGAGGTTTTGAGTTCGATTTCTGGCCGATACATCTATTTCATTCTAAGTTGACTCAGCTTTAAATAAGTATATCAGTTATAGCAAAATAAAGAAATGTTAATTTTATTACTCGGAAAATTGCTACCTGTCGATTTAAATTGGTTTACATTAATTTACCCTCAACACAGTCATTATCATATCAATTTTTAATACTGTATCCCCTACAGAGTTACTTATGGCACAACAAAGCCATTATCAAATTGCAATTAATAGTTTCTCCTCTACAGGATACCTTATACGGTTCAGAATTCATATGAAATTAGTACAGTTGATTTTCAATAAAAATAATCATTGAAACGTATTTCATTTATACATTACGGATTTTGCATCAAAAATACAAAATTTGAATGGTAAAAAGACCAATTCGATTTGAACATGATTTTATAAGTGTGTGAGAAAATAACACAATATTTATGCTTTTTTATGCTTTTTTATTCTTATGTGAAACTTAAAACTTATTATAAATTGGATTTTTTTCTTGAAAAATTTAACTTACAGGGGGTTTAAAGCTAAAAAACCATATTGTATACAAAAAAAACATCTAAAAATTCTTTAATAGATTTGAACAAAACACTAATGACATTATCTCAAACACAAATCTAAAAATTATTATAATTTTCATATTCTAAAAAAATTGATTTTGTTTATTTAATATGACCTTGTGAAAAAAAAAATATGGATTTCTTTAAACTCCATAGGGATCCGTTTTATCCTTTATCATTATACACAAATAAAAGAGAAGTTTTAAAAAGAAAATCCTTATGGATTATTATGAGATATCCTGTAAACACAAAATACAATTTAAGTAACTTTATGTCTTTACAGCCTTTTCAAAAAAAAAAGGGTTTTTTTTTCTTATTTAGGAATTTTCTTTGTATCTGAATTTTGTTGTTGTTGTGTTGTTGCAGAATACCGACAAAAGCGTAGACAGAAAAGAAATATTATATATTATATCTGGACAGGACAAAAAAAAAAGGTCAATAATTCAGGAATTCAGTTTTTTTTTTATAACAGAAAATATATATCTCATTATTATTATGGTTATATTGACCTGGAAAAATGAAAATTTATTATTTATTATTTTTATATTTCAAAAAAAAAAAAAAAAAATTTGTTAAAAAAAATTAATAGGGAGACCAAAAGGTACGCACATTTTTTTATAGAAATATTTTATGGTTTAACTATTTAAATTAAAATGACTTTTTAATAGCGTATAATAAATATTAACAGAAAATAATATAATAATAAAATATAAATTTAATAATAACAAAATTTTACAGTTTATAAATAAAATTTCTGGGTTTGTTTAAAGATTTTTTATTTGATTTGATTTAGAAATGTTGTCTGTAATCAATGTCAGAAATTATAAAGATAAAGAGATATTTGGGTATAACAAATTAAATATTTAGAATAATTTTCTATAAGAAAATGAAATTTTCTTATAGAAAAGTTCTATAAAAATTTTTGAAATTGTGCAGAAATTTAGTAAAATATATTTTTAATTTTTTTGTTTTGTTTTTTAATAAAGTAGCTACTAATTATCAAAGTTAGTTTATGTAAAGAAAATCTCCAGCTCCACTGATACTTCCACAGATTTGCTTTTATATTAAAAAACAAGGTACTCTCTATAGGCACTGAAATTTCAGAGATTATCAAGAACTTTGTGTTCTGTTAATTATTTACAATTTCTAACTCTTAAAGACAGTAAATATTTCTTTTATATGTAAACTAAATTATTTGCAATCAAAAATTTATTCACAATTTGACGATTTTTCATTCACATTTTAACAAGCAAAATTCACCTCATAATTTTTAACAAGTGCATATTCACCATTTTTGTGAATAGCATTTTTACGATTGCTTGTTCAGTTGTTAAGCTGTTAATTTGTGAATAGGTCTATTAATGAATTTCTTGTACCTTATTTAAGGAGTTCCTTTATGAAAGATAATTTTTTTATAGCTAATGAGGACATAGTTTCCTTATTTATTATAAATTTTTCCCAAATTAAAAAATTATCCTGAATAGATAGTAATACATAATTTTAATTAGTACATTTTATTAAAATATTGTACTTAGATCAATAAAATTATATTATTTCACATTATAGATATTAGTTTTTAGGCAAATTTTATATTTACATTCCAAATTTTCTAGATTTTGAACTAAATTTTTTTTTTTATAATATTAATTTTAAATATACAAATTTATTATTATTATTATTAAATTTATTATTTAGCTTGAAGTTAAAAGTTAATTTAAATAATATATTTAATAATTATATTAATGTATGGTGTGTAATGCGACAACATTTATATATAATATTCAATTTCATTTTAAATGAATAAATAATTAATATTATTGTGGACTGAAAAAAAAAATTAAATAAAATATAAATTAATCATGAGACCACAATAAAGAGGAGAATTTATTATATCTATCAACAAAATTTAAGTTAATTATTTGTTATAATAATTATATTAAATATATTATACAAAAATATTCCCTGGTTAAATAATAATATTTGTGACAAATTTATTATTTATTTATATATATATATTTTTTTTTTTTGGTAAATTTTGTGTGTGCTTAAAATGACTGTTTAGCATGCGTTTACTTATTAACTATATATTACTTAAATAATATATATATATATCTATATTTATTTACCAACAACATTTAAATAACCATTTTGGCTCTTCATTGGATCTGTATTTATTTGACACATATACCATCCTTTATCAGACTCTTTAACATCACGAATTCTTAATACCCAGGCACGTTTTTCCACGTGAGTTATACTCATTCGATGATTTTTTGTAATTACGTGATGCTGTATTGTTAATACAGTTTGTGTATCAACTCGTAGCCACGCAATCTGTAAATTAAAGATAATAATAATAATAGAGAGAAAAAGTATATATAGATATTATTATTATTATTTGCTTTTATTTTATTATTATTGTGTAAAGAAGAAGTTAAAGTCAAAAAGGTATATGACAAAAAATTACAGATCAAAAATATATAAATTGTAATATTAAAATAGTAATGAATATAAATGTAAATTTATCATAACGATAATTCAAGGATAATTCCACATTATTAAAATATTAACTCATGTATATAAGTATATTTTTTTTTTGAAATTGTAAATATTTGCAAGTAAATTTATTTAATGAAATTATTAAAATATTAAATGAAAATTATGTAAATAGTATGAATAATATGCAAAGTCACTGAGCTATGGACCGGGGCGAGAAAAAACAGATAATTTATTCAGAAATATTTTGAAATTTTATTTTAGATGTAGACTCCATTGAATCGAATTAACTTTCCATTTCTGTAAAAATTTTCAATTTCCAATTAAATTAAGTCATTTAATTACAATTGAATTATTTATTCTCCAAATTTTGGTCTTTATATTGAAACAATTATTAATTAGATATGGAAATAGAAGACGAATTTAATGTTGAGTATATGAAAAAAATTGGTTTGTAAAAATTCAAATTTGGCTAGAAAGAAGTCGAATTAGAGAAATGAAATCGTGTAGTTCTTAGACCACGATAACTTGCCTTACTTATTAACTATACTGAAAGATTCCTGGTTTGGTTTAAATCCACCAAAAATTATAAACAACTTTTATCTAGTACTATTTGAAGAAGACTACTTCAGATTCCATTTGTTATTGGACTCAAATGCCATAATTAGATTAGACATAATTTTGATAGGTCTAATCTAATTAAAAATAAATCTTACTCATATCTAAGTAAATTTTGTTATTTGAAATTTGATTAAATACAAATTTTCTATCTCAAACATGAAAATTTATCACAAAATTTTATATATTTTATTTATGTAATATGTCTTTTAGGTTTCACAAAGCCATACACAAAAATCCTTTGATATAATATTTTAAATAGTAAAATTACAAAAATAAGTTTTGTTGCAATTTCGACAAACTGGACGGATACAACTTTTTAATCCAATATGTAAACGTAAAGGATATTTATTTTGTTTTAGACATAAATTTCTCTTATATTAAATTGAAAATCTTTATGTGCTTTTATCCAACAAAATCAAAATAATTCCATTTTTATATAGTTTCTCTACATTTATAATTAGTTTATAAAAATAAAATAAATTTTCCATTATAGTTATTATAATCTTAGATTAATTTAAATATGCACTTTATAAGTACAGATAATAATTTTCTCTTATATACTTCTATACTCCATAACTATACACATTTTGGGTTATATACCAATAAATTTTCAAAGTTATTACAATTTAATTAAAGTAAAGCTTGTGACAATTCTATCATTACTTTCCAATTACAAAGTATAATGAAAGATTTTAATGAAAGAAAAATACTTGATATGTGAGACAATTTTACAGATTTTCTGGTTTTAATAATGTCAATATTCAAATATCTTTAAACAAGAATAATATAGAATTTTTGCAGATTCTTTAAAAAATTCATAAATCTCCGAGATATTTTTATAAATTTTAACAATCAGAAATCATTTCATTTAAATTGGTTTTTTAAAGAAAATTCATTACTTTTTAAATTGTACTGACATAGGAAAGTGGTATGAGTTGAAAAATTATAACTGAGTCATTCTGGTTTGAAGAAAATTAAAAGATTTATTAAAATTTTTATTCAATTTTTCTGATCTTTGATTTAGTTAAAACGTTAAAACTTATTGTCAACTGAAAATTAAATAAATAAAAAATTAAATAATATAATTTTGTAAATTTCTTACTTTATATGTTTGTAAATTTTCAACAACACATTGAAGAACTGCTTCACGTCCAACTGGAATTGTAACATTTAACAATGGTTCACCAAATTTTGGCAAATCTAAATAATAAATAAATTTTGAAAGAAAAAAAACTAATAATTATTTTTAATTAACTTTAATTATTATGGTTTACCTTTTTCTGGTATTGAATTTATAATAATATCTTCTCTAATGTCTTCTAATTGTTCCTCATTAGTATCATGATATTCAACTTCCATTTCTGAAATATAATTTAATTTTTTTTTAATATTTTTCAAAAAAGAGTTCAATTTCAGAGAGTAATATTATATATTTTTTTTCGGTATAAAAAGTCAAATATTTGAATGATAAAAAATTACTTGTTGTCTAGATGTTAAAATATCTAGATTAGGGTTTTCTAAGCACTCAAGGTAAAAATAGTCTACAGAAGCTTAAATATAAAATGACTGTGACACAGAGTAAGCAAAATAGATGTTATTAGGTCGGGGTGCAGGGACGTATATAACGATGCTCGTATAATCTGATCTATGTAACTTTTAAGTTTTGATAATGATTTATTTATTTTTAACTTAATAAAGTTGTCTATCATAAAACTAGTTAAGAATAAGCTATAAAAATTATATTTTCAACATAATGTGTAAAACACTCATTAATTTATTTAAAAAGCAAAAAAAAAAATGAATTGTCCACGATAGAATTTTTCATAAAGTAATAAAGTTTTTTCCTGTATTTTAAATCATTTTTTTGTTCGAATATAAAGGAAATTATTATTTATCCTTTAAGCTTAAAATTATGACTACATCATATCATGTAAGGTATAAATTCATATTAGAACCTTTAAATATTTTTTCCATTGGTGTGATAGAAATTACAATAAAACAAAATACAGACAACTTAATTAAAATGGTGTATTTTAGAGACAGAAAAAAAAAAATTTGTAAAAGCCCACGTGTTATCGTCCTTTATTTATGTACATGACTAACATAAATAATGAAAATAATATAAATCTTGATTTGTAATTCTCTTAAATAATAATATAGAAATATTTTTTTTTGTATATACATTTATATAAATATATAACATTAAATTTATCATTTTTCCTTGTTTGTACAATATAGAAAAGTTTAAGCTTTTCGCCCTCCAATGAATTGTATATTGCTCTAAAGTAAATTATAGAAATATTGTATATATATATAGAAAATTATGTACATATATGAAGCTAAACAAAATTATAATAAATAAACAATTGCAATTAGTAAATAAATTAATATAAAAAAATAATTACAATTAATTAACTATAATTTAATATATATTTACTTAATTTAGTATAAGAATTTAAGTAAATTTTTTTTGTAATTTACTTTAACTTAGGTAGGTAAATTTTTTGTCGAATTATTTAAAAGTTTTTGCTCTTTACCTTATCACCTACGCATATGTCTCTGAAAAATGGAATTCTCATAATTAAAACTTAAGTTAAATTAAGCAGATAATCTGAATTTAAATTATTTATAATGTATTATCTACTCGAATTAAAGGGAAATATGAAATTATGGATTTCTATGGCATTATGATAGGAGTATTAGGAAATTAAACGTTGCTAATTTAGTATCTACCATCCAGCTACTTCTCATGGCTTCTATATATTTAAAAAAAGAACAAAGTATACTAGGGTACTACATACTAGGATTGGAAGTTCGTGACATGATCACTTAAAAATAATTCTTGATACAATTACTTGAGTATACATATATTCCAGAATCATTTTAGTCAGGATTAAATGGCTTATTACTAAAAAATACTTAAATTCGATTGTGAGGCAAATTGACTCTTCAAAATTTTTAAATAATTTAACCATAAATTTAAATTTTTGCATTAATTAAATCCAGGCTAATTTTCTTTTCTTTTCAAATGGTTTAATATTTAACCGAGAAATTATACTCATTTTACCAAAAACTTTGCCAAGGGAAGGAAAGGAGTGACGAAGTATAATCAAAATATTTCAATAAAAAAACTTGTTAGGTATTTTTTTAAAATATTTTACCAATATCTTCGAAATAATCAGAATATTTTTTTATTAAAATTTTTTGATGTATGTATGTAATCTATTGATGTCTTCTGTATGAAAAATTTCAATTTATCATATATGAAAAATATTTTAAGAGTAATAAAAATTGCTTAGGAAAAAAATATTATTATTACTAAATTGATTTTTATATGTTACGTTCAAAGGACTATTTGAAAATATAATAAATTTTTTTATTTATTGATGGAATTTAATATTGAATATTAATTATTAAAGGATCAAAATTACAAAAATTGTTGTACTATACATATTTTTTTATATAATTTTTTTTATTTGATTTCTTGAATTATACTACCTACTTAGAATTAACATGTGTACATTATTTAGGATTTTTTAGAATTTATATTTTACTGATGACTTTTTTTAGGGCTTTTTTTAAAAAAAAATCCCTTATGTTAACGCTTTTCTGTCCGTCCGTCTGTCCGATGTAAACAATAAAAAGCAGTTATTTCACATAGTTACTGTACACACAAGTTTATGATAGACCCACCGATGGAAAGCTCGATTTATTGAGAACCAGATGTAATTGATAGAATTTTAAAATTCGGCCGGTAGGCGGCGCTATTCACATTTTGCCAAAACATATTTTTCCGAATAAGAATGTAATTTTATATAGTAAATGTGCACCAAAAATGAAGTTTGACCACTCGTTGGAAAGGTATTTAAGAGTAGAATACGATGTCAATAACCATATTTCAAATTTATACCGCTAGAAGCGCTGAATGGTAAAATATATAAAATGTTAATTTTTAAAGTGTGATTTCCAATAGTCAATAAACCCCAATAATAAGGTTTAATGTCGCATATGAAAGGTACTAAGTACTAGTATAAAATTACAGTTGTTATATTTTCAGTTTCTGCCACTAGAGGGTGCAACATAATACTCAAAATATGCATTTACAGTAGATAATTTAAAAAAAGCCCATGATTATAAAACTACTGATCAGTAGTTCGGCTGCGCGGCATTTTTTTATTAAGTAAATTACAAAGGAAGTACATATAACTGAGGAATTACATAGAAATTTGGTGTTTCTGTTATATGTTTAATTAATTTAGTCAAATTAACATATAATTCATCATTCGCTAAAAAATATTTTTTTGTTTACAAACATTAATTTACTGGGAAATTAATTATGCAAAATGAAAGAAATATTATAATTTTATTAACATGGGAAAGATGTCGTATAAGTTCTATGAAATTGTTAAATTTTACAATTCAAATTGATATTTTCCCAAAATAATGATCACACCATAAAAATTATATACGTAAATTATGATCACATCATAAATATGAATTGTATTACCAGTTAATTTAATAATCAATAGAGCATAGTCAAAAAAATATTTTGATAAATATACAGTGCCGTGCAGATAATTACAAAACAATGTCTTAATAATTCGTAATGTCCCAAAATTATATTTTCCTATCAATGTACTAACAAGACTTAGAAATATATTATGTCTTTGTAGGTTCTAAAAAGAAAAAGTCTTGTCCTACAAAGTCCTACATTGAGAGGAACATATAATTTTGGGACATTACGAAACATTAACTAAGACAAAATTTACTAATTAGCTGCACGGCACTGTAAATGATTCCATCATTTAATTAAATCGATCATTATTTTTAGTTTTTGTAATTTTATTATTTGAAACTACTATGTAATTAATTAAAAATATAAATTAAATTTTGCTTGCTCAATAATTTTCAAAATTTTAATTGTTTTTATAAATGAAAATTCTATTAAAAATCGGTTTTTGTGGTATAAAATTGTTGGAATAAACTATTAGTTTTTATTGTAACTAAAATATCAATTAAAAATTACTTTTTGAATATAATTATTGTTCGAAATTTATAATTGCATATTAGGTATACCTATATAGAATATGCGATTAAATGAAAAACACCTTTAGGGAATGTTTTGAGCGATTTAATAAATAATCTACTATTAAAAAAACTTTGTTCATTATTTTTATGGAATTTTTATAATATTTTGCATTAAAATAATTATTGGATTTGAAATTATTGCTATTCAACATTAAAATCTAAATTTCATATATGTATTTAATTAAATAATAATTTTTGGATTGATTCATTCATATAATGTAGATTTTTTTATTTGTATATAGTTAATCAAGGTTAAAAAACTATTAGTTTTTGGCCTTAAGGTGTCAATTTTTCAATTTTGTATAAAGTCACTAAAATTATTAAAAAAAATTACCCAATAGCAAGTGAAAAATTAATTGTAAACAAAATAAATAATCAAAATTTTAATAAACTTGCGTTATTAAAATTTGTTGATTCCTATCGCACTAATTAAATCACTATCATGGTTACATTATTAAAAATATAATTAATTTTGCAAATTTTAAAATAATTTTTCTATTTTGATATAATTTATACCGCAAATATATAAAAATTTCTGAAAAAATTTTAATCAAAGATGATAAAATATATTACTACTATAAATTATAAAATTATTAAAATGATATTTTTAAGAAACAATATATTTACTTTAATATTCAATATAAGCTGTGTTTTTTATTCCTGCTCAGATTAATCTGATTGATTTTTTTGATCGGATAATTTTCTCAGATTTTTCAGATTTATTTCTGTTTCTGGCTAACTTCATTAATAATTTTAAATTTTAGCTTACTTCAATTTAAAATATATTTTCTTTATGACGTTTATTGATATTAAAAAGAAAAATTAATATTCAATTAAATAATTTTTATTTTTATAAGGAAGAATTAATAGGAGGTAGAGGATGAAAGTTTTAATGAAAACACTTCAAAACGTAGTAAGTTTATTTTTTTAATGAGTTTCGGTATAATATAGACATTATACATAATAATATAATTGTAATGTAATAATATAATTGGACAATTAAGTAATTCAGAAGTGCCAGCCTATATTTTTTATTGTATTTCGTTACTATCTGGTAGCACTGAAAAATTTTTAATCTGAAAAATCTGAAACCTGTTTTTTATTCCACAAGTCAGATTAATTTGATTTCAGATTAAAAAAAATCTGATCGATCTATAGATTTAAATAAAAAACACAGCTATAATAAACATAAAATTTAATTATATTTTCATAAAATTTTATTTATTTTCATTTGAAAAAAAATCCTTTAAATCTAAAATAGTTTTACCTTCTTCACTACCATACGCTATGACATTTAATATTTGACCAGAAATAAATATAATCCAAGTTATCATCATAAATAATAATCTAAAATTTTTATAATCCAATTTTGTCATGATGATATTAAATCGTAAAAGTTAACATTAAAAAAAAAATATTATTTATATAATTTATAATATTTCCACAGTAAAAAAAAAAAACAACAAACTATAATTTCTTTTACAACTAAACTTTAAGTGTCACTAAAAAAAAAAAATATAAGAAAATTTTTATGAAAAAAATTCAAGTCAAATTTTCTGCAAAATGTTTTTTTTTTTTTTTATTATTATTCCAAAATTGCAACCAGTAAGAAAATTTATCTTCCTTAATCACACACAAACAAAATCGCAAATTATAATTCTGTTTTTATATATATATGTATACGATGTATATGTATATATATATAATAATAATCCTTTTTTTAAAAAAAATAAAGTTATATCCTTCTTTTCTTGTATTATTTAAGCTTCTTGGTACACTGCTGCTGATGTCCTTCTTTGTATTATATATATTATTATTTTATTTTAACACTGGTTTTGGTTTCATTGTTTTCCTTTTGTATTTATCGGTCATAAGATCCTTTAATCCTCTTTCTTAATTTACATCCTTTTAAATTAGAAGACAAAGTGACAAAGTCACCAACAAAATTTTCTTTATATATATAATATATATATATATATATAAATGAATATCCTTTATATAAAGGACAAATTTTCTTTAATGAAACGTATACAAAAATACGATTAAGGAAAAAATTCGTTTGTGTATTTGCGAAATGGAAATAAATAGCAAAAAGAAAATAAAACTGAAAAACAACAAAAAAAAAAAAAAATATATTTATAAAACTATAAAGGATAAACACTGTAATTATGTGCGGTTTTTTTTATTTTGTTGTTATTGTTATCCTTTTGTATGTTTGTCTACTACACTCTTCTTCGTTTTGTATTCATTGCTTTTATTTTTTTTATTTTTTTTTATTAGCACGTGATCACATTTATATTATTTACTCATAAATTTTTCTTATATATATTTATTTTTTATACAGAAATGTCCTGTCCACTATTATCCTTCTCTATGTATATATAAATATATTTTTTTGTGTTTAGATAAGTTTTTTTTTGTTTTATTTGTTTAACAATCACAGGATACTATACGACAATTTATTTCACTTAAAAGGATTATGACATTATTTATTATTAAATTCTTTTTTTTTTAATGTTATTGACATTAAGGATATTTTTTTCGCGTGATTTATTTAACATTTTTTTATTTTTAAAGTTTGGGCAAAAAAATTTTTTTATAAAATTAAATTAAAAAAAAATTAAATTTTTTTTGTTAATAATTTCAAATTTTTTATATCCTTTTTGTTTGCAACTATGATAAATGTATTATATTTCCTAGAAGGATTACAACGAACCAAAAAATTTCAAAAATTTATTTTATTATTATTTATAATTATTTTATAAGGACAACCAATGAACCACAACCGACAAAAGTAAGGACGAAACTAAACTAATTTTCTCAAAACACGCACTGAATATACTTTTTTTTTTTATATAATAATTTTTCTTTTGCTAGTTTTGTTGGATAAGGAAAATTTTGTTTTTCACATATACCATAAAAAAAACAAAAAAAATTCTATATTATTTTGGAAAATATGAAAAAAATATCCTTAAAATGTGCAGTTAAATTTTTTGTTTTTTGTAATATTTTTTTAATGCAAAAATTCTCTTAAAGCTTTTTTTTTTGTAATATGTAAATGATTTTTTTTCAAAAATTCTCTTTAAAAAAATTATACCGAAAAGTAAATTCAATATAAAAAGGATTAAATAGGAAATGGATAAGTAGAAAATGTTAGATAGAAAAATGAATTTTTTTGTAGAGTTTTCAAATTGGTTAAATTTATGAAAAAGAGAAAAAAAATCCTCTTTTTAAAAGAGAATTTATTATTAATTTTTTTTTTTTGAAAGAAAAAGCTTTAAACATGCGCTTTTGATTTGTTTTCAGTGTATATAAGGATAATTTTACTTGTGTAATAAAAATTCTTGTTGTTATTTTTTTAACAAAAATTATTTTTTTTCACTGATAATAGCATTAAAATGATATTTTATTATAGAGTACAAATAATTGGCAGTATATATATATGTATACATATATAATAGTAAGGATAATCATTATTTCCAGTTAATAATGGTAAAGTTAACTTATGGTTCAATTACAATTTTACTTTATTTTTGTTTGTGTTACTTGTTTTTGTTGGAATTTGATTTACTCGGGGAGATTTTTGTAAATTGTAATTTTTATATTAATTGGGAAAAAAGGAAACTTTAATTAAACGATTTTTTTTTTTTTTAAATATTTTTATAGTAATTTTATATTTTTACTTTGATATGTACACATTTGACAGGTTAAATTGGAATATTGCAATTTTAAATTTGGAATATTTATTATTTTATCGAATACTTTTTTTAAAATTGATTGAATGGGCAATTAAATTTGTGAGATTGCGAAATTATTCTCATTAAGACGAATTTCGATGTGGTTTTGAAATTTGATTTTCATGTGATTCTAATTAAATCAGATACCCGGATAGAGTACTATATTGTTTATTCATTGGATTGCAGGATTAAATAGGAAATTGCAAAGTTTAATACTTTATAGATATGCATTATTATTGTTTATGTCATATTCAGATTAATTTAGAGTTTTTCCCGGAAAATTATAAGATTTTAAATTCAATTAAACCCAAATTTGTTTTGCTAGTTTACTGAGGTACTTTCGTGAACCAAAACTGATAAACATTAAAATTCATTACTTTTGAAAATTCTTCGGTTGAATATATGAATACATAAACTTATATAGTAACTATTCCTATACTATAACTCATTTATGGCCGAAACACAATGCCAGCTTTGGCTGTGGCTTTAACTGTAACTGTAGCGTTAAAGTTAGACCCAAACACAATGCTGGCGTTGAAAAATTTATTAATATATGTTAAAATAATTTTTTTTTAACGTATATAAAGAAAATCTTTTATAGTATTAAAGCTTTTATTTTCCAAAATGATCAATTAATCAATTAATTAATATGCAATACAATTTCTAGAAAAAGACGGCAAAAAATATTTAATATTTATTTATTTAAAAAAAAATACAAAAATTATTATGCAGAAAACGTTTTATTTTTCTGTATGACCCAACCGCCAAAAAATCTTTAATTATATTTTAAATTTTATTAAAAATTTTTGTTTTTCTGCTGTTCATACATAATACATAAGTTAATTTTTATATAAATTTATTCATACATAAATTTATGTAAAAGTTAACTTATAATAATACATAATAGAGGTATATATACTTGTATGTATAATTAATAATTGGTATGTATCTGATCTACCTACGACAGCGAACAGAATTTGTATATTTTTTTTATAGACTTGTAATTAATTTTTTTATAATTCCTTTCATTTATTTAAACCTTTTTACTTTCAGGACATGAAATTGTTAACTAAAAACTATAAAATCAATTGAAATTTTTTTTTTATATTTTAATATTTACATTGAATTTAAAAAAAAAATGATATTTTAAATATTTTATAAATAATAAATTACATTTTTTTTATGAATATTATGCACCTACCCAAAAAAAATCATTTATCTATCAAAAAGTTATAAATAAACCATTTTTTTTTTAAATGGAAATTTAATCAGATTAACAATAAACTAAATAAAAAATATCAATTTTATTTAACTACATGTATAACAAAAAGGATCATAATAATATAACCTATAAAAAATAGGACTTTTTGAACTCAATTTTAAATATGGGATGCATTAAATAGAATTGTGGTAAATGTTAAAATCGAAGGTCATTAAATTGTGGCTAGAAAAAGTATGGTTAAAAATTAGTTTTTTTTTTAAAAAATTGGACAAATATAATTTTTTTAAATAGAGTATTAATTATTTATCGGTAATAATTATGAAAAATTGTAAGTATTATAATGTTAATCAATATTATTTGTTACGAGTTTATCTGTGTTAAATTTTCAATTTAATCACATATTATTTTTATACTATAACTAAAAAATTTAAATTATTTTAATAAATTTTAATGGAATTGCCGAAATATGAATTATTTATGATTTCAAATATTTCAAATAAATTTGTAAAGTAAATTATTTATATAAAATGATTTTTAATTCTAAAGAATTTAATAAAATCTATGTAGGATGTAATTCAATAATAATTATATTATTTTAAATTTATTATTTATGCCCACTTATTATTATTACAGATTTTCCCAATAAATTTTGTTATCACAGGTTAATTGGTAACCCAATACCCAAGGATAAATAAGAAATTTAAAAAAAAAAAATATCAAATTATTAATTCCAAACTTTAATTCCACGAAAAAAAGTAATGAATATTAGGAAAATTTTCAATTTTTTTATGTAAATTTTAATTATTCGAATACCACACTATTATTTCATGTTTTTTCCTGGAAAATTTTCAAATATTTTTTTAATTTAATTCAATTTTTTCAAAGTATTAATTTGGACAATAATTAATTTTATCCACAAAAATCAAAAAAAATATTCAATAAAATTAAATTTCCAAATTTATTTTACTAGAAAAATTATATAGAATTCAATTTATTTTACAAATTCATTTTAATCCAAAACAAATAACAATTTTTGGTTTATTTACTTTATGATTTTAATAAGGATAATTAATTATTGTTTAAAAGGATAATTACTGGTTTTACGGATGGTTAATATTTTTTGTGTTTTATATATTTCAAATTGTGTAATTGCAAAAAAAATATAATTTCAAAAAAAAAAAAAAAAGGATTAAAACTCAATCAGTAATATGGAAAAAAAATTGTTATAATTAATTTTTAATTAATTGAAATTTAATAAACAATATTTATTAGAACAACCAATTTATATATATATGTACATATAATCTGAAATATTTAAATATATATTTTTAGGGTTCAAATGAAAAAAGGATAAAAATTAAATTCTATTTTAAATACAAATACAAAATTTATGATAAATTAATGATTTGTTAAATTGAATTATAAGAATTTTAGCTTCGACAACAGTACATGGGAGTCGTACAGACAAAAAACTTAATTGACTTTGAATGAAAGAGGAATATGAATAATTTGTACAGAGATCAGAGTCTCTCTGATCTCTGTACAAATTAAAACACTGACAAATATTACTATTAAAAGGATCTTCTACATGATGATGAATTTTTCAGATACATTTCTAAGACAATCAGTTTCTAGCATTACTTATTCTACGGTTTTCAAAAATCATGAAGTAGTTCTCTTTTTTGGAAATTATGAAGTAGTTTTTTGAGTCCAATATTAAACATATTTCAAAAAAAATTCAATACAGAAAATCTAATTAGTGTTAATTCTATAAATTCTATCTAAAATGTAGTCAAATTTCTTGTTACAGTTTTTTCATACAGATTTTTTTTATAATTTTCAATCGAATTTCAAATAATTATTTGAGATTGCATTTCCAATAATTCCTAAAATCTTTTATCTGAAACAGGACATTAAAATGTCATGTAAATTATTTAAAAGTTTCAATAATAAATTGAAAATTATTTGAAAAATATTATTATTTTTCTATATTATTCAAATTTGAATAATACAAGAGATAATCTATAAAACAAAATTGTTTTTTTTTTTAAATCTGAATATGACATATTATCGCCAGAAAATGAAAAGTTTTGTAATTTTTATTATCGATACTGAAATTTAAAAGAAAATTTAACTTAATTTTAAAAAATAGGAAAAATCAAAAAAAAAAAAATCGTAAATATAAAGTTGTAAATTATATAATTTCTTATAAACATATATCCTTTACATTTACATATACCATTTACATCATAATCCTTAATCCAATGTATATATGTATTCGTATGTATGTCTAAAAGTCACTTTTACATTCAATTTTTTTTTATTTTTTTTTTACAATCATTTTTTTTTTTTTGGTATAAATCCTTCACAAAGAGTAAACTTTTTAATTTAAACTTTCTATTTGGTATAGAAGTTCATAAAAAAAGTCAAAAACAGAACATTAGTTCCAGGATTGAAAGTTCACAAAAAAAGAAGAAAAAAAAAAACATGTTTGCATTGAAGGAAAAACCTACAGAAAAAAAGGAGATTTTTAAATCATTTTCGGTTTAAAAAAAATTTTTGCCGAAAACTTCGAATTTTCAGATTGTTTTTTTTTTTTTTTTTGAATATTGTTTGTTCCAAAAATGCCTGTGTCCTGTGTTAACAAGGCTTTTATAGATTTTTTTTTTGTTGGTGGGAAAATAAAAGATTTTCCAATAAAGTTTTTCAAAATAATTTTTTTCCTTGAAAATCTAAAATTATAAAGTTTGACTTTGAGGTTTTTTTTTTTTTTTTTGAGAAATTTTTTAAAGACAAAAATGATAGTCCCTTTTTTAGTGGATAGCCTGAGAAAAGTGACTAAATTTGATGAAAATTTTCAGAAATATAAAAAAAAAGAAAAAAAAAAAAGAGTTAAACACAATAATATTTTTTATGATAAATTTAGTAATGCGAAACATAAAATTATCCTGAAGGAATTTTCAAAGTTCATAAAAGTTACTGAGATTTACAAAATAATAATCCATATATTCTTTATTATTATTATTATAAAGGCTGATTTTCATTGCAAAGACTATTCGATTTTCATTACAAAAAACTTTAAGTTGTCGACCAGTACGGGATGCAAAATACATATATATTAGTTGGGTGATAGAGAGATAAGATCATCTTTTTAAAAAAAAAATATTTGACAATCATATCTTTTTTATGGCAAATAATTTTGACATTCACATCTTTTTATAGTACGAAATTTGACATTGGCGTCTTTTTATAGCAAAGTATGTCGGCTGCGATACTTTCCTATATAAAAAGATATGAATGTCAAAAATATGAATGATGAAATTATTATTTTTTCAAATTATTTTTTCTCTGAACGAAATTCAAATGAAGATATGATACTCAAAAATATAAAATATAAACAAAGTTAGTGACGCTGTCTCGTTCTGTCTTATATAATATTTTTATATCTATCTCCTTCTAAATTTCTACAAAAGATTAAAAATTTCTAGTAATGAAAACGGGTTTTTTGATTCGCATTGCAATGAAAATCAGTCTTTTATTTTTAAGTTTTGGGATTTTTGTTATGCTGCCCATACATTAAGCAACTTATTGCGCAACTAGTTGCGCAACTACTTGCGCAACCACGCCACAAACCTATGCAACTTTTTCAGCAACCACAAAAGACAAAAGATTGTCAAATGTCAAATTTATATTTGACTTTTGATTAAAAATTAAATATATTTGATATATTTATTTATATTTGATTATAGTTTATTATTGTGTTCTCCTGTATTTGTTTAAAATTTTCACACAAATACTAATTTTGACAAGTGAAAACAAAATTGATAATTCAATTATTTACATATTGATATAAACATATGTTTTTTGGCATTAAACATCATTTAGGTTGCTCAACTGCCCCATAAACTAAGCAACTTGCAACCAACAACCAACGCCACGCCAACAAAAATAAAAATTTTTTGATTATCTTGCAACCGACTGTGCAACCTTCAAAATGGTTGCGCATCCGTTCCACAAACTATGCAACTTTCCAAGTTGCGCAACTAGTTGCGCAACAATTTGCTTAATGCATGGGCAGCATTATAAACATTTTTATTTAAAAAATATTTTAGTAAAAATTCAGCATTTTTTTATTGTCAATATTTTTCTTACAGGAATTACTGAAAAGGAGATATAAATAAATAATGTCGAATAGTAATTTTTTTATAATAAAATTGGAGGCAGAAAGTACAACAATCAACAACAAAAAATATACCAAACGAAAATATCAACAATGTAAAAGTAGTCTACTACAAAAAAAAAACGAAAACACTTAAAATTCTTAAAGAAAAAAAAAGAAGGTTACTAAAAAGTTAACTATCAATTTTTGTTTTTGAATTTTTGAAAAAAAAAAAATTTGAATTTTTTTAAGAATTCTCTGAAGGACGGATTTTTTTTATTGTAGTCCTTGTAAAATGGTTTAAGTTATAATTAGTTATAAAACAAATTTGCATTAATGGGTCCCCGAAAAATTGACAATATAGTTTTTTTTTTTTTGAAAATATATTATCGAAATATTTAAAATATAAATGGTCCAATTTGAATATTATATAGTTATTTTTTTTTTTTTGAAAAAAGGTCGTTTTTATGGAATAAGGTAGGGGGCATAGAATTTATACTAAAACGAAGATAAAATAAAAATTAAATAGTTCAATATAAATCGGAGATATTAAATTAAAAATTGTTTGAAAATTTTAGTAAAAAAAATGAAAGTTTTGATATACATACGAGTACTTATAATAGCCTCTACAAACTGGGCGCCTATAACATGATATAGAGCTATAACATGATATATACATGTTATAGACTAATATTTCCATATAAAAAATGTGTCAATCTATATTACCTCTATAACATGATATAGCGTATACGTATAACACCTAATTTTTGAGGGATTGACATAATAAAATTTCGATAGTTTTGTAATATTTCGATGTTATCGGTAATATTTTCAGGAATTTTAACAACCCTAGACAGCAATTGTCAATTTATTGTTATTTTTATTATTTTATTTGAACTTTGAAAAATAATTGTCAAGTGTATATTTATTACCTAGCGTTCCCATTGAAATTTTTAGTTTTTAGTTTTACAGGATTGTATGAAAAACAAACTTGACGAAAAATAAGAAAAACAAAAAGTTAAAATCAATTTAACTTTTTCATAAAATTTTCATATTTTTTTTTATAAAAATTCAATGGGAACGCGATTGTAAAAATTATGCGAAAAAACTATGTAAAATTCAACTGGAACGCACTGTTATACTATATTTATTTTTTGCATATATTTGCTCTTTGAATAAAATAAAAATTTTTCAGAAATTATAAACGTCAAAATATATCAAGTACTTTCAGTGTGAATGCGTTTTTCATAACATGTTATAGATGTGATATAAAGGTATTATAGATTATAGGCACCCAGTTTGTAGAGGCTATTAGATATTTTTGAAAAAATGTTGAATGATTTTATTTGATAATAAAATTGTTGTCTATAATAAATCATTACTAAAAAAAATTTACAATTAGTATATGTAATTTATTTGAAGTATAGAGAAAAATCATCTATCCATTAACACACATTCCGGAAATTTAGAATATTTGTTGTCCATTTACGATAAAATTGGATATCATATTATCATATTACTTTTAGAAAATCGATTACAGAGTAACTAACTACATATTATATAGTATCAATTATTACGCCAAAAATTTCAATGAAATCCATGAAAATGCAATATTATTATATTAATTTCATGTCCTTTATACCAGGTTACTATATCAACTGATATTTTCGAAAGTATACTTGTAATTTATTCCTAATTAGTATTCATTTCAATTGGGATACAATTCAAAATAATTTTATTATTAAATTAAAATTAATTTTCTATTTTATCAAAAAAATTTTCTAATTTTATTATTAATCTGAAATTTATACAATTTTCTATAATAATTCAAAAATTATATCAATATATTGACAAAACTTCAATTTTCTAACCTAATGAATTATTATTTATAACTAGAATTTGATCATTTTGTTTATCTTTTTTTTTTTTTTTTTTTGGTAACATAATCAGTGAAATAAAATTTTAATTGAAAATAATTTTAAAATTGCATTTAATACGTAAAATTAGAAATAATGTCAAAGGGAAAATGTTTCAATATAAAATTAAATACTTCTTAAATAAATTGCGATTCTGATTTATATTTAAAATAGAAAAATCATTTTCTATTTTAAATATAACATTCATTTCAAATGGATTCGTATTTTTATATGTCTATAATTTCTGAATTATATTTTAGTTATATAAAATAGTTTACAAGAAATATAAAGAAATAAAATTTCTTGGCTACCAAAAAAAAATAATTTTTTTTTCTCTTTATATCTGCAAGAAAATTGACGATGTGGAAAAGTTGCGCATTATAAAAAATTAAAATTTATTTTTATTATTATTATTTTTCTTTGAATTATTAAAAAAAAATATGGAAAATATATTTAATGGCCAATTGACATTGCATGCTGGCTTTCAGGATATTATAAATATTTCTTTTTATACATAAATTTTATTGTAGCGTCAAAAGTACTTAACGAAAATCATAAATTACAAAAAAAAAAAAATTTTATTTATTCAATTTTGAATGTTTTTTATGACCAAATTTATTTGGGACTTTGCGTAAAAGATCGATAATAGTCATTATCTTAGTGAGCTACTTTATAGATTACTTTATTTAAGCTATTTCTGGGCAATTATGCATAAGTTCGCTCAGCTTTTTCATAGTTCTTTGTATATCATTCCTCCATTTTTGGTTAGTGGGTTCCGCATTTCATTGCGTGGCTCACAATGGCGAGTTAAACCCTTTCCGAAGTATCTGACTTCTGACTACCTTTTAGATTATAGATTACATTAAATTGGGTTTGTAAGAATTCCTAATGTCCTAATAATGCAATCATCCATTTTATAATTTATACCATTTCTTTGGTATAGAAAATTGTATAAAGTATAAAAATAGACTGGTATGAATTTTTGGTTTTATTTGCCAAAATATTTTCAAGTATTTCGGTCCGAATTATTTAATATAAACAAAAATGAAAGAATTAATATTTAACTAATAAATTTAATTTTTAATCTTTTTAAAACATTTTTTATTTACATTTTCCTTCTCGTTTTCATTTAAAAAAATATTACCAAAAAAAAAAACTGTTTTATCCTCTCTAAAATATTAGATTTAGCCAAAATTAATTGGTATTTATTTTTCCGATTTTTTTTTTTTTTTTATTTTCATTTTCAAATAAATAAAAATATTTTCGTGGTAAGCAAAAAGTATATATGGAAAAATGAAGGAGGAAAAATTTGCATAATAATGATGAAATATTATAAAAACAATATTTTTTTATTCCCGCAACAATAAATATATAAATATTATTTATACAATTTATTTAATATTTATATTTTCCAATACATTTACGATTCAATTTTACTTAATGCAATCAATAGGCCACAAAAATATCAATAATAAAAAATCTTATATAATATTATTTTATAATAAAATGAAAAAAAGAAGAAAAATTTGAAACAAATTATTCAGAAAATATTTCCTTCTTTTCATTTTCATTGTAAAATTGTTTTTTTTTTTAGCACAATTTCTTTTTCGTTATTTAATATATTTTCCTTTTCGATTACAATTTAAAAAAAAAAAAAAAAAATTATAAAAAAAGGAAGAAAATTTTCCAAAATCTAATATAAAAAAAAAATATGAAGAAAAAAAAAGGAATCGTTTCAATTTTTGATTTATGCAGATTCATTCATATGAAATATTCATGTCGTTGAGGAATTTTCTTAATAATTCTCCACCATTGAAAATTCATCTCCAGTGTAAGTTTTTTCACACAAAGAATAAAATAAAATCAAAATTTACATTCTCAAAAATGTTTGCAAAAAAAAAACAAAAACGATTCAATGGCGCGCAACAGCCTAAAATGGGAGCATAGTCACTTTTAGCTAAAGATAGAGATGGATTGGAAACGATCTGCCGCGCAGTTTAAACTTCATAATTGTGTTCATAAAATTTGCTTCTAGAAAAAATTATATTATTTATAGAGTGGTGGAAAATGGTTTATGATCTTAAATTGTTAAATTATTGAGACATTTCTGGAAATTATCACTTATCAATTTTTGAAGAAAATCGAAATATATTATTACATTATATACGTCTGAAATTGAAATTTAAATACATATTAACATAAAATCATATTGTACTATCGCTGCACAGATTCCTTATCGTTATACTTTTGACAAATTTACATAATTTTCTTAAAAAATAAAAAATTAAATATATATTTTTTCTAAGTTAAATGCTGGACACCAGGCCGAGCATAATATACAATACTTTCCATCATAGAACCATGAATGAATTTTCCAGATTCACAAATTGTAAAAAAAATGAAAATATTATAATAATTTGAAACACTAAAAGAATAATACAATGATGGAAATGGAATAGATAATATTTATTTCATGTATCTTAAAATTCTTGTTCGTCACAATATTGTGTGAGACAAAAAAGTTGTTTTTTTTTTTTTGTTGTTGTATAAAACCAACATAACAAAAATCATCTATCATCATTATGGTTTTATATTTATTGAAGATTATACTTCAAATAATATGCAAAAATAAAGGATTTTAAAGTGAAACTATACTCGAAATTCATAATATAAATAAACATACATATATATATGTATATAAAAAAATTAATGCAATTTTATGAAAATTGTACACAGTTAAAAAAATATTTATTGAAAAATTTCGACGACAGTTTTAAGAATTTGCTTATATGTTGTTTTTTTAGATATTTGTAATCAATTATGTAAGGTCTATACAATGGCGAAACTTATATTTTTTAGGCAAAATAGAACGAGATAGCATGCTAAAATTCGCCTAACGAAAGAATGAAACAAAAATTTATAGCATCTAGTTGGCATTCAAAAAAATTATAGGAACCTAAAAAATATTGCTTGCCAATGTAAATAATTTATTTGAAAAAAAATAATTCATCCATATTATTACCTAAAGCTTAGTATTCAGTTTAAAAAAAGTATGATTTTATATAGAAAATTTTACCAGCGGCAAAATTTCTTTCTTAGTTTTTGCTTTGTCATATACACATGGTACTCAGTATGATTATATTATATTATATTATATTTACATATTTTTAATATGATATTTTGCTCACAATTTTGCCAACTTTTTTACTGGACGTGAATACCTAGCTTTAAAATAAAAAAATAAATTTGACAAAATATAATTTTGTATATATATAATATTCACGCCATCTATAGTTTTTCTATAAAATCTCATCTTTTGGACGTCCAATTATGGCACAAGACGAGAGCCGACGTCTTGTGCCATATTTGGACGTCCAATTCGAAATTAAATATCGAAAATTGGATGTCCAAAAAAATTTCTGGACGATATTGCTGTCTCTACCGCACTTATACATAAATATATATCTCCATCCTTTAAAAAAATTCGCTACTAAATTCCCCATTGTGCAGGCGCACTTTTATGAGAAATTTTATTAATTTGCTTTATTAATTTAATTTAAACCAAATCACAATTAATTCTTCTACACCTTTTGAAAGTTTATAATATTTTTAGCTACATTTGTAAATCAAGTTCCAAATGTGAATGAAATGTGAATTTTGCATACAGAAATGACACAACAGAATGTTGACCAAAATATTACCTACTAGATTTTTGTGTTGTAAATGTAAAAGGTGAGAAAATGACACAAACAAAAACGATATGGAACTCATAGTGTGATAAGGGTTAGTTATAGTTCAGTTCAGTTCTTCGTACTACAAATTTAAAAAAGAATTTATTTTATCTTTATTTTAGATAAAAATATTAAGTTTTATTATGCTGTTTTATATGTTGATCAAATAGTATATAATTATGTTGAAAAATTGTCTCTCGGTTTCATTATTCTATGCTGAAAATTATATTAAATTTTTAAGTATATAATGTTGTTCCAAATTTTAAACAGTGCAGTAAAAGAATATCTAACTAGAATTATTTTTGAAAAAAAAAAAGAAATCCTTTTTCTTATATTATTATTGTGGACTCTGTAAATTATATACCAAAGAAAACTTATATCCTGTTAAACAGATATACAAATATATAAGTATACCAAAACTATTATATAAATTATTTAGGTTGATTGTGTTGTTTTTTCTATAGTGACACTAAAAATGAATAACAATTTTTTTTTCGAAAAATGTGGTGGAGATTGTGTATACATATTTTATTATGAGTTTTGAATATTATATTTATTTATAACTGTTATATACCATATTTTATTTATATTTGTAACTAAAATAATAATTTAATGCAAATAATATTCAATTTTTTTTTTGTATCTGTTTGGTATTTATTTTTGATTGTTAAAAATGCAAGAAAAAAAAAACTTTAATTTTTTTTGTCATATTTTTGCATAATTAAATTTTCAAATTTCAATTGTATAATAATTTATTTATTTTTTTGTAGTTTTTTTTTGCTTTTGGACATAATATTTTACTTTAACTTTGTTTTTGGTGTATTCTATTTAAATTTAAATTGCTACAAATATATAATATTTAGTTTTTAGTTGAAAGTTTTTTTAGTTACAAAGTTTTCAGTTAGTTAGGTTTTTAATTAAAGAAATTATAAAGAAAATATTATAAGATAGATTTAAGTAAATTTTTATCAAAAAAAGCTTTATTTATGATTATTAATGTTCAGTGAGTTTGGTTAAATATTTCTTTTAATGATTGTAATTTGTACTTTTTGGATTGTTGAAATTGCAATAATTTTTTAACAGAAGAAAATTTTTGGAAGTAGCTATTATCCTTAAATGGGAACTTTAATTTTAAAATACTATATGACAATATATCAAAATAATGATGAAATAAAAATATGATTGCATATTAAATATTTATTTATCCAGTTAAGAAAAATAATAATCACTATTAAACAAGTGGTTGACTTTATAAATTATATAATATAGAAAAAAATTATTCATCATCGTTGCATAATACTTATAAAATAAATTTTCCCACATCAAAATATTCACAATTATAAATACTTATAGCCTCTACAAACTGGGCGCATATAACACCTTTTATATCACATCTATAACATGTTATGAAAAACGCATTCAGACTGAAAATACTTGATATATTTTGACGTTTATAATTTCTGAAAAAAATTTATTTTATTTAAAGAGCAAATATATGCAAAAAATAAATATAGTATAACAGTGCGTTCCAGTTGAATTTTACATTGTTTTTTCGCATAATTTTTACAATCGCGTTCCTATTGAATTTTTATAAAAAAAATTATGAAAATTTTATGAAAAAGTTAAATTGATTTTAACTTTTTCTTTTTCTTATTTTTCGTCAAGTTTGTTTTTTATACAATCCTGTAAAACTAAAAACTAAAAATTTCAATGGGAACGCTAGGTAATAAATATACACTCGACAATTAGTTTTCAAAGTTCAAATAAAATAATAAAAATAACAATAAATTGACAATTGCTGTCTAGGGTTGTTAAAATTCCTGAAAATATTACCGATAACATCGAAATATTACAAAAGTATCGAAATTTTATTATGTCAATCCCTCAAAAATTAGGTGTTATACGTATACGCTATACTATATCATGTTATAGAGGTAATATAGATTGACACATTTTTTATATGGAAATATTAGTCTATAATATGTATATATCATGTTATAGCTCTATATCATGTTATAGGCGCCCAGTTTGTAGAGGCTATTAGTATCATTTTTTGTATAAAATTATAAAATTAAGTATTATTATATAAGCATATGTTGAAATAATGTCACCAAATATATTTTGTAATAAACTATAATATATATTTAAGATTTTCATTTGAAATTTTTCTACTTTGTATCATGAGATAAAACACGACAATATCAATAAAATAATTATCTGACTTAGTAAAATGATGATAAGCTGGTTTTTTTATCCTTCGATTTACAAATAGTTCAAGAGTACTCCACTTCTGTTAAAGGATAAATAAATTTTGGTACATAAATAATATGCTAATACGAGTATAGTATGAAAATATATGTATATTACATAAATACTTATGTAAATTAATCATACATATATATTATGTAGTTTATGTGAATTTCCAGCTAGTAAACTACATATATACAATATTTATAATTGGTTCGTATACGTGCATAAAATGAATAAATTTAATATCGGAATTAATTAATATTGATTGAATATTTTATCCATTGTAATATCTTATCATTTACCCAAACTTACTGCATATATTGATTTTTCTCTTGGATTTATGCTTTTATTTAATTTTTTGTGGACTACTTGACGATCATCAAAATTTTACAACTAAAGCTTGAAAAATAATTTCCAAGGTATTTAAAATCTGACTAATTGACTTAAAAAAAAACTAATTAAGGATCTTCATCATTTCCCTTTATTATTAATTTTGCTAATCCAGAAATGGTTCGTAAATTTTGAGAATTATTCATAATACCCGGGCACACCAGACCGAAAACTCAGTTTTCGTGTTTTCAAAGTTCAAAAATGGAAATTCATAAAGTTTTAAAGTTAAAGTTTAGAATAAGTCGTTTTCAATTTATTCCTTTATTTCAGGAATAAATTGAAAACACGAAACCTACAAATTTGTAAGGTTTTCACGAAAATATATCTTAGCGCCATCTATGACAAAATAGAAGATACGCATTATACGAAATCTCGCTCCATTTTTAGTGTGTCACTATAAAAGTTTTCAGTTCTAGTTTTCGCGAAAACTTTGGTTTTCAATTTTGGTGTGTCTAGGGTATTACTCTAAATAGAATTGTCGAATCAAATTCGTCTTTTTAAAGTTCAAATTCGTCTATTCGTCGGTTATATTTCATCTTTGTAGATAATTTTAAAATAATAAGCTTAATATTCTATTAAATAAATTGTTTAATAATATTTTCTTATAAATTATAATAGTTTGATGCCATAATTCAGTTTAAAAATAAACGAATTTTACCCCAAAAAGCTATATAAAAAGATTGTACTTTCAATCAACATTTTATTCAACTCTATTTCGAGAATTTGAAACTCTTATAAATCCTCTTTTTTTTTATCAAATTTGTTGTAAAGAATAACTAATTGAAATAATAATTTTATTTTGAATATTGTTCATTTAATTTAGTTTTTGTACAAAAATATAGAAAAACTTTAATTAAAAAATATTCAGTTTCCATAATGAAAAATGCATAAATTTATTTCAACAAAATTCTTTATAAAAAAAAAAAGTTAAAAATATATTTTTCACTTAATTAAATTACCTTAATTGGTATACTTTTTTTTTTTATTGAAATTTTATATTACTAAATAATTAACTTTTTTTAATTTTTACCTTTTTGAAAAAAAAAAATTAGTTGTACATAATTTTTCTGGTCTTGTTAAGAGAATTTTTTTTTGTGTTTTCTAGGAAAATTGTCAACAGCAAAAAAAGAAAAATGTTAATTTGTATAGATCTGATTACGAACTAATAAAAAACTTTTACTTAAATAATAATCAAGTCCTTTTATTATAAAGCGTAAACCATGAAAAATTCTTTAGGAAACTTGAGATAATTTTGTATACCATAAAATATTGTATACAAAAAAGAAATATAATTAGGGAAAAGAATTTTTCGAGAAATTTTGTGTTATATTAAATTAGGATAAGAGTGTGGATATTTAATAACACTTTTTAATTAAAAATTAAATAAAACAATTTTAAAGTAAAAAATTTTTTTTTTTTTTATATTCATTTTCAATGGAAAATTAATAGCGTATTTAATTTTTACTTGTTGCATTTAGAAGCGAAATTATGATTAAAAAAAAATTTATATATTAATAAGACTAATTTTGAAAGAATTTTGTAATAGTTAAACTAAAAACTAAAGGAAACTAAAAATTAATTACAGAGAAATTCTTAAGTCGAACTTACACGGTCAATGTTATTCTGTTTAGAAATCAATGTTAGCTTTTACAAGCATAAATCGACGATAATGATATAAATAATATCATAACTAACTAAGATTTGAGGTGGTAGCTTGCCAAATTCAGAATTTTACATGTGATCATGAGTTCATAAATGACATTCTAATTTCACTCAGTTTTCAAGGAATTACTTAGTGATGTAATTGCAAAATTTCCTGTGTTCCAACAAATAAGTAACCTGAACTAAGTTACTAATTTAGGACAAGACAAATACGAGACTCAAATCTCCATTCAATGGCAGTAATTTATATTATAGCATCAATAAGTAATAATAAATTTTAAAAAATCTCTTGGCATGAATGAATTTATTATGTTATACATAAAAAATTTTTTAATCAGATTTTTTAATTTTTTTTTTGTTCAATAAAAAATCATAAATTTTCAAAAGAATTAATTTTAAAATTATTTTTTTTTTATTTTTTTTTTTGCAATTTGTATTTGAGAGAAAATATTTTTTAATAAAAATTGTCCTTTATACACGTAAAAGAAAAATGCTTTCAATTATACACCATCACTTTTTTTTTGTATGCAACTAATTTTATGACACTGGTTTTTCTTCTTAGGAATTTTTTTTAAAGTTGTATAACAAAACATGAATAAAAAAAAAAAGAATATAAAATTGCGATCTTATTAAAAAAAAAAAATTCCTGTAAAGGACATAAATTTTATTAAAGATTAATATTCATTTTTTTTTTTTGTGAATACGTTTATAATATTTAATTTATGTGCTCACGTAAAAAGCAGTTTTCAAAAAAAAAAAAATTGTAAAAGAAAATTCTTGTGTTATTTGTGTGTGTGTGTGTGTAAATGAAAAGAAGGACAATTAATTTAAAATTTAGAATTTATTTATTAATTTTTTTAAAAAAAAATATTTATATCACTATTTACCAATTAAATTAGTCTTTTTTTACAAATCGTTTTCCATAAATTCAATTATTAAACGAGCCGTTGATTTTGAAAGGGGGGTAGTTCTTTTTCACAAAATGCTGAAATTTTAAAGGCTTTGTGAAATAATCGTTGACTAAGGCTTGTCCCTAAGTCAACGCGTAGGGCGTGCGATTTCTGTCAAAAATTTGACACAAAAATTTGAAAAATTTGTCGTTTCTCGAGCGTACCATACAAAATATTTGGGCATGTGAAATTTAGGGACTCGAGTAAGTAAATAACTATAATCAGACTGTACAGGTACACAACATATAAAAGTCGGCCTTCCAATATTTCTGTCAGTTTTCAGAATTAGAATTGAAAACTGAAGCAATAGTTTCTGCATGTTCTAAGCGTTTCATTATGCATCAAATCATAAGATAGAGTTAATTGAAAATGCTGTATAAAATCTTTACTGTGACTTGTACGCAAATCTTTACTGGGACTTGTACGCACTTCTAATTAAATAATAATAGAAAAAAAAATAATTGGAAAACGCTTCAAATAAAGCCTACGCGAAATATATTTACTATATAATCCAATTTGATAGAAATACTAATTTCCACTGAAAATGATAATTAATTTTAAATAAATTTTCTTTATCTTTAATTTAAATAAATTAATCAAAAACATTTTATTTAAAACGATGATCGTCTATAAAAGTCGTCTAGTTGTAAGAAGAAAAAAAATTTAGTAAATTAAAAACTTTCTTGAAAATTTCCTAAGAAAGAACTTTCAATTTTTTTTTTCCCTATAATGTTTTACTAATTATATATCCTGACACAATTAAAAAAAAAAAACTTCTATTTTTTTTTTTAAATCACTATTCCATAAAAGTTTATTTTTCTACTTTAATTAATGAAGCAAAAAAAAAAAAAAAAACTTAAATACAATTTTCATATCCATAAAGAAAACTAAAAACTATTTTTCTTCTTTTAAATAGACACCAGAAAAAAAAAGAAGAAACTTTAGGAAAATATAATAAAATAATACAAGAAGAATATTAAAAAAAAAACACACAGAATTGCAAACAGCTTAAAACTTGCTCAATTTCGTGACAGAAGTTATCCTTTCATTTCCTTCTACAATACTGTACATACTTTTAGTATTATATTATAAGCAAGTTATTATATATATTATACTTTTTTATGCTGTTGCTTTTTATATAAAATTATATTTTTATTTTTTCCATTTTCTCATTTTCTAAAAAAAAAAATAATTCAAAATTTATAATAATAATGAAATTATATATAAAATTTTCATATACATATATAAAAAAAGGAAAAACTTTAGCTGGAATGTAGCCAAGATAAAGCTCATGGATTATTATTAAGTTAATCTCTTACAATTAAGGTAGCAAGTGGAGATTTCAGAAAAAAAAGAGAAATAAATAAAGCATGAAACTTAATTATTATTCCATGAAAGTGATATGCGCCTTTGAAAAAAAGAAAATGTTTTCCTTATGAAATCTAATAGAAATGACAAGAAAAAAAAGTAGGAGAATGGAACCAGATTTAAGAAGATTTTAGAAATTTTGTACGAGTCGTAAATTTAAATGTTTGATTAAATGATAAATAAAAATATACATCTACCTATATGAAGGGGTATGGCGACCGATGTACATAAAGGGTGTCCTCAAATTAAAGTAACATTTTTATTGTCTTTATAAAATAAAAATGTTACTTTGATCGTCTTTACTTCGCATTTTTTTTTGTGATGTAAATTTTCCAATTTTATTTTGACTTTTTAAAATGAGAGTGTACTTTTCTCAAAACACCTTATTTCCCTAATCTTAAGTTAGATTGAAATTCAATTTCCATCTATTAGAAAACTGTTACTTTAATTTGGGGACACCCTTTATGTCAAAATTGGCTCATGCATTTTGTAGCTCGAATTCTCAAAAGGTATGGTTTCGTCCATTTTCTAAAAAATTGTTTTTTTATGGTATCATATGTAATGTGATACAGTTATACTGATATTCGATTTACTTTAATTATTCAGGACCTCATACTGGCTCCGGGAAAACCAGTCAAAAACATTTCAGTAAAAAAAAAAAAGGAATTTCAGTCAAAAATAAGAAGGCATCTGTGTCAAAATAATTTTTGACTAAATTGCCTTTTAAGAAGGATATTCAATCAAAAAACTGAAAAGGAATTCCAGTCAAAACCTCAAAACCGTCTGGAAAAGGGAAAATATCTTCATTTGTTTATAATTTTTTATAAAAAAATTGGTTAATAAAGAAAAAGCAACTCAGTCAAACTTTTTTTGACCGGAATGCCTTTTTTTTTTTACTGAAGTTTCATCTTGAAAAGGCATTTCAGTCGTAAAATTTGTATGAAATTATTTTTGACTGAAATGCCTTTTTGTTTTTGACTGATATGTTTTTGATTGGTTTTTCCAGCCACCTCATACTCTCCAATGGTCCACAATAGCCTAACTTCATTTCTATTGAACTCGTAATGACAAAAAACTACACTATACAATTATTGTATAATATTTTTCACTTTTAAGATTTAAAATGTTAGAAATGTAAGAAGTATGATTATATATGTGCAAATCAAGCTATGATATTATACTATATGCATATTACTATACGTAAAAGGCTTTCCTAGCTTAAAATAATAATAATTATATTAAATATAAATTCAGTTCACTTTTTTTTGTTATTCTGTTGCCTATTCTTAATTTTTTTGCACGATAATATGCAAAAATTTATCTTATATTTGCCATGTAAGCTTTCAAGTTTTGCAAAGTTTTCTTCATCAGAAAAACTTTGAATTTTAATTATCTTATAAAAAAGACAGGAGTTTGAAGGAAAGAAAAATTATGATAGGATTTTTGTTTTTTTTAGAACAAAATAATAATTGGAACCATACAGAAAACAGCAGCAGCTGTTGCAAATTTTCAAGTTTATGCTCTGTGAGGAGTTAATTTATATTTTGAAGCTGATGAACAAATTATTGGAAAAATATATTAATTTACTTGTAGTTTTCCAATATAGCTAATATTGGTGTGTGTTTGGTGTTGTTAAACAGCTTCAAGGTAGATTTAGTCATTACTTAATAGAGCTTTTCCCGATATTATGTGATTGATTTCGAATTTTGCGATGCTGTACTAAAAGCGATGAACTTTCAACTTTGTAGTCTGTCTATAATCAACAACATCAATGCCTGAGTTTAATTTCAGGGCCTCATACCCTGCAATGTTCCTCACTATCCATTTATTTAGATAGCTATACAAATTTCTGTGATATTAATCATACAACAGCATACTTTTTAAGCAATGTGAAAAAAAACTATACGAATCCGTACTTATTAGCTTCAAATTTGCTCCAAATTTTGTGTAATTATCCTTGAATCGAAATCCCCAAAAAAATTTTACTATACAAAACCTATTTCTGTGTTATTCTTCTTGTATATCATTTCTAAACACTAAAAAATTTACAGAAATTAATCAGCATATTTAAAAAATACTAAATTTTACTTTAATCCATAAAATATTATCAGTTATTCAAACATTTTTTTAAAAAAATACTTATCACATTATTGCATTTTTATTTCCTTAAAAAATTCGGATTCAGTTTCTCTTTTTTATTTCATAAAATATATGTCATATATGTTTTATATTATTCCTTAAAATGTGCAATAATCTGTAAGAAATTCATTTTATTTCATGTTCCTGGAGTTTAAGGATATAAAGAAAACTTTGTTCTTCTTCTTATTTTTCAAAAATTTTAAAATAAATAAAGTTGAATGTTTCGCAAAAAAAAATATACAATAGTAAAAAAATAATTCTTCTTTTTTACTAATAAAAATTCTCGGCTGTCATTTTATGTTCCCAAGGATCAGCAAAATGTCACAGATATTTCATGTAAGAAAAAAAAAATAATTTCATGTTGCAATTTTATCTTATACCCAAGAAAACCAAAGAAAAAAAAATATTATTATTCAAGAAAATAATTTTTAGTGGATAAATTTAGAACGTGACAATGATCAGCGTCGAGATGAATAAAACACTTCTTCCACATCTTTTTTTTTATGACATTGTGAAAAGGATTAGAATTATATGCCATACTAAAAAATAATATATTTTATTTTTCAATGTTCCACAATTACATATTTACCAGAATATTATTTTATGCTAGGTAATATATATTTTTTGTATGTGAAATAAATGTGATAATAACCGACAAAAAAAAAAGGATATTCCAATAAAATTTAATAAAATGTTAGCAAAATTGTGCAACGTTGTTTATAAGTTGGATATTAAATTATTTACCACAAATACGGAAATGAATTCTTAAAGGAATGCTTTTTTTTTTAATAATAATTTCTATAATAAGGATACACGATAAAAAGGAAGAAATATCCTTAGTGGAAATTTAATTATTAAAATCAATTTTGAAAAAAACAAAAAAAAAATAAAATAAAAATAACAAGAAAAATTGTCATGTAACTAACAAATGACGGTAATACTTTGTCTGGTCGATATATAGCAACAGTATAAGCAATGTCAGTAGGTGACTTAATAGTAGTGAACTATACATGAGTTCAAATACTAGCTGAGGCATTGATATGTAGCTCTTAGTTTCCTCACCATTTAATGAATACTATAGTCATGAAATATTCAGGAAAATAAATTGAGAATTGAAGGTTGAGATCCTTTTCTTCTAAGGGTCAACAGCCCGATGAAGGACTCTAGGACTACATCTTAGAGGTATTCACAAATTATTGTCACTTTTATTATGTCCATATGCGTACGATTTAATGTACAGAAAAAAAAAATCTGATACCTGAATTTTTAATATCTAAAACTTTTCGAAATCATTTATTTTTTTTAGTGAGTAACAATTCGTGCATCACTTACAATTTCTGTTTCTTGATGCAAAACAAATATTCCGTCCATAAAATTTGTTTGTCTACAAGAGGACCGAGACGGGTATACAAAGTGATTCACGGCAACAGTATGTAAACAGGCCTAATTTAATTACTTAGTGCATGTTGTTATGTGTTCAATTCGGCAGGAAAATTCATGAGGTCATTTTGCTTTTAATTATTACTCCTCTTCAAAGAATTTTAATAAAACAAATTCAAGTTTTTAACACATTTATGATTTAATAAATTATTGAAGTCTATTCAACTGAATATGAAAAAAAAAATTATTCATATTAAACAGCTGTTCTTATAATTGAAACATAACCCCCAAAGCCAACATAATATTTACCTCAAGAATATTAAATGATAAATAAAAATTATCTCTTTCAACATTCCCAAAAGATTAATTTGTCTACGAAAAAAAAATGAAACTTTCCATCTGATTTGAATATAAAAAAAAATTATGTAAATTATATTTTTTTTTTCTCTGTGTAATATTGAAATCATCATTGCTGTGATGAGTGTGTTAAATTGTTGGACTATAAATGATAATGTTAAATGTTCCATTATAAAACGATTTAATTTAATTTATATTATTCATTTTCCAAAAAAATTGAATTAATTTCAATAGAGTTGATATTTTATTCATATTATGTGTATACTTAATAAATTTTTGTAATCAATATCAGAAACTTTAATTTACATAATTATTCCTTAGAAGTTTTGTGTATAGTTTTAAATTGTCCTTGGTTTCGGTTAGTAGAGGTACAGTAGAGTAGACTATCAGCAAAGAATATAAAAAGAAATAATTAAATATTATACATATAATAATGATTCAGGTTATAAAGTAAAGTTTGTCAATATTCATATTCCTTATAGTATATTTAGTAATTTGAATTTGAATTTAGTTTCCGATAGAAAATTAGTTTTTTAGGAATTTTAAGCTTAAAGAAAAGGATATAATAAAAGTATTAAATTGGTATTAAGTTGTTAGGTTGGCTCTAGTCTTGAAGAACAATTAAAACCCTCTCCACATCGATTTCTTAAGATTTTAATGTTTTGATTATTCTGAAATATTTTAGCCTTTTACCAAGCCGTATATATATACTATATATCCTTTTACATTTTCTATATGCTTTGCTTTACATTTTGTTTTAAATTCAAAGTTATTAACAGTTGAAGCTCTAGGCGTGGAGGAAGTAGCACTCAAGTTTGCTATGTTATATCACAAACTAATAAACTCTATACAGACAATTATATTAGAACCAAATTTTTGTCATGATTTTCTGGCTCTATAAAGAGAAAAATTATGTATTCTGGAAAAATGTAGAATGAAAAGTAGAGAAATTCGTTTCTCTCTTTACTTTTTGTTCTACATTTTCTACATTTTTCCAGAATATACAATTTTTCTCTTTATGGAGCCAGAAAATCATGACAAAAATTTTGTTCTAATATAATTGTCTGTATAGAGTTTATTAGTTTGTGTTTATACATATATAGTACTATCCCCCAGCAAACAAAAGCGAAGTAGTTACTAACACAAATAAACATTTTGCATGCTTGTATATAACTCTATGAGTAATACGTAAAAGAATTCATATATATATATAGAGACGCGTCATAGTAAACTAGTGAATTTTTGCCCAAGTCTCTATCTTTTTTCACTGGAAGAAAAGTACTTTTCCGGCGTACTCTTGTAGTACTTGTAGAAGTAGTTCTACGTTTGCTGGGCCACTTGTAATCAATTTCGATAAGTGTGAATATAACAATAATATATCGATACCTTCCCGCAAGAATGTATTCAGCGACAATCGACAATATTTTCAAAATAGCTTTTTATCATAATCTGTATAATTATTATTAAGCCCCACATTTTGATCTAATTTATAATGTTCTGTCCCAACTATAAACAAAGAAATGTACAAAATAAATATATGTATTATGTGTCATATGGATCTATAAAATCATTCTATCGCCTGAGATTTTGTTTCACCCGACAAAAATAATAAATGTCGCTTAATACATTCTTGCGGGAAGGTATCGATATCAAAGCCGTATATAATATTATATAATATACGGCTTTGGTATCGATATTCATCTAGAAGAAATTAGAATTTTTCCCTATTATCTTTCTACCATTCGAATAGCACAGTTTTTAGCGTGCAACATACCTGCAACATTTGATTAATTTAAATCAAACTATAAATTTTTATTCAATCTTTTACTCAATTTCATTTATTTAGTAAGACTCCTATTTTACCTAATGCAAAGAAACTCTTCACTTCACAAATCTAACACAAATTTATTTCCATTTCTATTTATGTAAACATAAAATTCTTATATATTTTGTAATAAAGCTAACAAAAAATACTAAAAACTTTTTCAACTTTTATTCTGTTTACTCTGTAAAGCTGAAGCTAAAAAAAAAAAACCAGTAGACCAAAATCTACCAGCAACATTTTATACTGGGAAAATTATATAAAGCAAAAAGAAAACAGAATATTAGTTAAAAAGTTTTTCCGCATTTAAGTTTTTATTTTTAAACGCATTTTTTTGTTTTGTTTTGGGTAGAAGATTAAATTACCATATAGCACAAAATTAAGTAAATAAATGTAATTAAGGTTAAATACTAAAATAATCTTCATTAAATATCTATGGGAAAAAAATATAATAAATAAAAATTAAATATATAAATATTATTTTAATTGCAAAACGAAAAAAAAAAAATTTTTCTGCGCTTTTTATAATAAAAGAAAAACTGAAATTTGAATATCCATTTAAACCAAATTTATAAAAGCTCTTAATTTAAAATTGAAGTTTGGTTTGGCATGAATTTTAATTAAAATATTTTATCATAAATAAGATTGAAAAAAAAAAAACAGAAATATGAAAATGAATATTTTTATGAAAAATATTTTAATTAAGAGAAATTATATATTTTTCAACTTATTAATATATATTTCTTTTTTTTTGGAAATAATATGTTGTTTGTATGCTATGAAAAATTTTTTCTTTTTGCTGTTTTTGGAAGGAATCAAATTACATATTTAAATATTTTTAGTTATAAATTGCGGTTTTCTTACAATTTTATTCCATGAATTATTTCATTATCTATATTTGTGTGTCAATTTTTATTTAAATATACAAATTTTAATTTATTTTTTTCTCACTTTGAGATGAATATCACAATATTTAGTTTATTATCTGATATAGTTTATTTACTTACAATTACTTACAATTACAATTAGAAATAATTAATAATTATATGGATATCATTAAAAATTTATTTCAATATTTTTGATTAAATTATTTAATGTGAATTAAAGAAACAATTTTTCATTGAACAACATCTCAAGAGATTAGCACAATTATAGCACAAATTAGCACAAATATTGACCATACATTTGAACTATTATTTTTAAGTATGTGTATAGTATCGAAATATATAATTTTTCTATAATTTAACAATTTTTTGAATGATTGTGTTATCTAATTGCTATGATAGCTACTACATTTACCATTCCAATTAACTGCCACCATCAAATTCAATTACTTGCAGATATTTTTCTTTAAAAATTCATATTTATAACAAATTAGTTTTTCTATTTCAATATACATAACATACTGTCATAGTTTTCTATTATTTATATACTAAAAAATTCAAATATTTAGGCTTTAATACAACATAGCAGCAAAAAAAGCTTCAGCAGCGGCAGCAGCAGTGGCAGCAACAGCCAAACAAGTATTAAAACAGAACATGGCAGCAAACAGTAGGCAGCAGCAGCAATCTGACAAATAATTTGTAATTAAAATAATAATTTTTAGTATGCTTTGTCAAAATTATTCATTTCATGTCGGCAGCAAATTATAGATTAGGATTGATGAGCAGCGAAGCTGCTGCCGCAGTTGCTGCTCACTGCCATGTTGTGTTACGTATATCATTCAAACTGTATGGTTTTTAAAATTTTGCTACCGCCGCCGCTGTTGCTGCCGCTGCCGATCCTTTTTTGCTGCTAGGTTTTGTTACAGCCTTTTGTTTATATTTTTTTTTCCTTATTATCCTTTTTGAAAGTACACCAGAAACTTGTACTTTAGTAATCAATTTTGTGCGGCTCGATTAATTTATTTTTATTAATACATTCGAGTATATAAATATTAAAATAAAATTTTATAAAGCTATCAATAAAATAGTTGAAGATTAGAGGATATTAAAAAACCAGCAAATATATAAATGTTTACACAAGAAAATTTAATTTAAGAAAAAAACATTATTTTTCTTTCATTTTAATTATTCACAAAAATCCTTCACAAAAATCCTGTATCCTACATGCAATTTATATTTAGAAAATTTTCTTGTTGACTAGAAAAAGGTGTTAACTAACAACAAAACCAAGTCATAAGTTTTTTTTTTTTTTTTGTTTTTCAACAAAAATAGAGAAATTGTGAAGTGCATTTTCCAAAGACAAAACAAAAAATATCAATACAAACATAAAAGGATAAAATTTAATAATGTATGCGTTTTAAATTTTCCAGCCAAAGGTAAAAGTTTTCTTGTTTCTTTTCATTTTTTTTTTTATGGTATTTACAAATTCTTTTTTTTTATATTTTTGGAACAATCTTTTTCCCTTAAGGATATAAGAGAAAAATTGAAAAGCTAAAAAAAAGGAAGAAAAACTTTATAGTAATTAATTTCACCTCCAAAAAGATTCAAATTTCTTGCAAAAAAAAAATGTTTTAAGGACTAACGTCCTTTTTTTTAAAGAAAATCAAAAGTATGGGTTAAATTTTCTTTGCTATGTCCACCCGCAATTGCAGCCCTTAAAGGGGTGGACAACGAAATAAAATTATATTTTTTACCTTTTTGACTCTGGTAAGATAAGAGAATTCCAGATTCTCTGGATACCTTTTTTTTGTATTCATAGTTTCATTTTTCCCTCTTTTTTCAACGTCCTTTTTAAGGGGGGGGGAGTGGTTATGTTGAACTCTGAAAAACCGCATAAAATTATTTTTTATATAGACATGACAGATTTTCAAAAAAAAAAAAGAAATTATTATATTTTATATTCGTGGTTAGCCCGTGTAGTAAATCTAATCTTAAAGTGGATTTATTTCAGGTGACTGCTGGTGATCCTTAAGGGATTTAATATTAATTATTCTAAAAAATAAAAAAAGAAGAAAATTATTTACTTATCTATTAAATAATTTTTAAATTTATGTACTCGTGTCTGTGTGTATGTGTAATAAAATGAAATAATAAATTTAAATATAGGAAAATTATTTCCATTTTCATATTTGGTAGAAAATAATATTTAAATTGTAAGGCAACGAATTTTATACAAAAAAAAAAAGAAAGTTTGTAAATTTATAATAATATTTATTTGCAACAACAAAAAAATATTGACCACAGTTGAATTTTTTTACAGGGTCGAAAGATATTAAAATAGGGAATTGTATTAGTAAGATTTGGAATATGAATTTTTGAAGTAATTTAGCTTTTCTAAAAAAGTTTTATAAAATCTAATTAATCCGAATGTTAAATTATGTTTGACAATCTTATATGCTAATAATATTTTTCAGGATATCAGATTTCCTTTGAAATTGGAGTGATTTATTCTCTGATAGTTGTTTCTTATTAAGATTTGTGTTTATGTCCAAACAACTTTGTCCATTTTAAATAAAATATTCAAGGATACCTTTATTTAATGTTGTAATTGTTTGAATTTTGGGTAGAAAATAATAGTAGTTAGTAGTCAATCTCTAGTACGTACAGTAACATTACTAACTGAGTTTAAACAATTCTGTCTATGGTTTAAATTTTAAATCATAAAATTCAATTAAATTAAATGGAGATAATTTATATGTGCGAAAAAAAAATTAGTTATACTCTTCTCTCTTCTCAATAATCTATTCAAAATATATTTTTTAATGTTGTACGAAAATAAACATTATTGGAAATAACCATTTTTTTACTACATATATGTATAATAATTTATCTCCCAATCCGTTTCTGTTTTCCATTCCAAAATTTATATTCCATGTTACACAAATTTTTAAATTCCCACGAAGGATAATTTCCAAAATGAAAATCACAAATTAAAACATTAAAACAAAATCACAAAATAAAGAGAAGACAATTTTGTATCCCTCTTTTAATACGGTTGTCCGAATTTTTTTTTTTTGTTATCCTTACAGGACCATGGAAATCTATATAATAAACACTAAAATGTATATATGCAATTGTAATTCTTAATCCTATTACTTTATTTTTATAAGCCAAATATAAAAAAAAAAAATTAAAAATAATTTTACCCAAAAAAAAAAAATTGTTTCTCTTTTGTTTTTCCAATAAACAATTAATAGTAATTTCTTTTCACTACACTTTAATTACACTCTTTACTAAGGAGTAAGATTTGAAAAATGTGTGATATACCGAAAGTGCAAGGTTTGAAAAGAACTCAGTTTTATTATATCGTTAATAATTGAATTTGGTTACTTCTCTTCATAATTCCCGAATTGTAAGTATTATATAATTGAGGAATTATTATTGGTTATATTTCAAATATGTAATAAGCAATAATCTTACTACACTCTCTTAGAGAGTGTACAAGCGTGTAGAAGGTGTACACTCTGTTTCTAGGCAACAATCTATCGTGGTGCAGAAATTATAGTAAAAAAAAACTAAATTTTATATATACCACGTTGTATTATACCACGTTGTGGTAGCAAAGTGTATATCAGAAAGAATTGACTATAAAATACAAATATATTTTTACGATTAAATTTTCATTTGTAAAAAAAAAAATATAATTTTATTGTCAATTTTTTATCATTTTCAATTTTTTGTACAAATATCGTAAAAACCAAATATTTCTTTATTCATAAATAGCATTTTCTCATGTTAAATAAATAACACCAATTTTTAAATGAAAATTTTCCAAAAAAAAAAAAATTAATTCAAAAGTTAAATGTCACGTAAAATGCAAACGTAATTTTTTTTTTTTTAAAACATTTTTCTGTGAGAGCGTTTAACTTACAAAAATGGAAAAATTTAATACATAGAGAAATTATAAACGAAGAAAATTTCTTAACATGTTTTTCATTTTCTTATACTTATTTTTTTGTGCGGGATGGGGTGGAGAGAATATATTATGCATAATAGAAAAATTAGGTCAAAAAAATATTTTACCAAAAAAAATAGCTAGTTTAAAGAAAAATACCAAATTAAAGTTAAAAGATGATAAAATATGTCACGTATTACCTTAAGCGTTGCATATCCTATTATAGGATATAGTTTAAATGTTTTTCTTCAAAAAATTTTGAACCTGGTATGGCAGCAAAAATTGTATTTTAAGGAAATGTAGTTAAAAAGTATTATCAAACTGGTAAGCATTTCACACTAGATTATTTTTTTGCTAAAATATATGTATTGTAATTTAAGAAAATTCTTAATAAATGAAAAATAATTCTTTAAGAATTTATCAGAAAAGTAAGAAAATTGTGTGAAAAATAGTAATAAATTAAAGAGAATTTCTTCTTCTTTTTTTTTTGTAGATTTTAATGAAACAGTGTAAGATAAGTGTTTAGAAAATTTATTGCAAAGAAAAAATTTTTACTCGTCTTCTCTTTGAATATTTAATTACAAGGAAAAAAAGTTAATTTTGTGCATGCGGGCTAATTAAATTAAAACAGGATTTTAAAAGATCACTTAGGAATTATTTTAATTATGAAGTGGAAATTTTTGAATTAAAAAAAAAAGGATATCAATAAAATATCATGACTGGATTAAATGATTAAATATACATATAAGTTAAATTATTAATTTAAAATTCTTTCATTTTAAAATTGACATTACGAAATTATTATTACAAAAAATTTCCATCATGATAATTCACCATTTGCATTTAAATGTAAAATATTTGTAAATCGTTATAGGAAAATATTATCGGTATAATTTATTATAAATTACAAAAATAAACGATCTTTAATTTTTTTTTCGGTGCAAATGTGTTAATTTTAGAGTGTATACTACAATTTAGTGTGTAGGCCCTTCTGCCCTGTCTACTTTTAGTAATGTGTGGAAGTACAAATTAATAATCAATTAAAATAATAAATTGAATTCATAAAAATATGCTTTAATAATGAAACATTTAAATGGAATAATTGCAAATAATTTTAAATTCATATTGCATATATCTTTCCTATAAATTTATATTTTTTAAAAATGTATAAATTTATGTCACCCTGTATACAACAAATATTTCTATTTTTTTTTTCCTCAAACAGATTTCTCTCAGGTATATAACTAAGTGTGTAATTTTAATTTCAAGATTTTCCTCAACAATAATTTCAATTTGTATCTTTTTCATTTTTTCCTATATATATATAACGAACATTTCATCACGACATTGTCGCAATATATAACATCGCGACACCGCGGTAAATTACAAAATTATATATACAATTAAAAAAAAAAAAAAAAAACTTTTTATAATTATTGCACCGAATCTAATTAGCAAAAATAAATTAACACGTTGAAATGAAAGTGTAATAATAATAAAAATAAAATTTTTCTCTTAAAAAACATTTTCGAAAGAATTTAAATTAATTTTTGGAAATGCTATGAAACAAAGTTTTATATTATTACACAAAAAAAAAAAATTTTACATTTTCTTTATTTCTTTGGTTTATCTTGTAAAGAAACATTTCAAGTAAAGGTGTTCAAATTTATTTCACTATGACAATTTGGTAACAAATTTATTGTTGAAACGCATAATGTCAACCAACATTTTGTAATTTTAAGAATAAAATATTTAAAAATATTTTTAGTAAATATAATTAAAAAAAAATTCACAAATTTCAAGGAAAAAAAAAAGACTACATATTTTAATTTAATAATGTCAAAAAGTATGTGGAAAATATTGTTTAGTTGGTCATGAATCCTAATCCCTATCTGACTATCAATTCATTGTATTTTTTATTAGTGTCAGTAATGAAAATCAATAGAAATTTTCAAATTTTTATTGATATTTTAGTTTAACATTTAAATTTCCTTTTTTTTTTATGTTTTTTGACTTGACTTCCTGTCAGTTCAGTACAATATTTCTATAGATTATACGTATTCCAATATTTATACATAGGAGCATAGATATATTTATTATTATTTAATGATTGCTTGTGTGTGGGGGTAGAAAATGCAATATCGTGAAAATTTTAATTAAATTTACGGTTAAATAGTTTATTTTCCTGTTGTTATTTTATATATATAAAATTTATATATATCGTATAAAATTGTAAGTTTAATTTCCGTTTTAATATTATATTATTTATATACTGTGTGTTTATGGTTCTGTGAAAAAAATTGAAACCTTTATACAATGATTATTATATATAATAAAATGATTTATATATATGGATTTCTTTTTTCAAGGAAACGATTTATTTTTTTAAAATTATTTTTTTTAAATTTTTGTTTAACAGGATAGAATGATTTTACCATAGATACAATTGTGTCTATGATTTTACTTAAAAGAAAATTAGTGTGACAAATTGAAAAATTTATTGGTTTAGTATTTTGTTGTTGTTGTTAATTTTAATTGATAATTAAATTATTATCAAGATGTTTTTATCAAAATAAATTAATTATCAGTAATAAAACAAAAATTATGTTCTTTAATATTCATGGCAATAATAATAATATTGATTATAATTTCTTCTTTCACTCGATGGGTTGTAAAAAATTTGTTGACTTGGCTGTTGATTGTAGGTGCAATTTTAGAGCAACAAATTGTTATTCTCATAATGCTACTTGTTCCTCTGATTGTTTCAAAATAGATGTTGTTAATCAATATAAATATTTAGGTGTAACTATCGATAATAATTTAAAGTGGTCGTATCATATTGATTCTTTAAAAACTTATTCTTTGAATATGATAAGAAATTTTTATAAGTTAAAGAATTGCTGCTCTTCTAATACACTTAGAATGACTTATTTTGGTCTCTTTCACAGTAAATTACAATATGGTATTATTTGTTGGGGTGGGGCGTACTTTTCAAAGATTAAACCACTTTTAGTTGCACAAAAACATATTATTAGAATTATTTGCAATAAAAATCGTCGTTATAACAGCCTGGCTCTGTTTCAAAATCTTAAAATATTTCCTTTACGACATCTGTATTACTATAAATCTTTAAAGTTATTTTACATCAGTGATGGATTTTTGCAAAGTAGATCGTTGAGCAGCTACAATCTAAGAATTGATTATGCTAATTTTGATAGTGTTACCCGCTATAACTTTACACTTTTTGAAAAATTTTATTTAGTAACTGCAACCAAAGCATACAACAAATTACCTGGGATAGTAAAAGAAACTCGCACTTGATCAAAATTTTTGTATTCTATTATAGTTTGGTTGTTCAAATTTGATTTTGTGCAGATTGAAAATTTGTTAAATGATTTTTAATTTTTAATATTTAGGTCTTTTTGAAATTTTTTCTTTTTATATCTTTTTATATGCTTTCTATTTTTGCTTTCTTGTTATATTTAATTGCTTTTGATTATTTTTTGTTTTATTATAATTATTTTTTGGTTATTATGTTTTTCAAAATGTTAATTATTATGATAATACAATTATATATTGAATTTTTTATTTGATTAATTTTATACCCCACGTATAGTTTGCTTTTTAACAATTATTTTGAGCTTTCGACACTATTAGCTTGTCTAATACAGAATGCTTGTATAATTTTTCTTTAATACATATTATATTTTTCATATTCATAAATTTTGTTATTTTATATTGAAGAGAAATAAATAAAATAATAATAATAATTAATAATGTAATTTAGACAGCAAATCTATACATACGTAAAATTCAGATATCATCATACATATTGGCGATCACTTAAATTTGTTAAATAAATCATTGAAATTCAAAGAGTAATGATATTTAGATCTTTGATACTGATTAAACTGAAAGGTCCTTGATTCGTAGTCATATCAAATTTTATCCTGAATATATAGTTATATTTTACAAAAACATTTCTTCTATACCAATTTACAATTTTTGTCACTATATGACTATGACATAAAATTTTAAAACATACATATTTTTATATTTACCAATTACCATTCACTAAACAATTAAAATATTGTAAAAATTATTATCAAACTACAATTTCAAAAATATTTCATCACTAATTTAATTTCATTTAAATATTAAAATTTTGATTTTATTATATATACATAAACACTCATTTATAAATTCTGTAAAAAAAAAAACTTCGTGATCGTTGTGTTGACATATTTCTTGTCACTCAAAAATGTCATAAATATAAGAGCACACTTTTAAAATATCAAAAATAATTTTCCCATCACAAAATATGTTTCCCCAATTTTATAATAATTTTCTTTAGTGCCAACCATCAACAAAATTCCAAAATATATACAAAAATTTATATATATATAAAGTTGAAATTGATATTGATTAATCCACTTTTAAATTATATTTTTGATATTTTTTGGCACATTTAACAAAAAAAAAAAAAAATCATAGAATAAATTTCGTTTTTATTATTAATTTCCGAGTTAATCAACTTAAAACGTAAAAATTTTTCATTTACCAAAAGTTAATTTTGTTTTAATTCTTGTTAAAATTGGTTTAATGATATGACAACGAAAATGTTAATACGATGAGAAATGTGTATAATTTTTAATTAAAAAATTGGTTTAAATATAATAAACAAACAATTATAAAAAAAATAAATTATTATCATAAGGTATAATACAAAAAATTTAATGTCCTTGATTCAATTTTGTAATATATAATATGCCAAAATTGTATATCAAGTTTTAGTATAACAAAATTAATAAAATTAATTGTGATTTATCAAAACTATTTAATTAATTATACACTGTAGAAAACAAAATTAATTTTACTTTTTAAAATGTAGTAAAAATTTACATAATTTAATAGGAAAATTCGGTACTCTAATAGTAATCTCCATAAAAAATATTTAATATTCAATATTTTAGTAATATTAAACAAATAATATGTAAAATATTACTGCTTTTTACATTTATTAAATAATAAACATTTAATATTACTAGCTTTCGAAATTTATATACACTACAGTTGCATATATGCAAATTTGTTACATTCAAACAAGTAATTATTGCATTATCCATCAGTCAGTTCAAATCTTTTCTAGAAAGTTGACGCGAAATAATATTGCCATTTTCATTACTTTTTTTTACAGGAAATCGCAATTATATAGAGTAATTTGCAATTTTGTGTATTAGTTTCTTTTACTATAATAAATAGTTTAAATATTTAAGATAAATTACAATACATTAAAAACATTTAATATACACTATCGAAATGTTTTTAAAGTATGTATTGTAATTTTGTCTTCATTAATTAAATTATTTATTGGTAAAAGAAACTAATACATTTAATTTATGCTACTATATTTTAATAGTATTTCACTACATTTTCAAAGTAGTAACGAATTACTAACTTAGTATGGAATATTACATTGTTTACTTAGACTACTACATTAATTGAAGTAATATAGATTACTACATTCAGAATAATAATCGATTACTAATTCGAACGCAATATTACATTTTGATATTTAATCTACTATATTCAATGTAGGCAATAAATATGACTTAATTTAAAGTAGTAATTTTTTATTACAGTGTAGTTTTTAGATTGTCAAATTGTGTATAGAATTTTGTCAGTTTAGATTAGAGGTGTAAATATTTCAAAAGTAAATAAAAAAAAAACATTTATGGTTTAAGAGGATAATAGGTATGAGATTTCGTGATGATAAAAACCAAATTAAATTGGTTTAATATACTGTCAAAATTTTAGAAGTTGACGTTATGAATATATGTTCCTTACTCAAAAACTATAAGAACTTTTTATTCATTTTCCTTTATTTTGTAAATACAAATATGAAAAATTCGTTTCTAAAATTAGAAAAATTCAAAATTACCACTTTTTTCAAAAAAATTAAAAATTGTTAGTTGTGATGCCAAATTAAATTTTAAATTTTATACTATAAATTTTATTTATCGTTATTTTTCATAAAATATAAAATTATTTATAAAACTTTTGTTATGTTTTACCATTTTGAAAATGTACTTGACTTGATTATATACAATTTTTTTTATAGTTTGTTATTACTTCAAACTTTTTTTTAAAAATATTTTTTTACACTTTTAATTCCTTAATTTTTTTTTTTTTTAAAAGAAAAGTTTTTTTTTTTGGAAAACAATAATAACAAAAATAAACATAAACCCCCCTCCAAAACAATCAAAAACATTTGCAAAAAAAATAAAATAAAAATAATTATAATTAGTTTACAGGTTAAACTTTTTAAACTGCAATCATTTATTCGCAGAAAGTTTCACGTAAAACCAATTAGTTAAATATATTATATATATATATATATATGCGCATATATGTATGTACAAGAGAAAAATGAAAACTTTTTTGCAAAAAAAAAAAAAATCATTTATATAGTTTTATATTTTTTCTGATTTTCCAGCCACAACAAAAGTGCTACCCGAAATTGTACATAAACAAAAATATTTGAAAAAGTTGAAATTTTCTATAATAAAATATATATAAAAAAAAAAAATTATTTCCTTCCACCTGCTTGAGCATTTTGGCTAGCAGAAAAATAATAAACGTTTTTTTGCATCAATAAAAATTTTCATTGAATTTTTTTTATTTTTACAATTATGTTGAGGTATGAAAATTGCTATAAAAATATGAAATAAAGAAATTATGGAAAATTTTCTATGAAATATATAATATTTATATATTATGTAGAGTAATAATTTTGTTTAGAATTTATTCATTAACATAATATTTTTTATAATGTTAAAGAATTTTGGTATAAAAAAAATTTGAGTACCAATTAGTATTCAATTTTTTGGAAATAAAAATTTAGCTCTAGTAATTTTTGGCGCTAATAATTTAAAAAATGATTAATTGGTATAGTATATTGTAACTATAGTATGCATTTTTTTAAACACATTTTAATTTTAATAAATGGAGTTTACAATGTGCTTCAAACGAAATATTTGATGAAAAAGTTTTTAAATTCATTAATTTTTTTTCAATTTAAATTTCTTCTCATATCTTTTGAATAAAATAACAATATTTTGTTTTTGCAATATTAGTCGATCTTAATTTGATTAATTTTCACTTCGTTTCTATAATGAACATTTCGATTGTGACATAAATCACTGTAACAAAATATAAGTTAAACTAATTCCATTTTATCCGAGTGAAGTAAACTAATTCCATTTTATCCGAGTGAAAATTTTAGTTATACCTGTTATACTAAATTGTACTAATATATTGATTTTTTAACTAAATTGATTTTAAATAAGAATTAAATTATTATTTCATCCCGAATTTTGTATATCATACAATTACAATCCGGGACAACAAAATTAGATAAAACTTTAATAAAATATATGATTTTACTTATAATTTCAAGCATATTTTACTATTTACTCTGCTTATATTCTAATTACATAAATTTTACTAAAAAATATGTAAATATTACCTTACTCATAAACAAATTCCCTGCTTAAGGTATACAAAAAAAAATTAATTCTATTTAATCAATATGGAATACAATTATAAATAATTAGCATATACATATTGTATACTTTTATTTTATTAAAGGTCTCCATTTATTTTCTAAGTACCATAAAATTTATTTATATAAACCCTTTTTTTACCTATAATATAATTTTATTTGATTTTACTTTTTATTTTCATGAATAACAAAAACTTTAATGACATAATAAAAGTTCGAAAATATTTGGTCACAAAACTAATTTATTATTGATTTCTAACAAGGATAAATTGTGTTCTATTATTATAATTTTTCAATGTTTAAATGAAATTTCCTGTCATTATCTCCCCTTTCTCGAAAGAAACAAAATATATATAATAAATAGCAAACACACATTTTCCTAATTTTCAATAATATAAAATCTAATTATATTTTTTTTATATATATAATATATGTACATTAGAAATTGGTATCATTATTTATTTGAATTAAATTAATTTACGATTATTATTTAGAGGATAAATAAAAAAATGTACTTAATAAACAAAAAAAAAAATTAATTGTAATTTAATGAAAAATTATTATACTAAAATACGTGACATTTTTTTAATTATAAAATTTTTTTTTATTAATTGATAGGATGAATTACATTACTTATGAAATAATTAACTTTAAATTATGGTCATCGTTTTTTCATGCTATATTTACCTTATGGTTCATTTAAAATTAAATATTAAATTATAAGTGGCTTTGTTTTGGGTTATAACAAATATATAACAGGTAGTTAAATGGAAAAAAAGTATGGTAAGTAACTCATGACCAAATTTGCTGTGTTATTCTATTAAATTACTTAATTATTTCTACCATTTGTTAACAATATTAAATAATTTTGTATTTGATATTTACTTTGTATAGAGATAGTTCATAGTTGTCAGCTTTTTTCAAATTCAACAATCTTAATTCATGTATTTATGATGAGTTTTTCAGATTCTATTAGTTATGATAATAATCTTGAGATGGCCTTTCATAACCACCCTACATGGTGGTGACAATTAAATTTTTGTACTTAAATTGAAAAATAAGTTTTATAGGGAATTATAAATTAAATTTTAAATATTTATAATTTTTCTGTTACGATAATTATAATCTATTTACAACATTTTCTATTAACCAAAAATATTATTTCTATAAAAATAATATATATACCTAATAGAATTCTTGCATGAAATTTTACCGAAAATCGACACGAAACGTGTTAACTTCATAATTGTTGTATATAATATTCAATTTGGCTTCAATAAAACTAGAAAACTTTTGAAAAAAAAATAATAATATTAGGGATAAAATTTGGGTAACTTACTGGTCTATAATTTTATATTAAATAAAATTAGTTGTTGATTAACAGACCAAATTATATACTTACAATTATAATACTTTTTTGATTGTATATGCTCCGAATTATGTACTTTGTTATTTTAGGAGTTTTTAGGGAGAGCCAATATATTTAGACAACCCAAAAAATGTAAATGCATATTAATAGTATAATATTATTAAATTTAATTGTATAATAAATAATCGTAATGAAATGTAACTATATTTTTGAATTAATTACGATGAATTTTCTAGTTTTATAGATTTTACTAGTATAATTTCAATACAGAGAAACTACGTGGTTTATACTTCTTAATTACTCTCAAAAAGTTATCTCAGCCTGAACAGTTAAAGTAATTATATAATAAGTAATTATATATAATCTCTATTGTCACAAAAAATACTTATTATACTTTAAAAATTTATTTACTATAATTTATTGTCCTTTTGAAAAGAAATAAATTAAAAAATATCGTATAATAAATAAATCATAGTAATAATAATAAAAATCTAATAGATATACTATATATTCTTTGTGGTCCACAACAAAACTTTAATGAAATATATTTTATATTTTATTTATTATGTATTATGCTTATACCACAGAGAAATTAAAATTACAAATTGTTATATTCACCGAGACACCAAAAAAAAAATGAAAATTTGACGAAGTAAGAAAAAAAAGTGTCATAACTACATAAAACATGACAAAAAAAACAATGAAGCAACATTTTATTTAGATGAAGTATGATGTAGTTACAGCATAGAGAAAAAAAAAACCTGAAGATATGAAACAGTCATAAAATAAAATGGCACCCCATAATAATTTAGCCATGGGGATAATAAAAGGAAACTCCTTTCATTTTATACATATACTTAATAATAATATTTTTTTTTATTTTTGTAGATTCTCAATTTTTCTAACCCTCAAATATGAAAATGATTATCTAGAAAAATGGAGATTTGTTAAAAGAACAACATTATTAATCAACTTATCAAAAATGACTATATGCTGTCTACCAGAAACTACATTTATAAATTTAATTGGTGCAAAGTAACCAATTAAATGTTGACAAGTTAAATTTTGATAACACTTATTTTCAGGTTTCTATGGTTTTATTTGAAGGAATTTAAATATTCTGAGATTTTGTTTTAGTAATTTTTAGATAGAAGTAAATAACATTGATATTATATTTACTAGTTTTGACTAATGTTTGTCCATATGTGTCAACAAAAAATACTACAGGTTTCGTATTTGTGTTTAATTTTAATACTTCTGTTTTTCGTAGTGCAGATTTTTTAATATTATACCAATAATATATCTGAAAATATTTATTGGAAGTATTAATTTTCATTTTACATGATAGAAAACTTCGTCTGTACTCATATGTATACCAAGTATTTGTTAATAATTAAATGCTATTTTCCAAAAATCTTGATTGCATTAACTACTACTATCTTTGTCTTAATAGGTCATGAAGATATACGAAAGGCTTTCCACGAACCTATAATATTTTTGAAAATTGTCACCAACTGACAGACTAATAATATAGTTAAATTTCAAATTATAAAATTCAATTCACTTGTAGTATAACAAAATATTATCTTAAACAATTCAAAATTTAACCTTAAGATCTACAAAAAAAAAAAAAAACGAAAACTTATTTACTTTTTTTCCCTCTCTCTCTGTTGTTGTTTATTAAAGAAAATATAACAGAAAATTTATTTTCCTTTTGGGTCATTTATTTCTTTTTCATAATAATGATGTACGACACTCATAATGTTAACATCCTTTCATACAACACCAAAACTACAACAACACAAAAAAAGCAATTCGTAATTTTTTTTTTACTTTTTAAAGAAAAGAACAAAACATTTTTTGAATGAGATTCCGTAGAGTATCATTATTATTATTTTTTTCATATTTTTGTTTGATGGAAAAAAATTTGCTACTTAATAAATTGTTTTCCATTTTCTTATGTGTTACATTTTTATTTATCCAAAAATAATAAAAAAAAACAGAATTTTCTTAGTTTGTTTTTTATATTTTATTTTATTATTAATTTGTGAAGATTATTTATCAAAAATATACACAAAAAAAATATATAAATAATAATAATATATAGTTCAGATTCACTGAGTATAATCATAAATAATTAATAGTTTTCTATATATTTATTCATCTAAAATCTAAATACAAAAATTTATATAAAAAATTTATTACGAAAAGAATCAAAACTTTCAATATTAATTTGTTATAGGATTCCTGTTCTAATTTGTATGACACGGAATGTACTTATGAATACTTAGATATTTTCTAAGTAAAGCTTAGTAAGGAATCTGAAATGAAATAACATGATGTGATATCTCCACTAACCAGGGCTCGGATTCTCTGAGTCGATATCGCATATAGAACGATAATCGAGTAAAAATTTCGATAACAATTCTCGAAATAAAAAATTGGAATCACGATAATCGATTGATATCGTATCGAAATTATTTATAAAATGTACAAGATTTTACTTCAATAATAATGTCAAATTATTATATATAGCTAAGCCTAGTACACTGCTCTTGCTAAACTAAATTTTCCATATAAAATTTTACTTCAATTATTAAATATTAATATTTTAGTTAATTATTAATTATTGATTAATAGTATTTAATTACTAATTATTAAAACTTCATTATTTATCTGTACTATTAAAATTAAGTTTAGTAAGAGCAGCGTACTAGGCTTTATATAAAAAATTATTGTTTTTTTTATTTTGATTTAATTATTTTTGATAAATAATTTCATTCGATAACGAAATACCTATCGAATGAAATTTATCGCTTTGTACTCGATCAATCGTATGATAGAATTCCAAATAGGAAATTTATCGTTAGATTTCGATATCGTGTACTCGATATCGACTCAGAGAATCCGAGCCCAGTAAAGAAACTATAAAAAAATAGTCCGGTTAGCAGCCCTTTTATCCTGAAATAAATTATTAAATATCTTTAAGAAAAGATTTTCTGTTACTGGAATGCTATACTATCACAAACCCTCAGCCAAATATTAAATTTAATAATTTTTTAGAGTTAGATGATAATAATTTATCTCATTTGAAGTAATTTGAATTTAAGTTTTCATCTCTAGATAATTATCTAATTAATTATTATTAAATTTGCAGTTAAATTAACCTTTAACTATAGTAACTATAGTACGTTTACTTATAATATTGCCAATAGATTCATTTGCAATTCAGTTTTTTCTTTCTCAGATCTCGAAATTTAGTTATTATATGCAATTTCCTTTCATTCTCTGTACTTCATAATACCTTCCCTGTACTTTACTTCATAATACATCAAGGTATTATATACCTTGAACCATTGTATTATAGCGATAATTTAATCATACCTCAGACTAATTATAGAATTAAATTTTATAATATACAAATTTACGTCAATGATGACATTTTCTATATATTAACTTAATTAGCATAATGTAATCTGGATGAGTCACATAAATTTATTAACATAGAATAATGATAAAAGAAATTTATGAAAATTATTATTAAGTATATCCTTAATAAATTCAAATGATTAATTGCAAATACTAAATACAAAATCCTACAATTTGTCATAAAAATTTTCGTCCAATATTTAAATGTATAATAATCAAAATCTTAATTTGATTAAAGGTTAACACTTCATAAAAAAAAAATGTAATTTATTGTAATTTTAATTATGCGCAAACAAAAAACCACCACAATAAAAATTCAAAATGTTTTCATTCCAATTGAAATATTTTGTGGTAATGTAGTTTATGTATGTATATAAGAAGTAATAAAAGAATTTTTGGTTACCACTTCCACTTTAAATTATTTTCCATCTATAAATTGTATTTATATTATGCAATATAAAAAAATAAATATATAAAATAGTCAAGAACCAATAAAGTTTTGAAAATTAAAAGGAATTCTTCACATAAAATATTTGTATATATAATTTCAAGATTATGTGGTATCCTTTTATGTGTTAGACAAATAAACTTTTAAATTAAAATATATATGTACATATAGAATATATTTTTGCTGATAGAGCTACTTCTTGTTTAAGAGCACGAAAAATGCATTTGACTTTTTTTTTTATATTTAGTATGTGTACTAAATATAATAATGTATACTATAAAATAGTAAACTATATTATCATACTATTTTCTACTTAAAATTTCTACATATATACTTTATACTCTCTTCTTGGCCTAATAAAATGTCACTACACGTTTTGAAATAAAAATTCTTATTTACGCTACAATTTTTTTTTTTTGGTTGGTTTGTTGAGCGATATTTTTATAAACATTTCATTTAATTTGTATTTTTTGAAAATACATATTATTGAACTAAAAATAAACTAAATTTGATAAAAAAATTAATAATTTGTCTGTCAGTACAGACAAAAATTTCATCATGTTGGTATGGTAAATTAATTTTTACTCGTTAATCCTCTGAGACATATGAGACAACAGGGTTTATTTTTTTCAGACAGCGTTTTAGACCTTTAAATTCAAATTGATGTTATGAGTTAATAATTCTCTACAAGCGTCTATTTCAAACTAAGTATAATAATATTGCCAATATAGATAAATTATGATCACACAATTATTTACATTATCGACAAAAAATTTTGACCAAATTTCTTGACTGCAATTTTCCATTGATACTACAAGCTTCATATAATTAAATTTTTTAACCAAATAAAACGAGTATCTCTCAACAAACTTAATCATTATATCAACGAAAATATTTATTATACATTTTTTCACTTTTTTGTCTTGATCATGTACCACCAGTCACTATGCTTTCCGAAAAAGACGAATAATATTTTTTTTTATAGCTTTATTCACTTAGAGAGTATTTTTCAACATTTCGGAAGAAAATATAATGATAAAATAGTACGTGATGGTCAGGGTCACTAAAAATTATTTTTCAGTTTATATTTATAATTCTTATCCTTGGATATTTTTACGTTTATATTTGAAATAAATTTCTTAAGAGTTTTTTATAACTTCTTATACGATATAAAAATAGAGAAAAAAAAAATTGTCACTAAACTATGGAACTATAAATAATATAAAACACAAATGAAGATTTCTCCTTGCAAATTGCTATTTGTCAATTTTTATAAAGTTATATATATATTTACATTATGAATTTTAAAATTTAACTATAAAAACGAATTTTTGAAATGTTCAAATTTATTATTTCTTGTTCATGAGCAATTTATCAATAATTTTGGTTATAATAATTTGATTTTAGGTTGCTTTAAAATTCTGAAATGATTATGGAATAAAATTGTTTAATTTTTAAATGAGAAAACGTGATAAAAAATATTTTAACTCAAATATTCATAAAAACGTAAATTTTACTAATTAATTTATTAATTTATTACAACAGAGAATAGTTGTACCCACCACCAGGAATATAGTTTTATTAATTTAAATATATATAGTATTTTATATTTTATACTTTAAAAAATAAGAAATAAATGAATGCAACACAGTTAGGATAATTAATGAGTGACAGCAGTTACATCAAAAAATTATATTTATTTGCAGCAATATTATAACCAAATTATTAAAGAAAAATGTTCTAGCTAACAGTTTTACAGTCAATTAGCAGGTGTGTAACAGTTAACAGTCAATTAGAACTTAGAAATCAGATATACCATCAGTTATATAACATTTACTTAAAAGTTCGTTAACATTTAATTAATGATTTGGTTAATATAGGAAGGTAGTTATTTTAGTATACATTATATAAATTATATTTGCTCGAATATTAACAGCATTATTAACAGTGAATTCAATTAGTAAAAGAACAGACAATTTTCATTGCTGTACATAACTAAAAAAATTACTTTTATTTCAAATTATATTCTTAAAGAAATTTATAAATTTATTTTTAAATCTGAATGCAATAATTTAATTTTAAATTAGCCCAAAATTTTACAAATTGTTGTTTTAAGAACAACGAAAAAAGAGCATATACAACCAAAACAAAGCATAATTATAAAAAATAAAATTATAAACTTAAAAATAAATAAATTTTATAGAGACAGCAAAAGAATAAAAAAATTTTTTTACATTATATTATTAACATAAATTTAAATGAATTGTTTTACCAGAGGGAAACATAATAATTGCTATGATAACATTTGCCACTATAATAATACTGAAAATAAAAATCTCTTTTTAACGCCTCTATAATTATACTCGTTCCTGGCTAGCACCGCCGCACTGGGAGTCGACAATTTCAAAAAAAAAAAAATTGATTTAGTCCTAAAACTAAACTAAAAGAGAAGAAAATCTTTGGCCAGACTTTTTTCCATTAACAAGGATGTTAAAATCAAAACAACAACAAGAAATTAATAGCAAAAGTTTTCGTTTCGCTATAGCTCGGCAATGTATAAGTTGATATAAAAAAAATTATATGTAAGTATATAATAAAAAAATATTTTTTTATCCTGTTTACAAGAAAAATTATAATTTAAAGTTTTAAACAAACATACATTTTCTTTTTGAACTAATGGAAATTATTTATAGAGAAAAATTCAAAACAAAAAAAAAAAATCTTTTGACAAAAAAATATATGATTCCAATATAATTTTTATTTTAAAAGAGAAATTATCCGGGAAAAATTATAGAATTTTTCTTTGAAAAAAATAAAATTAATTAAATTAAATTCAAAACTGTTTTTTTACAAAAAAAAACTACTATACAGTTAAATTGGGAGATCAAATGGTTGAGCCAGCCGTATGTACTATACGTCTTTGGTAGAAGGTAGATGGATCAATGCTTATCATTATCAATTTTCTATTAATTTCTAAAAAATACTTAAAGCTAATTTTTTAAATTTTATTTTCTTTAATAATTTTGAATATAATATTGGCAAGAGCAAGACTAATTTTGACATTTCTTTAATATTAATTTTCCCAATTTCACTAAACAAGTAATAAAAACTCAACAGTATCTTCCATAGTAGGAATGAGGTGTTATATAAGTAAACTAACATATCCTAGATTGGGAATTGGATGACTTTTATAATATGTTGCACAATAGAATAACCTTCTTCTCTAAACTAAACCGTTTGGCAACACTTTTTATTATTTCCTTTTTGTACAAGCTTACCAATATATATTTTTTTACTTATTTACTATCTGAAATAGTGAAACCCAAGAAATTTAAAATTAAGAAAAACCATTTGCAAAAAAAAATAGAAGCAATTCTACTGATAAAAACTAAATAAGAAAATTTCCATTTAGATTTTTTTCCTATATAATTCACACAATTTACTAATAAAATTAAATGTCAAGTGAAAATAATTATTATAACTGAAGAAAATGGCAATTGGTTGCGGAAAACTAAATTAGGGTCACCACAAAAATATATATATTATATATAATATTGATGGTGCGTGGGCGGTGAGAAATTTGAATTTATACAATAATGTTATTTTTTTATTTTTTATTATTATTATTATTATTATTATAAACTTATTTTATAAGTATTTTTTTACTAATTTAATATAATAATATACTAAAATATATATATATTAAACCTCGACCGATTAAAGTGTCGCTTTGATTAAAGAGTATAAAACACGCACAAGTATATTTTCTTTTATATAGTCACATAAGTAAAATTTTTTGTTTCTTTATAAATTTACAAATTTTGTAATAGTTATACAAGAAAATTACATTAAGAAAAATTATAATGAATCGGAAATAATTAAACTAATTTATCATCACTTTCATAAATCTAAAATTTTATGTATTAACAATGAATGGGTCTTAAAAGCATTAGAGCAAGGAATTATGAAGTTTTATAAAATATATTAATTAAAAGTAAAAAAGGATATTACAAGTGTTGTAAATGAATTATAATATATTAGAAAATATTTCATAATAAACAGAAGGGATTAATTTGTATTTATATATATTAAATAAAATAATATTTAATTATCAGTAAAAATGTGAATTTAACTTATCTTTTTCTTTTCAATATTATGTAGATGTAGCATTAAAACCAAATCTTTTCGTTGGTTGTGTTATAATTATTTTTTTCGAATAATATATACAATTATAAATCGAAGAAATAGTTAGTCACATTTTAAATATGTTTTCATTATAATATTGGTCTAAAAAAATGAAAGAGTAACACAATCTTTTTCGGTCAACGCGGATAAGTGCAGGAAAATTTTACAAGGTATAATTCAAATTTTAGGTCCGTTCTATGATAAAATTATATTTATTGAGCTCTATTATTATGGAATAATATGGATTTGTTCACAGATTTCAAATTTTTTCACAATGAACTGAACTAACAATCCAGGGAAATACCGTATTAGCGAAATTTTTTATTTCTAATTTTTACGGTAGAATTTTGTATAGGACGCTACGCTGGATATATGCTTAAGAAATAGATTAAATTATTTCATTGTAGTTCAGACTAAATTAACGTTAATTAAATGCAACTATACATTCATTATATTTATATCTGGTAAATCTGGCCATTTCTGAATTTAAATAATCTATATATCAAATTTTTGTCAAAATATCATTAATATTTTGAGTTTTTAACATAATTTATATTAAAATTTTCCAATAAATTAATTAAATAAACTATTGGTAGTTGAAAAATATAATTAGGTACATATAATTTACCTATTTAGTAAAATGAGTTTTAAATAATTTATTAAAAATATTCTAATTATTGCATAATTTCAGTATATTTAATATGAATATTAAAATAATTAAGAATTATGTAATATACTAAAATTTTAATTACTATTTTTTCTTTATTTTAATTTACTTTTAAAAATATTATATAAATTTTCTATAAATCCTTTTATATTAAATTTTATTGATTATCTGTTAAAGTTTTCCTCTTCAAAAACGAATAATTATCTTTTTAGTTTGAAAATAATTTCATTGTAAATTTATAAACATTTTCAACAAGCTGCATAAAATACTTTTTATAATATGGTATATGTATAGAAATTATATCAACATCTTTATTTAAATATAAATTAACAAACATAAAACGATTTTATCAACTATGTCTATGTTATTGACTGTTTTACTCTATCTATAATATTGAAAACAGATTTTTAGAGATTAATAAAACTTATTATTATTAAAAGCGAATCAAATTCATTGCAAATTTAAATATGGTCATGGAATAATTAATTCTTCGATTTATGGGTAAAATGTAAATGGATGTAAATTTTAATATACACATATAAATGATAATTTGGAAATAATTTAATTATGGTTCTGAAAAATATATTAAATATAGTTTTATTATATATTTCCTGGCATTTGATGGTTTTTTTTTTTGTTTGACTATGTCAATAATTATAATATGCATTTAGAAATTGTGATAGACATCACACACAGATGGTGGTTTTATATTGGTCACGCAAAATAATAACCGCACCACATAGTGCAATGAAAATTTCATTTTAATTTTATGTAACACATTAAAATACAAATACTACATATTAAAAGGGGTTCTTAAACAATAAAATTTAGTAACTATTATCAAAGCCGTATATACTATAGTATATATACGGATTTGCCTTTATTTTGTTCGCCTACAGTAAAAAAAAGAATTAATTTTCCAAAAAAAAATTAATTTTTTTTCTCAAATTTGAATAATAATAATAATAAAATTGTTGAATAATACGAAGTCTTAGAGTATATACTCTAAGGCAGTAACACAACCTAGCAGCAAAAAAAGCATCGGCAGCAGCAGCGGCAGCAACAGCGGCAGCAACAGCCAAGAAAGTTTTAAAACAGAACATAGCAGCAAATAGTAGGCAGCAGTAGCAAATCTGACAAATAATTTGTATTGAAAATAATAATTTTTAGTATGCTTTTTCAAAATTATTTATTTCATGTCGGCAGCAAAGTAGCAATGTTACATTTTTAAAACTTTGCCGAGTTTTATCATAAATAAAAGAATTTTCTTTAACAAAATTAATAATTTTTTCCTCCATTAATATTTAAATTTAAATGTTTTTTTATATATATTTTTATTTTTTATAAATTATATATTTTTATTCCTAGTTAATTTATATTGTAATTAATTATTGTTTATTTTTTTTTTCAATTTTAATTTAATAATCGTTATTAAATTTTAATTAAAAAATTTTTTCCTCCTAAATAAATTAATTTTCTTTTACATAAGTTAAAAACTCTTTATTCCATTATTATATTTGTACATGCCAATTTTATTTTTACTACATGACAAAATTATTTTTAATTATTATTTTTTAGTATGCTTTGCTAAAAAATAATTTGCTGTCGGCAGCAAAGCAGCTAATTAGAGATTAGGATTGATGATCCTGCTGCTCGCTGCCATGTTGTGTTACGTATCATACAAATTATATTGTTTTTAAAATTTTGCTGCTGCCGCTGCCGATGCTTTTTTTGCTGCTAGGTTGTGTTACTGCCTTTTGTACTATAAGTACGAAGTAAAAAATACATACTTTTCATTTTTTTTTGACATTTCAATGCGTTGGACGACAGCGACAACGACATATTCTGTTTGGCTATATAAATAAGAAATAATTATATAATTAATTGATGTACAAAACAAATATACTTAGTTTAGTATTATTATTTTCAGTTAGCAAATATGCTTTTAAAAGGACGTAATTTCTCCAAAAATTCTTTTAAAAAAAGTTTAAGAATAAAATAAAACACTACAATATTTTTTCTCTATCTAGCAATAATTTCAGTGCCTATAAAAATTTGAAATATTAAAACAAGCATCCTTGTACATAGTTTTAATAATAATACTTAGTAAATAACTATTGATTTTTATTTAATTTTGATATTATTTGATTATAACAATAAATAATTTGTAAAAGGTGGTTATTTATGTATCCTATTATTAATACTCTTTTCGTTTTAGCACTTCGGCGGTGAAAAAAGTTGAACGCCAGCGTAAAAAACTTCGGCGGTGAAAAAAGTTGAACGCCAGCGTAAAAGCCAAACAATCTCCAATGTGAGCGTTGATACAATTCAAAACTTTGACGGAAGCGGAACTTAAAAAAAAAAATGTAAATATAAATATGAATTATAAATTTATATATATATAAATATATATATAAATATGACGGAAGCTTTACTTCTAGTAATTTTTTTAAAACGCCTACCGAAATTTTAAAATAACTTTGAAAAACTCAGTGAAAAAATCATGAAAAAAATTCAGAAAAAAAAAAATTTTAAAAATATGTTGGCACAACTGAAACTTCAGCTTCATTTTTTGAACATCGAGCAATTTCAGCGTTGGCGTTTTTTGAAGCCAGACGCCAGCGCTCACATTGGAGATACTTACATTGATTCCCATATGATGAATTTTTTTTGACGCCGAAGTTTTGCGCCGACGCCCACATTGGAGATCGGTCTTTATTTTAAAATTTAGGTAGGCGTTTTAAAAAAATTACTAGAAGTAAAGTTTCCGTCATATTTATATATATATATATAAATTTATATATAAATTATAAATTTATAATTCATATTTATATTTATATTTTTTTTTCCCGCTTCCGTCAAAGTTTTGAATTGTATCAACGCTCACATTGGAGATTGTTTGGCTTTTACGCTGGCGTTCAGCTTTTTTCACCGCCTAAGTTTTGCGCTGAAGCCTACATTGGAGATCGGTCTTAAATCTTCCATATATTTTAATTTTAATATTTTTATAACTAGTTGTTTTCTTGTTGACGACATGATTGCAAATGATTTGTCAGACAGAAAAGTCTGACATAAAATCGCCAGCGTGTTATTTTGATCAGTCAAATTAGAAATGTCCGACAGAAATGTCTAACAGAAATGTCCGACATGAATGTCTAATGTAATCGCAGCGTAAGTTTCCAAAAATCAGAAAATAGATTAAATTTAAATGTCCGCTTAAATGTCCGCTTAAATTTGAGTCCGCTTAAATTCGAGCGATGATTGGATCTGAATCAAATTAAGAACAAACATATTTAAAATAATATATTTTTATATATTTCTATATATATTTTTATATTTTTATGTATTAGCATATATGTAATGTAAAAATAATTTGAAATTATTTATGTATTATACATTTTTATCATTTTTATAATTATTTTTATGTAACAGCAACTGCACATGTGCGTTCGGTTCGACTCACTGTTTGATATGTTGATATATATTTGTAATTTGATATAAAATTAAATAATTTTTTTTTGTAAATAAAATAAAAGTAATAATAAAAAATATAATTATTATTATTTTAATTATAAAATAGAAATTATTTTTATATTATTATAAATAATATTTCTTTATTTATATATTTATTTATTATATTTTTTTCTAGAAAAAATATAATATGTAGTTGATAATAACATATGGTTATTTTGACGCTTCATCGCTTCAAAGTTAGAAAAGTTGAAAGTTGGCCAATTTTTTGCTTAGCTTTGCATTACGTGCTTCATTAACTTTGCATTGTGAATGAAAGTATTGATTTCCTAAAATATCAACTTTTCTGCATTGCTTTGCGTTTAAGTCGTATTGTGAATTCACTCCAGCAAAAGCAGCGCAATTTGTCGTATTAAAATTCAGAATACAATTGCAGCCTCTGCAGTTTACGCAGTTACTGAAAAGAGACTGCAAAAGTTTTGATTTTCAATTTCATGTGGCCCGTTCAGCAGGATCGAGCGCTCGAACAAATTTTTTACTGAACGGTTGATTTTTCGAGCGCTCGAGTTTTATCGAGCAGAAAAATTTCAGGCTACATAGAGCAGAAATTTTTTTTTGAGAGGAATCCATTTTTTTTTAGGGGAATATTGAATAGAGAGGGGGTTTTAAGGGATATTTATCGAAAAATTCTACTGAACGGCAATATAATTTTTGCTGCTCTATCTAGTGCGGCTCTTTTCAGTGCTCGATAAATTTTCTCTGCTGAACACGACAATTCTTTCTTGTATTCTTCTTTTTTTTCTCGCGATTAATATTGAATTCAAAATAGCAATCCATGATTATGACTAATTAAATTGTTTATAAATTTATGATTTTAAATATTTTTTTTTAATTTTCTATGACTGTGGGAGAAATATTTGGCTATTTGCAGTCGTTCGTATTAATATTCAGTTGAAATTTATGTATACCGGCTGCTTTTCACTTTTTTTCAGGCTGCTTTGGCTGTGTCTGAATTCTTGACCGTACCCGCTGTTTTTCGAAATTTTCATCCTTTAAATTTTCATCCGATTGGGGGTGATTGCCAATTTTGCGATGCTAATTATAATTTTAATTAAACGTACACTGAAAATAATTTTAAAATTTATAGCTGAAGAAAACAATGTTGATTTTATCAATAATTTCCTATTTGTATTATAATATAAATAATTTTATTACATTTTGGTCATCATTATCAAATGATGTTAAATTATTTATGTGCATTTTTCGACGCTATCAGCATTTCCGAAATTTTTTAAAAAGAGCTTGAAAGGGAAAAATTCATAAAACGCTGGAAAGTCGTCGAATTGTTGCAAGAATTAAATTTTCATGCAGGAAATGCGGTAGAGCTGCAGACAACAATTTTGCAATATTCTGAATAGAACCAATTAAATTTAATTTTCGGGGAAAAATTCAAAGTTCTATCAACAGATGCAAGACATTAGAAATTAAATATTTTAATTATTTGAATTAAATGTGTAATTATGAAGATTACTACTTTGATAATTGTGAAAGTTAAAGTACTGAAATTTGCTAAGAATTAAATAAATTTAATTAAATATTCATAATAATTGTAATAAATACATTGCATTTTTCTTTTTATAAGAAAACTGGACTTAGATATTGAGCGGAATCAAATTTTGATCGGAATCAAATATTGAGAGACTCAAATTTTGATCGAAATCAAATATTGAGAGACTCAAATCACTGAAGAATTATTGAAGACACAAAATGATACGTGTATTCCTGAAAACGTTTCGAATGAATTTCGTAACGTATAAATTTTATTTTGGTATACCTGAAAACGTATCGATTTTGTTTACAATATTGTAAAATTCATAATTTGTGAATTTAAAACAAACAATTTTTTGGCTGTTTCTTTAAAAATATGTAATTTTTTATTTATGTTTATACTACATTAATGAAGATTATACACATACCAAATATAAATATATGGAAAGGAAATATACTAAAAATGATATAATATAGGTCTCTAAACCAACAACGACAAAACACTAATCCCTTTTTTTAATATTTCTAGATATGGGCATTATCACTATCACTACTATCGTAAAATAATTATATATGCTAGAGAACATTTTTAATTTATAGTATTTTTATGTTGTTAATTAATTAATAAATAAAATATAATTTTATATTTAATTAACATTATACAGCATAATATACTTTTCGTATATTAGATAATTATCCATCATTATCGTGTTATGACAGGGTGCCTCATAACACTGCGCCTCATAATACGGATGGCTATATTTAATATATACTCTATATTTAATATAAAATAATTATAATTATATAATTATACTATCTATAATTAATAATTTATATAAAATATATTATCTATGATTTATTTATTTTTTTGACTTTTTTTCGAAAAATTACAACAAAAATTACAATTAACAGGTTATCCTGTTTAACGTTTTTTTTTATTACAAAAAAATCTTTGAACATATTAATATGGACTGCTAGTAACCAACTTCATTGCTGTAGCCATCACCGACTCACCCGAAATTATTTATGGCGTGAAGACAAAATTAGAAATAGATTCTAAACAAACGATAACGACAATGTCGTTCAACGCCAACGCCATGATTGTGCGAGCAGCATATGATTTACGTATATTCTAATTTGACAGGCGTTGTAGTTTGTCGTTGTATCTTTGTTCTGTTTAGGCCATGAGCAATCTCAGCGTTGGAGTTTTTTGAAGCCAGACGCCAGCTCTCACATTGGAGATACTTACATTGTTTCGCATATGATTAACTTTTTTTTTGCGCTGAAGCCTACATTGGAGATCGGTCTTAAGATTTTTTTTGGAAAATATGATTTAAAAATATTTGTTCTCACTGTTATTTGATTTTTTTAAACAATTTTAGGTAAAGATATATTCGAAAAAGTTCACTTTGCTGTTAAAATATTTGAAATGAAAGTTTGCAGAACAATTAAGAAGTTTTAAAATATACTAATTACAATTATATGATCATTTAAAATCTTTTTCATATTATTCGACATCGTTAAGTATATTGAACTTAATCGAAAATTTTATAGCAATGTTAAAATTTATTAGGGTAATTCTGAAGGCTATTATATTACTGATTATGATTACCCGAAAGCGATCTTGAAATATTAAATAATTCTCAATTTATGAAGAATTTATTTCTCTAGAATTAAAATTCTCTATTAAAATGAAATAAGATTAAATAAAAAAAAAACATTTAAATAAAAAAATCAATCAAATTTTTTTAGCAATATTTGTATCATTAAATGTAATATTTTCTTACTTAAACGATAAATAATTTTATATCTTATTCAAATTTAAATACCGCAAATATTGTAAATATTTAAAAAAAAAAATGAAATAATTATTTGTATGTAAATAATTAATATATTTTTATAAAATTAATTAAATTATTGATATATTAAATTATTGCTAATTTATAAATCAATTAAAATCAAATTGTTTATTATAACCACATGAAAATGTATATACTACATAAATAAATAATAATATTTATATTAATAATAGACTAATAATAATATTTTATAATTAATTTAATTGAGTTGTTAGTCACGAGTTTCCACACCAATATATTATATTGTATCATGATAAATTTAATAATTTAATTGAAATATATCGTGTGCTTACAAATTTTTATAAATTATTATATCCAATCAAAATCGATTTAGTAATACTGAAAATGATGTACATAATTAATAAACTATTATATATATAATAGTAAAATGTCAAAAGTTAAGTTCTATGATATTTTTAATAACAGAAATGTTGTTTAATATTTTTCATAATTTAAGCTATTATACAGTAAATTATAATTTAATATTTAAAGTATAGAGAAATATATTATAAAACGTAAATTTATAAGGAAATGTTAATAAACATGTTAATAACATTTAAATTATGAATATCCCTTCTTACAGCTGTTATTTAAAGATCTGTTTAAAAATAAAAAAATTTGTCGTTAAGCAATTTATTCTTCAGATATTTTAAAATCCTATCATTACTATATTATTTTTTCTATATACTAATTATGGAAATGCATATCACAAAATTTATTTATAATAACAAAGAATTTTTTTTAAATGAATAAATATTTTAATTTTCCAATTTTCTACACTTTTTTTTTATTTTTATTTTATTATTTTGACCCAATTTCGTAAAAATAAAAAAAAGCTTCATATATTTATAATATATGAAGCAAAATCTCACTTTTTTTGGTACAAAAAAAAAAAATTGGATAAAAACCGCAAATTCATCCGTATAGCAATTTCTCGAGGAAAATTTATATATAAACATATTTTTTTCTGTCCACCCAAAATTTTCCCACCAAAAATATAATATGTAATATAAAAAAAAATATATGTAGTATATACAGTCGAGAATTGGTTCGTGCAATTTTCTTTAACAAAAACACAGAAAAATCCATATATACATTATTGTACATATGTATATTAACATTATTTCAAAAATAAATAAATAAAGAATATATATAAAATGGAAACCCTCCGAGTAAAGTGGGTACAAAAAATGCATTGACTAGAAAAAAAAGCTGACTCCTACGGTGTAATTTTAAAATATTGCATCAGAATATTTTATTCTATGTAGTTACTTATTATACGATATAAAAATCTTATAATACTATTTCAGATATAAATTTAGGGGTAGTTAATAGTCAAAATAATCTTAGAGAATTTTTGAAGAATTTAATTTACATTTAAGTGTAAGTAAAATTATTTGACGATTATTTTTACTAATGATAATAATAATTTATTCATTAGAAAATTATTTGACAAATTTGTCATGCAAGAATAAGAGGTAACTTTTAAAATATTGTGTGAAATTTTACCAATATTTTACAATGTGAAACAACTTAAGAAATTTCCAAAACAATTTCATAAAAATTTTTTTTTAAAAATGTATAATTGTTTTCTAACGACAACACTAAATTTGACATTAAGATAAGCTAGAAATTTATAAACGATTTCTAACAAATTATTTGTCAGTTATACTAAAGCAAATTTCATAACTTATTTTGAATTTGAATTTTGTGAAAGTTTTCACTGAAAATTTCATCGAATTATAATTATTTAAATTGAAATATAAGTAGAAAGTAGACAGACATTTAAAGAAAAACTGCAAAAATGGCTATAACAACAACACTGTTTTTGACATTTATGTTAGCTACTAATAGAAATATTTAAGAGCAAAAACACGAACATTTCGATTTTTAATCATAAATTCTTTTGTTTATTTTCAAAATTATATTTCTTATCATATTTTAACTACTGTTTATCCCCTAATTTTAAATTTTTTTTGTGAATAGTCTACTCATGTATCATATATATTATTCCTTTTTCATGCTTTTTTGTGAATATAACATTTCTCTATATAGTATATATATGTATACTTCGGCGTTATTCAAAGGATAACAATATATATGTATATAACATTGTGAAAAATATTCTTTTTACGCTTCTGGTGGCTATATTTTTTAACTATACGTCTACAATTTGGTTTAAATAAACAAGAAAATTCTCGTTTAAAGCTTTTATATTATATATGTTTATTGTTCATTGTATTCACAATAATATAGGTCATCAGGACGAGATCATAAGGTTATATTTTGGTTTAATGGTCAATGTATATTATCAAATAACTATAAATTTTACTAAAAAAAAAAAAAATAGTAATAATTTATGAATCCCCAAAAAAAAAAAACTAACTATAAAAGTGAAATTAATTAATTTAATCTTTAAACTTTTAATGCAATATTAAGATAAAATATATAAATATACCAGGGGATTTTTTTTTCTTAAAGTTCAAAAGAAAAGTTATTTTTGTGCAATAAAACTTTGTTTAATAATTCTTTTTTTTTTTTCAATTTTTTTGTTAAGCTTTATTTTTGCAAATAATTAAGAATGCATCACAAATTTTCAAGTGGTTCATTAAATTTTTACACTTCGTCTGGCTTTTTGCTGTTTTTTTTTATTTTTAATATATAAATAAATATTTCTTTTTGTATTTTTGAATCAGTGAACCTGGAATTAACCAAAAACAAAAATAAATCTTTTTCACATGAATTTACCTGGTTGATTTTTTTATATTTGTACCTGGGTATGTATATAAAAAAAAGGATTATATTTTACAAAAAAAAAAATCATATAAATATTTAGTACTTAAATATTAAATATATAAATTAGATTCCGAATTTGAATGATTTTCATTTGATTACAATTTTTTTTTAATTACAATTTTAACGTTTTGTACTTATGGCAGGACAACAATCATATTAAATTTTATAAAAAAAAATCGCTAGAATCATAAAGTAATAACACAAATTTTGCCATTTAACATCCATAAATATTCGATCCAAATAAAATTTTTGGTAATATCTTAATCGTAATACTAGCTTAAATCAGCTGTTTAATATAATCGCATTATTAATTGCCGTTTATACATCCTTTAACCCAGTTAAGCGAGTAATTTATTTTCAAAAGTGTATTTTTGGGTGCGTAATTAAAATCGCCGATCACATATATATTCGTATATATTCGTCAAATGCGCTTAACTGGTTAACATGCACTGCCCGAAACAATTCATATTAGATTCTACATATTGCAATCTTGATATAAGTGTTAATTACAATTTTGCATGATATTGTTTTAAGTTTTTACTAACATTTTGAATTTTCATATATTTTTTTCATATATTTATATATACGTCAAACGCGCCATAGAAGCACTTCTACATGACGTATATATACGTCAAACGCGCTTAACTGGTTAATAATTGAAAAATATCGCGTTTGTACTATAAATTTTCTTTAAAAAAATTCAAATATGTATTTAAATAAATTAATTATTTCAAATGAAATAATTTTCAAGACGATTTTAGCTACCTCCACCCTCCCGAGATACTGCTATCAACCAAAAAAAATTATAATTGTAGTATTTACCTATATATTTAAACCAATTTCGTTATAAATTTAAAATTTTGATTAAAAAATCAATCTTATCAATAAAAAAAGAATTATTTAAATTTTAATTAAGTTGTCATAAAGTTAACATATTCAATTAAATATTATGATAAAAAAAATTCCAATGCACAAAAATAAACGGAATCTTTCCTATAGGCCTGAGTAGGAGTTGATCTACATAACATGCAATAAAAAAGGAATTAAAGGATAAAAGAACAAACAAAAATATAATATACTTGAATGCAATAACAAATAAATATTTTAATAATGCAATATACTATAATAAAAATTACAATCATTTTTTGTTGCAGTTTTTTATAAATCGTCGTGTGAGAAGCGAATTGTCGTAACCGTTAGATACGTCAATTTGAGAGTATTGATACAGGAAGATAGAAAATTTAAGTATCTATCGCCCTGTGTTCAGACGGATTCGATCCGAGAATATCCTGGCTACTATTTAATTGAAATTTTAAATGTTTGTAAGTTGTATTTACCTAAATTAATTATTTGCGAAATGTTGTATACATTTTATACGGTATTTTAGTGGTGTAGCGTAGTTCATCATATAAATTGCAAAATGTTGTATATATACTTTAAGAACAAATTTTCTACTATAAAATTCCAATTATGTTACATTCAAATTGTTGTATCTTTGTCATACGACAATAATATAAAAATAAATTACAATACAAATAAGTTGTTCTAATTATTGTATGTTAACTATACTACATTTTGTGGTTTATAATTCTGAAACAAATAGTGATAATTCATATGATTTAAATTGTGGTAAGTTGCATTTACAACATACTGAGATTTTTCCATAGATCTAAATAAAAAATTACATTATCGTAAAGTTTGTGGTGCATCACTAAATTAAACTATAACAATCCTCTAATTCTATTTGAGACCAAAGTAATTACTGTTTTACATAGCTAAAGAACCCATCTTTGTAATAGAGTGTTAATTTATTGGAGTCATAATATTATTTATTGAGATAAATGCATTTAAAGGCGTCAGAAAAAAATTCAAAAACTTAATATTCATTTATCTCGGAACTTCATTTTTGCAGTTACGACAATTCGCTTTTCACACGACGAAATTAAATAAGAAACATTCCTTTATAAGTTCTGAATTTCAATTGTAGAGTACACAATGATTAGTCAAATTATTATATATTATTATTTTTTTATATAATTTATAGCAAAATATTCAAACGTAGTACCTACATTATGTATATTGCATTTTGTAATTTTAGTAATTTTTCATTTTTTTAAAAAATTTCAAAATTTTCATAAATTTCTGAAACTGGTAAAATTCTAGAATTCATCAAAACTAACCAATTATATAATTTGTAATTAAAATTATATAGTTAAAATTCATTTTTCAAAAAACTTTTGATTCACGTTCTACCTTTAACTTATTTAACCCTTTCGCTACTAAATGGTTTATACTTGATTTTAGTTAACCATTTCAACTACATTCTACATATTTATATTCAAAATTATATTGAAAATCGAATTTCTTATTCCATTATATGACTCTATATCCTTAAATAATATATAAAAGATTACGTTATTGAATTACGTTACATTACGTTATTGGGTAATAAAATTAATTTCAATAAAATGTACAGAAAAACTTTTATAGGGTACGATCCACAATTAAACCATTAATGAGATGAAATTGTACAATTGATAAGATCAAATTGATATATAGTAATATCAAAAGGACATAAAAGTGTTAAATAAAACAGACAAAAAAACATTATAAAAATACGAAAATAAAACTATTGTTAATTACATAATTAAAACAAATCTACAAAAAAAAAATAGATTATACTCTCTCTAGGATATTATGTAATTTTCCATTTTCCGTTTCCTTTTTTTCTATATACATATTACAAATATAATTAAAAAAAAAAATTATCTGATCATTTTCGTATTTTCAATTTAATTAAAATTTATATCTTTGAACTTTTGTTTTTCTGTAATTTTTTGTGTTAACTTTTGTAAAAAAATATTTTTAAATGCAAAAAATTTTTTTTTACTTTATAGTAAATTAACATTTTTCCTTAAGAAAAATGTATATTTTTTTCTATCCTTTGCATGAAGGCGGCGATAAACGTTTTAACACTACTTCATATTTTTTTTTTATATTTGTATGTTGTTATATGAATATCACTTTAGACATTCGCTTTGACATTTTCTGATGTTTCTATAGAGATAATTTTTTCTAAAAAGAAAAATATTATTTAAACCTTTTCATATTATATAAATACAGCACAAAAAATGGATAAGTGTTGCAAATGATTTTCCTTTAAGTATATTAGATTATTATTTTCTTGAAATTTTTCTATTAATAAAATTTTTGTACGGGGTAAGCCGTAAACAAATAAAATGAACATCAACTTATGACATTTTCACGCTAATTAAAAGAGCAAAACATAAATCCAAAATGATGATATTGAGTAATTATTATGTGTATAGAATGGGATACATGGATAAAATTAAATTTAATATAAAAGTGATTAAAATGAAAAATCCTTTTAAATGAATAATATAAAATTTAGATGGTTTTCATTCCAAAATAACTGACTCGAGATCTATAGGTATTCTTTTTTAATAATTCATGATTGATTAAAAACGAATAGATTTGATTTCATTTATTCCATATTTTCTGAAGTTGTATTGTAAATTAGCTCTTAGAATTCAATAATGAGTAAACTAGAATATTAGATTGATTGTGGACATTCATAAAATACAGAATATAAATCATTATCCTCCAATAATGTACATAACTGCTTCATTTCTGTACATGTTCCAGTATTTACATAGAAATGATTTGTACAAGTATTTACTGAAATGATGCAGTTATGTACATTGGAGGAAATTGATTTATATTCTGTATTTTATGATATGAATGTCCACAATCAATCTAATATTCTAGTTTACTCATTATTGAATTCTAAGAGCTAATTTAATTCGAATTCTTTTTACCCACAAATAATTCTACACTATTTGATTGGCAGACTATATGAACAGAAGAGTGGAAAAATCTATGTTGAAGAAGTTTATCATACTTTAGTGTTTAGTAAATTCAATACTCCAATATAATCTCTTTAAAATATGTAAAAAAAAAATTGTGTAAAATATTAAGAATCAATTTTTTTTTCTAAATTTCCAATATATTATTATCAAATGTATATGTTTATTTTAAATTTTCCAATTTAACGCTCATTCACAATATAATTAAATAAAATTATAAATTATTTCTTCGAAAGAGTTACTATAGAAATATAAAATAGCATACATATTAAATACATACATAGCCATGTATGTACTTAAAAAGAAAAAAAAATATTTAAAAAATCTTAAGTAATCTTATTTTCCCTTGACGTTTATTTAGTGCAATTTTTCTAGTAAATGTCACTTCAATTTTCTCTATAAGAAACATGTCAATTTGCAATCTGTATTTTGTATCCTCATCTGTTCTGGGATTTCTTTTTCTTACTCGTTGCTGTTGAATATATTACAAATATTATATTTAAAAAATAAAATGCAAATGCATAAAAAAAACATTTTTTTTTATAAATATATTTTATATATAAATGATGTCAAGAGAAAAATCTTGAAAATTCCCAATGTTGGGGGAAGACACATCAACATTTGTATATACATAATATTCAATTTAAAAGAAAAAAAAATTTGTTTCTTAAACTAACATATACACTTAAAAAATAACATTTGCGTAAATAATATTTTTTAAAGTAAGTGCAATTGTCAGTTAAAAAATGGGGAATAAAATTCTCTAAAGGGATGAAAAGTCCTTATGGGTATAATTATTATTGAAAAAAAAATATTTAGCTTTGTAAAAGTTTTAAGTATATATTTTAAAAAAGTATTTAAATATTTTGATGATGAATTTTTTGGGAACCGGAAGGTAGTTATGACAATTTGGTATAATTTAAAAATATATTTTTAAACTACAAAAATTGTCAATTAAATTTGATCAGAAATTTATTTATTTGATTAAATTAATTAATTTACACTCTTAAATGTTTACTCTCTCTCTTTTGTTGGTTAAGTAAGACCTCTCCCTAATACAGGACGGACGGCGTATAGCGTCTCTGTCAAAATCGTTTCATGCACATACATTTTGTATGAGAGCTCCCGAAATACGCGGCGTACGAACGAACGCCGACAATTCGAATTTCCAATTTTGACGGGCGTATAAAAATTTGTAATTTGATTTTTGAAATTTAACAAAAAGAAACATCGATCAAAAAAATTTTAATGTATATAAATGTGGCGTTTTATTTCGGGATACGTTGGCGTATCAGCGTATTGACGTATATACGCCATACGTCGTAAGTCCTGTATTAGGGAGAGGTCTAAGTAAGGATTTATGCTCTTATCAAAATTCTGTACTGCTTAATTATCAAACTTATTTTAATTATATTTTGAGTATCAATTTCGTTATATCTGCCTGACTATAGGCATTTTCTTTAACAGAACATATGTTATGTCTTTGATATGTCTGAAATTTTGTAGATATAAAATCACAATAAAAGTTTAACAGAAAACCGCCAGCATAGTTTTTTTTAGCTGTCAAAATTAATCGTCATGGTATGACAGAAATTTTAACAAAATCGTGTGTAAACGTAGGGTGAGATTTTAATTATAAAGAAATATGCAACAAATATAATAAATAAAGTTCCCAAAACTTAGACATGGGTTGGTGAAATCCATCCATACTGCTGTAAAAAATAGGGTTGTTAGATTTGTAGACAATATTACAAATATAATTTTCAAATAGGAATAAAATTTTGAGTAGAAGCTTCGTATAATTTTCATAAAATCCGATGTTAAAATGGAATTCTAGCAATAAATTGACTGCTAATTAAAGATTTTTAATAAATAAACTTACACAAAAAAGTAAATAAAAGTTTTTAACATGATATTTTTGTATAGTGTTAATTAAAATACTAATTTTCTGTAATATTATAATATTTTTTTTAAAGATTCTTTGATATTTTGCAATATTGATTTAGTCATAATTTTATTTATGATTTATTTAAAAAATATGAAAAAAAAAATGTATAAAAAAAAAATGTAAATAAAATTTTAAATAAACTTTTTCCTATTATAATTTTTTTTTAATACTCAATATATTCCGCCAATTAATTTCCATTCCGAAAAATTTCTTGTTTTTTTTTTTAACTGAAAAATTCGATATTCTAAAATCAATTTTAATTGCTTGTTATTTGTTTTTTTTTTTCAACAACAAAAAAAAAAAGGTAAAAAAAGTTTTATATAATTAAATGAAAATATAAAAAGAAACAAACAAAAAAATAAATTCAAAGAATTATTTCTTACCCACTTCCATAAATGCAAATTTTACCCTCCATTTTTTTTTATTTTTATGCTACACATTCATCAGATACATTTTTGAATTAGGAACTAAAAAGTTCGAAGTGTAGTAGTTTTTTTTTTCTTGTTGAAGCGGAAGATTTTTCCTTTCGGGGGAATTAATATTTAAATATTTTTTGAAAAATTAATTTATATTTTTTATTTTTAGATTAGAAATTTATGGAAAAAAAAAAAACTTTTTTTATATTGTTATCAAATATTTAGTAAAACAAAAAACTAAAGTAGAATTATTTTTAACTGAAAAGTTGCAAAAAAGTTTTATTGACATTTTCTTTGAAAATATTTTATCGTTTTTATTTTTTAATTATAAATTTCCAGAACAAATTCGTTCTTTAAGAACTCAAATTCCTCTTGATTTCAGCAATAAGTTAGTCTAATCATTAGTATTAACAGTGCAAAGAATTTAATGTATTGTTTTAATAGTGTTTACCACAAATTTGAAAAAAAAATCTAAAAACGAAGGTTACTATTGGAAGATATTCGAATATTAGATAAATATAATTTACAAAAAAACTATAATTAGATTTTGGAAAAGTCTATAATTTCAAACGTATAAAAGGACTAAATTGATCTTTTTTTTTTTATTATTTGTAAACAAAAAAATTTTAAAATTGCAAATGGCTGAAAATAATAGTTTTAAATTTTTTTTTTGTTTAATAATTTTTGGTACACGGAATTTATTTATTTTAAGATTTTTTACTTAAAAAATAAAATAAAATATTTTAACTATTTAAAAAAAATTCTTTTAATATTATTTTAAAATTTATTTTTTATATTTTGATACATATTTTTATTTTATACATAAAAATAATAAATAATTAGCTAAAAAATTAAGTTATATTGTTATTGGAAAAGTTAAAAAAATTAATTAATTTCTTTATTTAAATTTTTATTATTTGTTTACAACAATTTTTTTATTTTTGTTTACAAACAATGTACTTTGACAGAAAATTCTCATAAATTTTCAAAAATAATTTTGAGATATTTTTCGCCCTAACAAATTTGTATGGGCAGAAAATATCTAAAAATATCACAAAGCAAAATATCAGTTTAGAACAGCAAAATATCAGTTTAGTTCATTGAACAGCAAAATATCAGTTTAGAACAGAAAATATCAACAAATTTTCTCATTGAACGGCAAATCGTGATATTTTCTGATATTTTCGGATATTTTTGGATATTTTCTGCCCCTACAAATTTGTTAGCTAATATGGGGCTGTCAAAATTTGAACGTGCCGTTCGAATCGAAATCACTGTGACTGGCACTTAAATAAGAAACACCAAACACACCAATTAGTGTTTAAAAAAAATTCTAAAAACGAAGGTTACTATTCGAAGATATTCAAATATCAGATGAATATAATTTACAAAAAAAACTAATTTGATTTTTGAAAAGTCTAATTTCAAACATAAAAGGTATAAATTGGATTGCCAAATAGTATAAAAGATAAGATAATTATGATATTCACATCACAGAATGATATTTGACTTTTTTAAATACTTATTGATTAGCAGAATCAAATCAGAAAACAATTCGGTATACAAAAATCAAAGAAATTTGTGTACTAAATCCTAGAATCGATCATCATTGAATGTGTCATTCACTACTGACGTTATTAGACTAACCATTTCAACTATCATGTCCTTATTTCATTTACAGATTAAAAATTATTTTTTCTAATTATTGCCAATAATTAATTTTATAATAAAATAAAATTATTACCTAAAAAAATACCAAAAACAGGAAAAAGAAATTACCTTTAAATAAATAGTATTACCTTTAACATTTGATCTTTTCAAAAAAAAATAAATTTCGACATTTTCTTTAGTTTTTATCATTTATATTGAAAATGTCCTTTATTTTCTTCTTTAAAAAAATATATATATATTTTTCTTTATATTATTTAAAGAAAATTAATTCAAAAATAAATAGAATTTTATTTTCATTTTTATTTGTATGTATATAAATTTTCACCTTATCTAAATATTATTTTTATTTAACATTTAGTGTGACATTAGTTTTAATCTAATAAAAAAATTTTCCATTCTTTTATTTGTTCTTTATTTTTGTTTTTGTGTTCTTTTTTATCGATTTTACTATTTCACTTCATTAATCTTTTTTTTTTCTCTCTTCTCTGTTTCGGTTTGTTTCAAAATATCTTCATTCCTTTTGAGAACTTTTTTTTACCTACAAAACTTTTTAGGTTAATTATTTTCTGTTGGGCTGTTTGTCCTTGCTGGTCCTACGTAAAATTTTCCAAAACATTTAATATAGTTAATATTAACTTTGAATTTGTTGAAACCCAAATCTGAAACCATTAAAAAGAAAACACAGGTTAAAGAAAGTTGAAATTCATCTAGTAGACGGCGCTTATTAATCCTTTGCGTCCAAAAATTCTAATATAATAATAGATATTAATTAGCAGAAGGTATAATTAAAATCACAATGAAATCTTATACTCTAAAATATTTAAATGTATTCCAGAATTGATGATAGATAAGATTATATGTTGGGAATTTTTATAGCACTTGAATAACTAACAAACAAAGCCTTTGATTATGTTACCACTGCGCATACTAGCTAAACTGAACACCATTGTGTTTCTGTATTTCCGAAACAGAAAATTGTAAAATAAAGCGTTGATAAAATTGACCAGATGGGAAAATTTCAAAGAATAATTTTCCCTTACTCTCAGATTGTTTAAATAACAAAAAAAAAAAAAGAAGAAACAAATCAGATATCCTTAGCATAGGTTTCCATTCATTACAAAAGAAAGGATACAAAGTAATTTTGTCGTCTGTCTTATTTCGTTTTATATAAATTTATTATACATTTTTTCGTCACTTTCCGTACTGGTTTTTTATTACTACTACCGCACGTAATGAAAGAGAAAGTCATTTTTAAACATAAATATCATTAATCTTTTTTTTTCCAACGTATTGTTTTGTTAAGAAAGAATAATAATTTTTTTCCATGATGTCCTTTTACGTTTGATAACAAAATATATATTATAAAACAAAAATTAAGACATTAGAAAACCAAAACCAAGAATAATTATCCCTGAAAGGATAAGGATTTGAATGAGATAGTAAAAAAAAAATTATTTGGTCAAAAAAATTTTCATGGAACTATAAACAAAATTTAATTACATTATATAAATTCTTTTTGGTGTTTTAGTTATATTATATGTAAGTAGAAAATATTAATTATTTAGTTACAAAAAATTGTCGTATTCCAATTCGCGATAGCAACTAAATGTAAATATTAATTGGTTTTCGAAAAAATGATTCCATTACAGCCTAGAAAAATAGCTCTGTTGAGCCAAGAGAAATATCGGACGATTAAGCCTAATGTGCCGTTGATTATGAAAGTGGTCTAAGTCAAGAATCCAAAAAAAATACATTTTTTTGCTTATTTTGCATAAAGAATATTGTAATATTGTGATCTGAAGCACAATCATAAAGATTTCGTAGAAAGCGAACCGTTTAGCTTGACTTTAGTTTTTGATTCGTTTATCAAAATCGTCATGATTATTTTGGAAAACTTCGTATTTGAAATACGGTCATATTTGAATTTTTGTTATTCTACAAAACGTTCGAAGGGAAAACTGTTTTGCCGACTCGAAAAATTTATTATTCTGTAGTACTGTCGAATCGAAAAGTGAAACGGCTTTCATATAGTAGACATTCGCTGTAAATTTGTTACTTTTAGAAGATTCAAAATGCAATTAAAAATTATTTAACAAATTTTTTTAACATTTATATATATATATGTACCAATTATTTAAATTTAAATATACAAATTTTAGGAAAAAAACAAGAAAGAAGAAATAATTTCAAAAATTAATCAATGACATGAACTTAAAAAAGGACATTGCTCGTGGGTTTTCGAAACGTCTACCAGATGAAATTGATACAAATTTACAAAAAAAGAATCGAGGCATTTTTATTTACATTAAATTAATGATACAGCTATACGGATGCTCTAATTTTCTATTTTTTTTCTATTTTGACATTAAAAACTAATTTTAATTTTTCAAATACGTATTTACGTTTTTGAATACGTATGATAATGTAGTTATTCGATCGTTTTCTAGAATACTCCAATTTTGTGAAAGTGAAACGCAAAGTGAAGGGAATCTCAAATACGAAGTTTTCCAAAATAATCATGCGTATGTATTTTTCAATTTATACCAAACACAAATCTTTAAATATCTCGAAATGAAAAATATATGACTTAGTAGACCACACTTTCATAATCACCGGCACAAATAAACAATAAGACATATAGAATCTAGGTTCGTGCACCAACTATTTATATAGCGATAGCCTATACTTTTAAGTTAAATATACTTACTAAATACAAATCAATCAAAAGTTTATTTTGTAAATTTAATTTTCATTTAACCCAAATTTTGAATTTAAATTAATTACATACAATATTTTTCTAATCATAAGAATAATTTCTAAACACAAACATTTTATTTTGTCATTTTGGATTAAAAAAATTAATTTTTTCCGTTGAAAATGTTGAATATAAAACCTTTTTCCTAAAATTTATTAAAATTATTCAAAATTCCGAAAAAAAAATAAATAAAATATTAAAATTGTATTTTTTTGTTTGTTTTGAAATATAATTAAATTCTAATTAATTTGAATTGTTTTCCCATTTAAATATCCTTTTTGTTGTTTTTGTACTTCTCTTTCCTTTTTTTTTTTGTTGTTGGAAATATTAAAAATAAATTAAGGAAAAAACAACCAAAAAAAAAATAAATAATTCAAATTTGAATTTAATTATATATATGGAAATTAAATTATAATCTGATTTGAATAAATATTTTGAAATAGGAAAGATTGAAATTATTTGGAAAAAAATTAAGCTTTAAAATTTATATTTGCAAATAAAAAAGTTGTAAATATAAATATTTGTTGGAAATGAAATATTTACTAACATTTATAATATTTACATACATATAGTTTTTATTCAGTTATAGAGATTAAATTTCCAAAGTATTTCATGACTTTATTAAATTTCCTAGAAAATTCACAAATATTTGATAGATTTTTTTAATATTCGTTATCAAATTGTTATTGTCTCGCTTTATTTGTTCAAAAAAATAATGATGAAGTCAATAAGGATGTAGTTAAATAAAATCATTATTTTGAAAATTTGAAAATTAAATTCTTTTGCGTACTTTATAAAACATTTTTTTTTTTTTAATAAATAAATTAGGTTTATAGAAAAAATAACCAAAACTTTTATTTTAAATGTCACCAACATTTTATGTCTTATTTTTTTTTTTACTAAAAAGATTATATATAAGAAATCTATTTAAGATACGAAAATAATCATCATCTTGCACACGAAAAAAAGAAAACTATCCACTGTCGCAATTTTCTTATATCCAAACTTTTAAACGAAAACTTTTAAGAGATATTCTAAATCTTATAGCACTAAAAAAAAAACTTTTCCACTTTATTTATGCTTAAAAAAGGGAGACAGGATGATATTTTTTTTTTGTGTGTTGATTACTCCTTGTATGATATTTTATATAAAAATTTCAGGAGAATGAATAAAAATTTAAATGCGACAGAAACTGAAAACACTAATATTTGTGTCAAAGTAACTTTGCTTCTGTATCTCATGCTGTAACATTTTTATTGTTTTGAACAAGAGTTCAGAAATGTTAATCATGTTATTTAGTCATGTATAACAGCTATGGTTTGGCTATAGCAAAATTAAAATTAATGTTAATTTGAGCAAGTACCCATTTTGTCCAATACTGTGTAATTATTCTTTAAGTTGGTTTGGAGGGAAGAATATTATTTATATGAACGATCTGCTAGGAAGTAAGACAGGATTCAATAAGGTTTGGTCACGAAAATTGATACTATTAGAGAATTGGAAAGAAAATCTTTAAATAATGTGCGCAATGTACGCAGCTGAATTGATTGGAAAGAAGATCTTTAAATAATGTGCGCACATCAATATTCAGCTTATGTTGGATCAAATAATTCTAATGAAAATTAATTTAGTATTATCATAAATTTACCTTAAATTTCCGAATTTCCCAGCCTGAATTATTTATATCATATTAATTATTTATGTCCTCTTTATAATCTACTTATTGGAACTTACTAAGATTACTCTACAGTCTACATTGTAGCCAAAACTATTATTAGCTAAGAGAATTTCAAATTTTGTAAGTAATATATTACCAAAATTATTATTACCAATACCAATTCAATTACCCTACATAAAAAAAATTTTAACAAAAATTTTTCTTTAGCAAATTATAAAACTTTATTGTTATCATTTTTCTTAACAAAAAAAAACACAAAAATCGTGAAAAATATCTAAACGACATTAAATTTTTCTTCTGTAATCTTGATATATTGTATAATACTTTTTGAATATAAGGAAAACTTTTAAAATTGTTAATTTCTTTAATTGAAATAATTATCTTGAGGATTTATACGATAAAAAAAAAACATAAAATAAATATAAAATTTATTTTATTTTTATTTTTACATAAAAATTTACTTTGTTGAAAATTAAATGGAAATTCAAATTTAAGTTTTCCTCAAAACAATTTCATTTGACGACAAAAAAATTATTAATAAAGAAAAATATAAGAAAGGGGGGATAAAAAAAATATGTAATATGTACTTTCGTTTTAACATTCTAATAAATCATTTATAAATTACACATAGCTACATATAATTTCATTTTTAACGACAATTCACATTGATATGAGTGACAAATTATATTATATTATTATATTTAAAAGTGCTGAGTTATGTTTAATGTCATTCAGACAAAAAAAAAAAGATTGATGAAATCAATTAAATAAATTAATTTGTTTTTTTTTTTTAAAGAAAAATATTGATGACAATTAATTTAAAAAAATTGTGTCAAAAAAAATATTTTACTTTTAATCTTGATTTTTGATTGAGTTAAATATTGTTTGAGCTTGTATAAATGAAATTATAAGCTTTTAATACTGTCAAATGGAAAATATAAAGTGATATCATAAATTAAATTGAATATTATATCGTTTATATTCGCGGTTTTGGAATGGGACCGACGATATATTCTTAATATGTTGCTTAAAAGTAAAAGCTGAATAAATATAATGTAAGTCATTTCTTTACAATCAGTAACTAGTAAAAATTCTCATTGCTTGTACTATGTCTTATATTTTCATTCCAAAATTTATTATTACCATAGAAATTGTTCAAATTACTGGTACTTCTATAATACCTTTTAATTTTTATTTATAAAGCTTGATCTTATAGGGAGCAGTTATTGTAAAAGAATTAATAAAAACTTAATAATTAATGAAAACTTTTTTTGTAATTTTATTAAGTTTTAGTTTACTTAATTAGAATGACTAACTTTTGGTCGCACAAAAGCTGCATTGATCCAAAAACAAAGCATAGAAAGTGTTGCTCTTAAGTTTCCATAAATATTTAGTTGACTTACCGATTTAAAACCATATTTCCACCTGAGATGTAATCTTCCTCTTCTCCGTTTACATTAATTATTATTTGGAAAATAGACCAGTTATTACTGATTATAATAAAAAAAATACTATACCATCAAAATGTATAAGGAAATATTCGTTTGATTCAAAATTATTAATAATTTTATATCTTTTATAAAAAATATATACATAAAAATTTACTAATCTGGTTATAAATTTTATCTAAACTAAAAAAAGTTTATCGAAAAAATCTTTATATTTTTCTCTCAAGCAATTATAATTTTAACAAACTCTAACAGAAATCAAAATATTATCAACATTAATGCATTTTCCAATTTTAATATTGATCCTTTTTCTATATATTACATAGATTTTCTTTCTCCAGATTATACTCTGTTACCCAAATTTTTTAATGTTCATCATACTCTTTTTTACAACCGAATTTAACTACAAAATCACAATTGAACTCAAAATCATTAAACAAATTATTATCCGCATAAAAATTATAAAAGAACACAAAATAAAAGTGGTCACATTTTTTTTTATAATAATTATAATGTTAAGTAAAATAGTAGTAAAAAAAAAAATTATTTATTTTTTCAATCTTTATGTCCTTGAGCTAAGTTATTTTTTACTTTGGAAAAAGGACGAAAGAATGAAGAAAAGCAAAAAATTTTAGTATAAAATAAAAATTAAAATAGCTGTCATTTCAGTTTTTTTTTTATCTTCGTGTTCTTATCTAAAGTAATTTCAAAGATAAAAATACTAAGGATAAATATATCCTTACTATGCGAATATATTTAAAAAGAAGAAGAACAAAGAATTGTATAAATGTAATTTAATTCTGAGTTAGGTTTTGTTATTTGTGTGTCCTTTACAATATTTTTTATCAGTTTTTTTTTTCAAATTTTATTTCCAACATTTTATTATATTTCTTAATATTTCTTAAGTCAATATTTTAAGGAAAATGAATTGCATATAATTTAGTTTGACATTGCCTTTAAATTGTTATTAAATACCAAGATTTATAATAGTCGTCCACATGATGAACTGTAATACTTTAAATAATATTATGTTAATTTATTTACATTATGTAATCGAAAAATTATTTTCATTATTTTTCTGCAATAGATTCCCTTTTTAATTATATAAAAATATGTAAATTTTACCTACAAAATTACATTAGCTACGTTCCTTTTGGCTTCCAGGAGTAGAAAAGAGTAGGTAGGAGTAGATAGGAGTAGTTACTCCTACTCCTCGCTATATAATGGAGTAGTTCCGAGGTGTAGTTGAGAGTAGTTACGCTTATTTTTTCCGATAGAGTTATTTTAGTTCCTCAAAATCTGAAAGATGGCTTAAATGATTTTAAGGTTATGAAATTTGAATTTGTATACAAATTTCTGACAGTTAAATTATTTTATTTTTTTTTCTAGGCATACTTTGTTTTATATAATTTTCTATCATATGTTGCTGTGTTATATGATACAAAATTTGCGTTCCATTCAATAACTACTCCTATCTACTCCTACCTACTCTTTTCTACCACTGGAAGCCAAAAGGAACGTAGCTATTATTATACTATAGTAATTTGTTATTTTATTTTAATTAATCTTTTTTGTGTAGTATATGTAGTATAAAGGTAATTCTTGTTTTTGCATTTATACGAAATCCTTGATAAGAAAGAAAGAAAATAACAAATTCTATAAATTCAAATAATATATTAATCCTTTTTTATGTTAAACCAATATAAAAACACAAAAAAAAATATTTGAATTTTATTTAATTGAATTCACACAAAAAATAAATTAAATATACATATAATAATACGATTCGCCCCTCTAGGTATAATAAAACCAATTTCATTTCATTTCGAATCAAAGATATTTTATACAACAACTTCAACTGCTTTTACTCATCCTCGGTATATAAATAATATTATAGTCAATTGAGTCCTGAATTAATTTTAAAAGATCATATTGAATAAAAAACATTAAAATTAAAATTATTTACAATTAACATAATGGATATTTTACAAAACTATTTTGGAAAATTGACTTAAATAAGCTTTTTATAAAAATGTACATATATAATATATATATATTATTATTACATTTTCCATTCACAATTGGATAAAAAACAAAATTTACATATTTTCGGATAGAATTTGAAAATATGTATAGCTTTTAATGAGAATAAATTTAATTCTTTTTTTTTTTTTTTTTTGGTTGCTTTTATATGAAATCAAAGTTTATCTGTGTTAAAAAAAAAAAGTTATCAGAATTTTTAATTGAAATTGAAATGAATTTGTATTATAGTTTTAGTGTAGGTTATTCTCCAGGTTACATGGTAATAAAAAATCAGTTTTTTTATCATAGAAAAATCTTGTTACTTTGAAATAATTTACAAAAATGGTTTGAGTAATTAAAATATTTGAATTGTTTCAGAATTTTTTTTAAAATTTTTCTAATATACCGAATTTCCATTACAATGTTTAGTATATAATTTAATTATAAACTAAAAATTTTGGTTAACTAAAAACTAAAAGAATTTTAATTACAGATTCTCGAGAGTGAATTTTGAATCAGTTTCTGATTTAAATTTATTTTCAAATACATAAATAAAGAATATTTTAGTTCTCTAGTTACTTTTTTGTTAGTATCGTTGTCTAATATAAATATTAAAGATTAATTTAACTAAAATCTGTTGATTTATTTATAAATTATATAAATCTTTTAACATTTATATGTTGAAATATTTTAGTTTCTGATATTTTTTCAATCTATTGAAATTTGTTAAATTTTTTCAAAAATTTAAAAATCAATTACCAAAAATTTATATTTCATTTTAATAAAAAATTAATTCTGAATGTTGTAAATGTCCCTAAAATATAATATTATAAATTAACAGCAAAACTTCAGTTTTAATCAGCAAAATTTTTAATTTGACTAAAGGGGGAATTCAAAAAGGTGCTAAAATAATTAATCGAATATTATTAGGACACAATAATAAATATATAAATTTAATATTGTTGAAATTTGGCTCGCCCTCATATCCTTTTTTAATTTTGGCTTTTTATTGTTTTGAATATTTTTGTTTGTTAATGTAATATAATTTCTGTATTAATATTTTTGCCCTTGCAATTATTATTTTTTATTTTTGTATATATTTAAAACAGTTTTTTGTCACGCACATAATATTGATTTTTAATCAAAATAAATGTGAGTTTTTCATTGATTTTTAATAACAACCCTTGAAATTGTACTCATATCTAAATACGGAAATTTAAAAGGTTATTTAAATCTTTATTTTGTATAAAAAAGTGGAATTATTTTGGTTTGTTAAGTCCAGTGTAAAAAAGTTTGTAGAATTGTAGATAAGTTTATCAAGTAAAAAGCAAGTCAAGTCCGGTAAATTATGCTTTTAATTTTTTGACGAAGTGCTTACTGTTAAATTGTGGAAAAAAATTGAAGAAAAAGAATTAATTTTTATTTAATTAGTAAATTTATGCTTAAAATATATATTAAATTGTCATGAATTTTAAATCACAAGTAAAGGGATTAATTAATTCTGGAAAAATATTCTCCAAAACGTTTTAGCAAAGCCGTATATAATATAAAGATATTCAAAATGTAAAAAAGACTTAAAAAAACTGAAAACATTAGGACGCCAATATGAGTAGTTCACCACAGAAAAATATTTTTGTTAAGAAAGTGGAAATAACGAGTTTGTGGATAAGACGTAGAAATTGTATAGAGACGACAGGTACACACATTTTTCGTGGTGAAATTTAATAATATGCGCTCTTTTATTTTCTGTATAATATAATAATAGAAAAAGGAATAAGGACGAAAAAGATATAGAAAAATATGTATGAGATAGAAAGGGTAAGGAAATATATTTATATATTTCTGGTTATTTTGATCTATTTTAACAAAAATTTAGAAACTCATATTTGGAATCTTATATTTATTTTCAATTTTGTTCTGGAAAAAAAAATATTCTTTATTGAAGCAAAAATTCTACCTGTTTTGGGTTTTTTAAACCAAAGGATTTTAAAGGATACAAATTTCATTTATTTTTTCAAATTTCAATTTTGTATTTTTCATTATTTTTGGTTAAAGATCAACGAACTTGCGATCGTAGTAAAATTATGAATGATTTTTTTTATAGCAAATACAATAACAATATTTGTATACGGTATTGATTTTTTATTTAAAATTATTCCACTATTAATTTGTCTTTACATATTTAGTTTTTTTAGCGCACTAAAAATATATAAAATATAAGGCAAAATTAACTTTGGGATTCTATATAAGTTTTCTAAAATATATGTATAGCATAAAAAGTATTTATTTATGTAAGTAAAATTATCAAAAATCATTCATAATTTTACTACGATCGCAAGTTCGTTGATCTTTAACCAAAAATAATGAAAAATACAAAATTGAAATTTGAAAAAATAAATGAAATTTGTATCCTTTAAAATCCTTTGGTTTAAAAAACCGAAAACAGGTAGAATTTTTGCTTCAATAAAGAATATTTTTTTTTCCAGAACAAAATTGAAAATAAATATAAGATTCCAAATATGAGTTTCTAAATTTTTGTTAAAATAGATCAAAATAACCAGAAATATATACATATATTTCCTTACCCTTTCTATCTCATACATATTTTTCTATATCTTTTTCGTCCTTATTCCTTTTTCTATTATTATATTATACAGAAAATAAAAGAGCGCATATTATTAAATTTCACCACGAAAAATGTGTGTACCTGTCGTCTCTATACAATTTCTACGTCTTATCCACAAACTCGTTATTTCAACTTTCTTAACAAAAATATTTTGCTGTGGTGAACTACTCATATTGGCGTCCTAATGTTTTCAGTTTTTTAAGTCTTTTTTACATTTTGAATATCTTTATATTATATACGGCTTTGGTTTTAGTGTTTAACTACAATCAAAGTACACTCATACGCACCAGTTTTGAGACTTTTATGTATATTTCATATTAATTCCTTTTGAGTTGCAGCATTTTCTTTGTCTACATGTTCATTTAGCCATATAAAATGTATCCTAAGTGGACGAATTGATCCTAAGTGGATTCCTATCTAGAGTAAGAAATTTAAATAATCTGAGAGCATTAGATCAGCTCGCTGATTATATAAATTTTTTACTATCAGAATCCCATGTACTCTTAGTTAATTTGTTAGGAATTTAATGAACTCATTTATGAAACATAAAAATCATGAAAAATACTATCCTTATAATAACAGTAAAATTAATTCAAATACATACATATAATATATTTCTACAATCCACAATGAGCACCATAACTTAATTAAATTGAATTCAAATCAAAAACTTTTAATTCTTTTTTAACCACCATTTTATTTCTTACACATTAAACTACGCCATCCAAATAATCATAATCAGATATAATTTACCTGAACCGTAAAAGAATCTTAAAAATATAATGATTACAATAATATGAAACCAATTGTAGCATACAATCTATAAAAGAAAATATATACTTATGACTTTTATATTATATTTTCTTTTAAAGGAGGACAGAGATTTATCAAAAAATTCAACAACAACCAGAAAAAAGGGTTAAAAAGGCGTAGCATTTTTGGTGGTAATAAATTTTGTCATTTAAGATTTATAACTCGGTAAGAAGTAAATACAAAAAAAAAAGGCACAAGTAAGTAAAAAAAAATTTTACATAAAAAAATTCCATATGGTGACCAGAAAAAGGGTTTTTTTTTTTATTTCTCTTTTTATTTTGCTGACCATTAACTAAACAATTTACTCTCATCTTCCATACGCTTAAAAGATTTATTAAGTTAAAAGTAAAAGATGATAAATGAAGTAAAACTAAATTATATAAAATAATAAAATATATAAAAAAAAATGTATATTAAATATTTCGGTTATAATTTATATAAGCTTTAAACTATTAAATTAATTTTTTGTAATAAATTTAATTAAGTAATAAATTTAATTCTTATTCAATATAAATAAAATTGAAGAGCAATATTAATAAAAATGAATTATTTATATAAAATAATCTAAGTTGGACCTTTTACACGTTCAACATTTTCTATCAATATTATTTCACTTCAATTTTTGAGGTTTTGCAATCAATTTTTATCTCAAATTAAAGAATGAGTTTTAAAACTATACTAAAAATGTGATTTCCTATTGCGTTTTTGTGTCTCTGCCTTAGAAAGTCAAAGTGATTAAAAACAATCCGAGAGAAAAATATTATACCTAAGATCACTACTAATTAAATATAATTAACATAATACTATTAACATAATATATCGGAAATTTAGATAACATAATTCAAGTATCTTAATTATGTAATTCATATTTTTGGTAATATGACAATTATATACTCGTGTATTTGCCTGCACAATATTCCATAAGAATTTTTTTTTGTCTCTTTTCAAAAATAGATAAATTTTGGATTTTTATGATATTTTAGGGGTTTCTGAAATATTTAAGCTTTAATTTTTCTTATTCTAGATAATATTTACTTAAATTTTAAATAATTCCTTTTAAAAAAATTATCTTTCTTAGAAAAGTTTTATTAAAAATCATTAATGGTATCAAAGGTCATATTTTAAAATAGTGGTTAATGAGCTTATTACGAAATATACTTTCAAAGTAGTTTTCAGTATACATATACATATTAAAAATAATAATAATAATATAATATTGTTTTTCCTTTAACTTAGAGATATCGTAATCGTTTTTTAAAAAATGGAAGAATTTATCAGAATTTAGTATCATATGCACTAAATTTTATTTCTTCCATTATTAGTTATTTTTTTTGTGAAAATTAAAGTTGAAACTTTAATGCAATGAAACTTTTTAAGTTATGCACAAACAAATTTTTATTAATAGTGAAAAAAAAAAAATTATTTGTTAAAGTTTGAATTTTTATTACTAAATTTTGTTTTAAATTTTTTATAAAATTAAAAATTTAACAATTTATTTTAAAAACTTTCTTAATTTTATAAAAGTTATTAAATATTTAAATATTTTAACTAGTGTATTCAATAATCAGATTTATTATAACATTTGTTATTTTCAATGCTTTTCCTTTTATTTCTTTTCCTTTCATTTCTTGAACTCGTTTTTCTTAAAAGATTTATTATTTTTTCCTCTTTATGATCGATCCAGTATAATTGATAATAATAGAGATGGAAAGGAAGTCAGTTATTGTCATCGTAACCAAATTAGGGGTAAGTGCGGTTGTGGTTTACTGGACAAAATAATAAATTTTATTATGTTCTTTCTTATATTACATGACTATTTTTTTTAAGTCATAATGTTGTTTATGATTTATTTATGACACAATTTTATTTTTGATTACTAGTTGACCTTATTGCTCTACAATTTTTCAACAATTTGTTCTCTATTTTACAGATATAGGCAATAAATTTATGTTATTATATTTAATCTTCTAACATAATTCAATAAATTTACTGATGAAATATTTATTAAAATCAATTAAAAAATCAAAATTAAGGCTAAATTTTTATTTTCTAAAAACATTCACTTAAATAAATAAATCATAGTAAAAGTAATTTAATTTTTCTCTATTTGATATTCAATATACTGAAAAATATTTCATTGAATTTATCAGAATTTATTCGATCATATCCAAATTTTAACTTAAAATTTTTTAAATACTTTCCAAAAACTATTTGTTATTATTTATTTGAAATCCTTTGATATCAAAAAAATATAAAATTAATGATATTTTCTAATACTCTTCAAACAATAATAATATTTATAACAGTCAAAAATTAAATATGATATTCTATTTACAATTATTATATTTACAATCATTTCAATGTAAAAATTGCCATAATTTATATTGCAATTGAAATTTTTCGTTTTTCAAAACACGACAGTGATGAATCCCAATTATTTTTAAAATGAAATTTTGAAATAACGAATTCAATACAAATCATAACAATTTTTGAAATTCTAAGTTAGAAAAATAATTGTAAAGTTTGATAGTTTACTATAAATTTCAGCAAATTTCAATTATGTATTGTAAAAACAAAATTCTAAAAAAAATTAAATTTCTCAAATTATCTATTTATTTATTCATTTACCAAACAAGAAGGTATACAAGTAATTTAACAACTAGTAGTATATAACAATATTTGACTTAAATGTATAAGTATAAGAAATAATACTTCAAGAATGCCTTGAGGGACCATCTAATGAAGAATTAATATGGTTGGAAAGTAAGGCTTGAAATTTAATAACTTGACTTCTTCCACTGAGATTATGAAGTAATCAAACTTAGTAGTGAAAATTCAAAACCTATATTTTTCTCAATTAGGACTTAATTGAGATAAATATAGGTTTTAGGACTTTGTGATCTAGAAAATTCGAAACTTTGCTAAAATCAGTAGTGGTATTACATAAAGTGATTTGTTACTATCAACTATCAATCAATCTGATGACCCTGTACCGTGTTGTATAACAGGTTTGATGTGAAAACCATTAGGTTGGTTGTGGTAGACCTAACTTTTCTCAAATCGTGTTGTTTTTCATGTTGGAAAGGGTTGATTATTGGTGATATTTTACCAGTAATTATTTACTCAAATATTTTCGGTATACTGGATAATATGGCAATACCTCTATTAGTTATCTATACTGGATTTGTCATCATACATATACCTCTATCTAATAGTAAACAAAATAATTTTTACTTAAATTCTAATATTAAATTTAAAAGTTTTAGTTTTAATTATAATTTTCCATTTTTAATGCGACTATTATCTTTACTGGTTATCCAAATTATTTCTATTTATATGTTCACAAGAATATATTTGTAGATTTGTACCTATTTATTTGGATTATACCACAATTTCAAAATATATTCTATAGTATTATATGATATGTAAAATTTTTAGTTAGAAATAAATTCAGATAAGAAGTTTTAAGTACACTATACCCGCACATATATAAATGTTACAAGCTTATTTCCAGTCTTTATATAGTCAAATTTTTTTTTCCTATAAAACTTTGAAAAATTATATATTGCTTCAATTATTTTACATATTATTTTAATCTCAATCCTTATTAAGTTATCCTTGTTGGTAAGGATTGTCTTATTTTTGAAAAAAAAAAAAGTTTTTTGGGAAAATAACGAAAAATATTTTACACATAAAATCTAATGAAATGCACAATGAATTAGCTTTAAAATTAAGATAAAAAAATTAGAGTTTCGGGAAATATGTTTTTTAAATATAGTTTTACATAGATTCATTAAAATATTTAAAAGTTTTGTTTATGATTTTTGTAAATTAAATTATTCTTTATTTATATTTAAAAACGAAATTTTTAACTATTTTTTCATGAATATTTTAAATAAGTATAAATATATAAATGTACAAAATTTTAAATTTAAATTCCTGGAAAACAAATAACCAAAAAATTATTGAATTAAAAAATTCATATTTAATTTAATATTATTTTTTATTAAATTCTACAATCATTTTAACAGAGTTAAAACTTATTAGATTACAATAATAAAATTAGTGCCAAAAATATTTATTTAATTATTTTTAATCTACTTTGTTACCAATTAACTCGAAAATATTAAATTAAATTACCGTATAATTGAAAAAATATTAATTTAATTTTAAAAAATAATGAATTTTTTTAATATATCGATTGATAATTTTAACAAATTTTTCGATTCAAATTGAAATTTTGTATTGAATTTAAATTTATTTTGTAAAAAAAAAAAGATTGTGATGAGATATGAAATTTTCTTTCTGTTTTCGAAAAAGTTTTGCAATTTTATATCAAAATGAACCAAACTTTATAATTTTATAAAGAAAACATACTAAGAATCCGATTTTTCATATTTAATAAAAATACTAAAACCAAGAGACATTTAAGACATTAAGACATTAAAGATGAAAAACAAAATCGTATTTTCGAATTTTTTGACTAATTTATATGAATTAGATATTTTAGACAAAATTTTTATGTACTAATTTATATCCTTCCTCGCTAAGGTATTGTTATATAATAGTTTATTACTTTATCCCAAGTTGATTCATTTAACAAACCTTTTTCTATCCTTCCTATTAATTTGAAATAAAGATTTACATCCTAAACGTGTTAATATCATTATAACTCTTAAATTTAATTGAAATTTCCTGTAATACACAATAAATTGTATTAAATTACAAATGTAGATACCAAAAGGATAATAGTGATTAAAAGCAATAATATTAATTAAAGATATTTCTTATTTTTTATTACCTCTGTACAATTTTCATTGCATAAAGGTAAAAGGTAATATTTTACTTAAAATTAATGTATAGATAATTTATTGTAATTAGATTTGTATTTTACACAATTTCAATTATTTCATATAATAAATATAGTATAGTAAATTATTGATTTAACAAATTGAAATTTATATTTAAATAAAATTTAATTAAATATTTATTTATATTTATTTTATTATTCATTATTATTGAATTTATTTAAAATTTATTTAAGATGTTAAAGGAATTTAAATTATATATTTTAAGAATACTTTAATTTTTAGGCATAAATTTATCTTAAAATTTAGCATTTCGTGTTCCATTATATGATTTAAAGAACGTAGCACATATACAAAAATAAATTTTCAAGATCGTTTTTTTTTCTAGTTGAACATAGAATTTAAAGAGAGATTACAGTTTATACACACATTACAGAAAATATTTTGAAACAATTCTACTTCTACCTACATAAATAAACCTTGTTCTAATAAATTAGTTAATAACATATATTCATAAAATAAGAGTACATTGATATTGCACAATTTATCGCACAAAATATTGTAATCATAAAAATGTTAATAATTTTCATCCCATCCTTGTATTTAGATTCTTCTTTCGTCAACTCTCTACATAAATAATCTGAGTATAAATTATAATTTAAAAAAAATAGTTTAGACGATTCAACATTAAATTAGTTTCGATAATTTCATTAAATTTAAAAATTTTTATCTTTTCTCTCTCTTCGGTTATTGTTCAGTTTACAAATTATATCACTCTGCTTCATAAATTGAATAATGTGAAACAAATTGTGCTAAAATAAATTGTTTAAGAAAAATTTCTATTCTCTAACACATTTTGAAGGTAGTACAATTTTTGGAAATAAAAGAAATCTCTTGTACATTTTTCATAAAGAAAATAGGAAAATCAGTTTAATAGATACATTGCAAAAAACAGAAGTAAAAAAAAAATGAAGAAGGAAATTTATTTTTTTGAACAATTGAAATATTCAGATACATCTGTGTCTCGAATTGTAGAAAATTTGTATTTATCCTTTTTTTTTGTCTTGTATGTTTTACAAAACGACTGAATTTTCGAAAACGTTGTAATATTAAGAACATCACAACGTGGAAAAAAGGAATTGAATTTAAATGTAAGGATTTTTTTATTTTTCTTTATTTTTTTCAATTCCTTTACGACCAAGTAACAGATTTTATGCTGTTTTTCTCTCCTTTTTTTTGCATAATAGCTTTCACAAGATAAGTAAATTTTATAGAACTTTTGAATAAATCTATAAAAATGGTTTTTTTAGGTTTGATATTAAATTTTCTTACTAAAAACATTTTTATTTTAACCAAAAATTCATCTTTTCAGGTGTGTCAATAAATTTTAAGAAAATAAGAACTGAAAATAAAATAAATTTTTAGAAATTTGAGTTTATAAAAGTTTAGAGATGATTTTTATATAGGAATTCAATAATTGTTTAGAAACCAAACAAACATATTAAGATTGTCCTATAAATTTTATTAATTCCATTTTGGATTTAGCTAATAAAAAAAATTAAAAATGGCCATTTTTATCAGTCAAAGTTTCCTTTTGGCGACTGCAATTTAAATGTCTGATTGTAGATGCAAAGCTAAAACTAAAACTATATTGAGTTGTTTTTTATAAAACGGACCATTTTTTAACTTGTCTAATTACTTTGCCTAATTTGAATTGTAAAATATAAGAAATTAGATTTGGAAAGTCATGAATTATTTACTATGTATAATTACTATTGAATTATACATAAGTATAGTAATACTAACTATCCTTAGTACTATCTTCAGTAGTAATTAATTCCTGACTTTTGTCATATTTTGCAATTCAAATTTGGCAAACTAATAATGTCAGATGTCACTATAAATTATATAAATTATAAAAGTAAGAATAATTATTTTTCAAAGAGTTCTATCTATAGTAATTCTTATAATATTATCAGCATCTAAAACATTTTCTATACAATCTAAAGATGCTTTCTAACATTTGAAATTTAATTTAAACTTTTATTTTAAAAATGAATAATTTCACTATACTTCTTCATATAATGAAAAATATAATCATATATGTATTTCATTTCTATTATTATTTGCTTTGACTATATAATATATGGACTGCTAATCGATAATAATTTCCTTTGCTGTCAAAGAAAAAAAATCTATTAGGACTGGTAGCGCATAGCACCAGAGATGGCCAATAAAAGAATTAAATCCAGTAGAATTCTCAAGTAAAATCTATGGAATTCTTATAAATGATTTAGTTATTTTATTGACCGTCAAAAAGGCGAGCGTCGCCAAAGGCAATTCGGAATAGTTAGTTCCTTTTTTCGCCATCTCTGGTGGTATGCGCTACCAGTCCATATATTATCGGTCATAGCTACAGCAATGAAGTTGGTTACTAGCAGTCCATATATTATATAGTCAAAGATTTTTTGAAAAATATTATTTTAAAATCTCATTAATTTTGTAGCCTTCATTCAATAATATTATTATTTACTAAATGTTGGAAAAAAAAAAAAATTAAATTTTAACAGATTATTATAAAAAATATATTTGCAATTTCTTTTTCCATTTCAATTAATAAAACATTTTAAATTTGGAATCAAAATCAATCAAACTCTATAAATAAATTCTCTTTACTATAAAATTAATTTTTAATTGAAAATATATAATTATTCATTTTCCATTCCGAAAATATACATTAAATAATTTTCAAAAATAATTGTTAATTTCATATTCTGTAGACATTTTATATAAAATATAAAAGGTAAATATTACCAATTAAAATTAACTAACAATTATTATATTCAATTTTATGAATATTTCCCACAGCAAAAATGTTATCAAAAAATAACAAAATTAATATGCAATCAATAAATATGTATATGTTATTTATCATCTATGTATATTTATGCTATTTTTTCTTAAACATACCACCAACATAAAATTATATATAATTGAACACATATATAATAATAAAATTGCCAAAAAATTCGCAAATAATTTCTTTTATTTTTCTGTTTTTGCTTATTTCTAGTTGCGTAAATTTTTCAATGTCAATAAGCTTGTTAAATTTTTACAGATCAATAAATTTTTAATATTCATTGATCTGTTAAATCGTAATGTTATATTATTGCGAAATATAAATTTGCATAGCAAACACAATCATGCCTCAATAATATCCCTTATATATTTTAATACTAATCATTTTCAGATTAAATTAGACAATTTTTTTTGCCGAAATAAGTTTTTTTTCATATTCTATAAATAAATACAATATTGGAAAACTTATTGGCAAATATTGGCAACCTTTCGTAACGTTTATACATAATTATAATTTAAAAAATCTTCATAATTAATTTAAAACATTTTACAAAATTTTTGGTTACAAAATGATGTAAAGATCGCTAAGCATTCTGAAAAATTATTAAGACCGGAGTAGAGTGCTGGCTTTAGCGTCTGCCGATAGTTGTAATTTTTTTTATTCGAAATGTTTGACATTCTGATTTACAAATTCGCTAACATTGGAGTTATATTTTGAATATTGCTCAAATTTGTCTGCAGAGTTTTGCTAGCCTTGTGCGCATTTTTATAAATTTTCCCTGTTATTTGAGAGTTATCTAACAACGCTTAGACCAACATTCTGTGCCGGTCTTTAAATCATTTTTTTTTTTGTTTAAACGAGTAATTCTGGTTTTTGGAAAATTTTCTAATTTAATTTGAAAATGATATAGGCACATAAAAATGTATTCAAAAAATTTAATTTCAACATAAAAAAAATATCATATAGAAAAAAATATGTCCTATTAAAAATGGCCTAGAAAAAAAAATACATATGTACATAAAATTATTTCTTTATTCAATTATCATCATCAAAAAAAAAAATGTTTTCACTTTTAGATATAAATTTTTTTCTATTACTATACCATAATAAAAATTATGTGAAATTTATATTCATTTTTAATAATACCATTGCATACTTTACTTTAATATATATAAACATATATGTACAAATATATTTTATTTACTTTTATGCTCATTTTATGATTACAATTTTCCAATAAATTGTATTTTAAGCCCATATACTCGAATAAAGAGAGTCACAAAAAATAAAAATTATGTCTTTCGTTTACGTGTTTTTACTTTTATTCAATAAATTTGTCTTTTCCTTATAAAGACATAAAAGAAGGTAATATTTTTCTTTTCTTTTTTTTTGGTAAAATATATATCGCCTCCATCCGCTTATATGTACAATCTTCATATACATACATATTTGTGGAATCACCTTTACTTTTGGGAAATTAGAAACATAATATATTTGAAAAAATACATGAATGATTATATAGAGGGAAAAAGGAATGAAAAATTGTTATAATGTTGTATATTATTTTTATTTTATGAATCAATTTCAACACATTTTTATTATGATAATATCCTGTCAGTAAAAATGATCATAAAATTTATGTAAAAAGGTACTTAGAACAATTTTTCATTTGTATATGTGTAATATTAAATTGTATTATTATATAAAATGATATAAAAATATATTTTGTTAGTTTAGTATAGTTAATTTTGGTCTATTATTATAGTACCCCATAATAGACTAACAAGTTTATGTTTATAAATAAATAATTTTAGGGGAAACAATGCAATTTTATATGCAATTTTTTAGGAAGATTGATTTTTTTATGTTAATTTGTAAAAAATTGAATCAACGGATTAAAAATGCATATGGTAAAAAAGTCACTATATTTCGGTGTTTTACCAACGAAAATTACTTATCAATCACATTAAGAAATTTTTAAATATTTTTAAAATGCAAGCGCATCTAAGGATATTTCCGGTAAAACACCAATTCTGAATATTATGACATTTTTTTATGTAATGTATGGAACTCAAGTGGTTTTAAAAAAATTTCAGAACAGTGAGAACAATTTGGTCATCATCATAATATTCATAATGGATAAATAATTAGTGATGAAATATAATTTTTATTACCAAAATAAAATGTATATTAATATTAGTGATAACCCTTTATTTTTCTAATAAAGTAATTTGAATATTATTAATAATAAATTAAAATTTTCGAATTACATATTTAAAAACATTTTTTTAACATTTTCATTTAACAACTTCACAATAAATTTTTGAAGACTTTACATTTTTTACTAATTTCTTTGACTTTATCCTGTAACATTTAAACACTCTCGAGTGTCACATGGAAATGGTATATAAAAAGCTTTTTAATTATAAATTTTTTCAAATTAACACCTTCTTAAGTGTTACAATAAAATTTACAATATTCAAGACTTTCTGATTATAATACACCAAAAAAAAAATTTATCTCATAAACTAAACATTAATATTTTCTGTACAATTGAAATATATTTTTTTATTGCTCGCCTTGGTTTATTTTATTTTATTATTATAACATTTTAATCTAATAAAAAAAAAATTCTTGCTATACTATAAAATATATTCATCCTTTTTTTTATATTTTACTTTCCTGCCAAAAAAATAAATTTTGAAATATGGTCCTGAATTATTATTATTATTTCGAATCCATATAATTTTTTTTTATACATAAATATTTTATATTTCCTAATTCACAATAATCATAAAAGAGTAACCTTAAATCCTTTGAACCAATACATATTAACTCTACATAGTACTTGTTTATCTGCATATGCAATTTTACATATATACCCAGAAGAAGAAAATGAAAAAAAAAATACTATAACTATATTTATTATCCTTTTTGGAAAGAAGTGTTGAAGCATGAATCTAATATTTTCCAGAACATTTGGCGCCTTTATCTCAATAGGGTGCATTGACGTATTGCACTGTGTGTGTACATAATGTCGTTTATGGTTTTTGTATAGCTTTTTTTTTTTTTTTAATATTTCAAAATATACAAAATATGTACAAAGACTAAAAGAAATGAAAAAGGTTTTTTTTTTATATGTTTTGTATTTTGAATGTTAGTAGGCAAAACAAGTCTATAGATTATTATTATTTATATTTTTTATACTTATTAAAATTGGTTTTTTGGTTGCCAAGGATATAAATTCAATTGAATAACATTGTATAGCTATCAATTTTCTGATTTTAAATCGCTTTTTTTTTTTTGGAAAAAGTATTGTAAAATTATGTAATATGAAATTATACTTGTATAGAATTACCGGCCCGGGTAATTGTACCAACTATTAGAGAACGGAATGTATCCCTGATTGCAGCGATAAATACTCAGGGAATAATATTCCCTGATATAATTGCACGATCTAATGTGAACTCGAATATTTTTTGTGATTTCCTTCATAGTTTAAAAATTTAGAAGAACATGATTGTAGAAGTGGCAACTATTACCCCCGAAAATTGCAATAATTATTATACACATATGTATATGCAGTTGCCATTAGCCTCTGCAGGAATATCACTGTAATCATGATTTATTTATACTTAATTATTAATTAATTTATTTATTTCAAAGAAAATAAAAAATTCTAATTATTAATTTATTTTTATAATTTGAATTTATTTGATGTTAATTGGAATTAAAATTATTTATAATCTTCATAGAACCATTTAATTCGGTTTTTTGCAAAAGGTTGAATTTAATTTGCAAAAGGTTGAATTTGATATGCAAAAAGTTGAATTTGATTTGCAAAAAGTTGAATTTGATTTGCAAAAAGTTGAATTTGATTTGCAAAAGGTTGAATTTGGAGTGCAAAACCTGTATATATACTAAAATTGGTATCCGTAAATTTTCCTGACTAAAAAGTTTATGTTTTTAATGAAGATTTAGGTAACTTTGTAAATTTAATAGTTTAAGTTTGATGGTACAAAATTTTACAAGGATATCAGTAACACAACTAAAAGGTGCAATAACGCATTTAAATTAGAAATGATAAAATGTGCAAATAAATATCTAAATATTAAATACTAATTATATACTAAAAACTGAATTATGAATTAAACAAATGAAGGATTCTCGTAATAAACCATATAATTATTTATTTATGGAAAATGGAAATGGATCATTATAGTTCTTAAAATTATATTATTATTATGTTAAGTTTATTCGGTAACACAAAACTTGTGACCTTCAGCCTTCATTTTAAACTAAATATTTTATGAGATTTTCATTTCGTGCCTCATTAAATTTGATAAATTTAAATTATATTTTAAAAAACAATGTTTATGCAATAACTATTAATTATATAATAAAGCAATTAGAAAATTACTTTCTATCGGAAGTTAAAAGTATATAATTAACGTGTCAATGAGCTAATTGATTTATTTAGTTTATAAAATGAAAAAGTAAGATAAAATTATATATTGTAAATTATTATTAACATGTTTTTTTTTTAAATTAAAGGAGAGAATGTTTTACATTATCTACATATATTAACCCTTTGACTGCATTTGAAGTACAGAACGTCATGCATTAATTTGGGCAAAGTCGCATATGATGTTCTGGTACGTCATTGAAACTGAGACAATATTTAATTAAAGTTATCCCCATATCATATATATATATAATCATGAAATAAATGAATTCTTGCATAAAATCTACTGCTCTTACAAATTACTCTATTCTCTAAAAATTTTTCGTATTATTTGAATACGAAAATATATAGTTTTCGTATATGAGTTTCTAAATAATTAAATGTGCTCTAAATGCAAAAAAAAATACAAATAAATTTGCGGCCAAAGGGTTAATTTTATATTTGAAAGTTATTGATCAATATATGAACTTATAAGTAGCTTATGTAATAAAGTTTTTAAATATTTTATTTAGTCAGAAATTTATTAAATTTTAAGTTGAATTTTATAAACCATTTTACATTCAATAAGCTTTATAATTTTTAAGCTTTTTCAAAAACCTAGAATAAATGAAAATTTCCTTTAATAATTTTCATCAAAAGTCAAAAGTTCTCCAACAAAAAAATCTATTTGTAATTTTAGTAAATTTGAAAATTTGAAACAGTTGTCCTTTACGTAAAAAACTAAAAAAAAAAAAAACTGGATATGTGGGATTCATTTTTCATAAACAAAAAAAAAAGTAGAATATAAAATTAATGAAAAGTGACCCTAACAAAAATATTTTTCAGTACAGAAAATTAAACTTCATTATAATATTTTTTTTAAACAAAAAAAATTTATTTAAAATATAAGAAAATCCCTTACGTATTACCTATGACACCGGGTGTTCTATAATAATATAAAGTTTTCCATGTACATTAAAACGGGTTCAAGTTTTAAGAGTTTCTCCTTCTGTTTCAACATACAAACAAGAAAATTATATGTACGTACTCATATTGCTATTTCAAGCTGAAAATCTACTGTACCATGGAATATTTGTGTATAAAGTTTTTTTTTTATATATATATTTTAATACGTTTTATTTTTTTTCTTAAGTATGGACTACGCTTCTTTGAACAGGAAATAAATGCATTTTTCTGCAGTATAGAGAAAAAAAAAACATGAAAAACACTCAGAAAAAATAATGTTTATGTATGTGGTGGAAAATTATAAAAAATTTTCGGGTTTAGAAAAATTATTATAAAATTGGGAAAAAAATGGAAAATGTAGAAAATTGTTTGAAAACAAATTTTGTGTGACATTTTTAGTTATGTCAAAAAATAAATACTGAAAGAAAAATTGCATTGCGGAATTAAATGTTTGAATTAATTTCAAGATATATATTTTGATTTCCTATTTAAATTTAATTTTTATACGAATTATTGCAATCAGATAGAATTTGCTTTTTTCAGAATTGTTAGTCTATATTTTGAAATTATCTTTTTGACAATTGCAAATTAGAAACAAATATTCTTTCTCTCACTATATATAGACTCAAGGTTAATGATTCCTGGCCTCTGTATAAATTTGATTTATTTGATGCCAAAATAGTAATTATAAATTGTTAAATGCTGCAATATTTTGGTCAATACAAATACAAATTTTATGTAATAAATTAATATTTTCTTAATATTTTTGTATATACAATTACAACATTTTTCAGTTCCATCTTTTAATTGACACAGAATTTCTTTAAGTGTAACCAAAAAAAAAATTCTCTTTATCATTTTATGGTATATGAAATTATTTAATAAAAATGCACTTAACTTTGTGCTTTTAAGTTTCATTAAAAGTTTATCCACCAATTTATACAGGACTAAAAAAATAAGGACATTAACATAAATTCTTCCATTTTTTTATAAACTATATAGGTGAGGTGTTATGGGATTATCCTTAAAATATCAAATTTGTTTAATTAATTAATTAATATGAAGACATAATTTAAAATTATTAAAGAAAAACTATTCGAGAAAATTGTTACAAGTAAGAATTAGTGTTAAAATAATGTTTTAATACCCAAAAATTGCACTCCAGCTAAACGAAAGTAATTCAATTGTGCGCCTCATCACCCATCCTTTATTCTAAAATTTATTTCGAATGTAAGTTGCGACAAACGACACATCGCAAATGATTGAGTTATAATTTAAAGGAATATTCATTGCATCCAGATAAATTGAAAACATAATTTCACACGAAAATCACATTTGAGGATAAAACAATATTGTATAAATATTAACCATTCATTTCATATTGTAGCAAATTTGCTACAAACCATTTTCATACTGCTGAAATTTTTTACATACTTTATCTAACTATTAATAGTCTCAAATATTTAATGGAAGTTTTAATTAATTATTTGGTTTGTAGAAAATTTGCTACAATATGAAATGAAGGGTTAAATTTCATAAAATCTAGAATTGATTTGCGAAATAATACTACATTTAATCTCAAAGAGAAATTTCTTGATTATAAATATGAAAATGTATATAGAAATTTCTGAAATTTATTCCAATTTAAAAACTAATGAAATATTGCAAGGAAGTACAATTTCAACATCATCAAGCAAAATAATTTATATTATAATAAACACACACACAAAAAAAAATTAAAACTCCATATAAGAAATTTTGTAATTTTCAAAATGAAAATAAAATAACTTTACAAATACATTTTGTTGTCTCAAAGGACCAAAAAGTCTTATAAAATTTCAAATTATTATATTTTATAATAAAGATAGAAATAATAAGGATAAAAAGTTTAATATAATTTAATTTACCGGTAAATAATAAGATTTTTGGTGTTAGTTAAAGTAGAAAAGCTATCAAAAGTTGTTTTTTTTTTAAAGTTTTGCTGAAAAAGGAGATTAGTTAGTTGAAATAAGGATATTTATTTGTATGTATAAAGTATATACATATATATATAAAATATTACCTCAAAGTTTTCAAATATTTAATGGAGAATTTAAAAGAATTTTCTGATATTTTGTTAAGAAATAAGTTTAAAATTTTGTAGGAAAATTTTATTGAATAACATTTTAATTGACTAATAAATTTATCTTTAAGATTTCCCATTGCATAAAGAAATGTCCTTTTATAATTATCAACAATTTAGGTTAAAACGTTTTTTTTCCTCCAATTATTTATATTTAATGGTCATTGCAGATTTATGCAATTTATGAAAAAAATAATGAAAAGAAAAATTTTACTTTGAAATTTTATAATAGAAAAAGGATATTTTATGCATAAAAAATGGGTACAGAAATTACTACAATTCTTACTTAATAGACGAGAAAAGATATTTTATAAAAAGAAATGTTTTAAATTAATAGTTTAAAAAATATGTAAACATGCGACAAAATAACTATAAATTATATGAAATTTTTATTTATATACAAATTTTTTAGAATAGCTCTATTTAATTTTGGCTACATCAAACTTATTTGCAAATTATAATGTCATTCGATTATACTATAAAGTTAAGACCGACAAATTTTATTTATGTTTGATTGTGAAAAGTAATCAACAAATCTCTTATTTATTGAGTAAACAATATTTTGAATAAAATAAACTGAAATATTATATTTATGTATATTTTGTCATGATTAAATGATATTTTTTGTTAATATATGCATATAATTAATTATTAATTATTATAATATTATCACTTAATTATTTAAAAATATATAAAAGTAAAATAAAATAATAATATTTAAATATTTTATACTTATTATTATTTTTAACATAATTAATTAAATTATTGATTTTATCATATATTTTTTCTGTTGACAATTAATTTATAAATTTAAATAATTCATAAAATATTAAATATAGGTATATATAATTCATTTTTATTTAAATCACTTAAAAAACGTGTTAATATTAATAATTTAAATATTGATTTTTTGGATTAATGAAAAAAGTATAAATTGAACTTTATATAAAATATTTCATGTGAAAATTAATTTTAACGAAATTCACAAGAATTCTTTAATAAATAATATTTTTTATTGAAATTGTTCAATTAATTTGACTTGTAGATGGACAGTTATACGTTATATTCGACTAACATCAAATTGCAAATAGAATAATAATTCCTTTTTTAAGTACTTAATAATCTACTCAAAAATTAATTTACTCAATTTATTAATAAACCCCCAGTCAGTTAAATCTATAAATTAAATAGAAAAATATATTAAAATAATTTGACTATCTTCTATATATTTTATCAAACACTCAAAAATATTTCTCTCATTAAATTCAATTTTATCTTGAAATTTTCCCATCAAAATCAATTTTCCATATTTATATAGTATATACACAATAATATTAATCAAATAAATGAATTCTCATCTATATTTAAATTCCTAAAAAAAAAGTTATCAAATCAAAAAATTTAACTTACTATTTTGGTTCATTATAATTTTATTATTATCAAAAAAAAAAAATTGAATATTTAAATTCGTTTTTAAATATCTCAATTTAAATATTATGAAATAAAATTTATGATAGAATAATTTATATAAATAAGAAATAAAATATTATTTATATTAAAATTAAATATTCATAAAATTATCAATATTTTTCTATTCAAAATGATAAGAAAAT